>UESW01004122.1:558762-705787 GCA_900491605.1 Calamus simplicifolius
TGATTTTCTTGGCTTAACACTCCACCTATGCCTACTCCGACGCGTCGCACGCAACCTCAAACACCTTAGAAAAGTCTGGAAGTCTAAGTATGGGTGCATGAGTCATCCTATCCTTAAGCTCTAGGAAGGCCTTATTAGCTGACTTAGTCCACTCAAAATTACCCTTCCTAATACAATCAGTGATGGTTGTGACGATGGTGCTAAATCCCCTAATGAATCTCCTGTAAAAGGTTGCTAGGCCATGGAAGCTGTGGACATCGTGGACGTTCATGGGTACCGGCCACTCTACGACCGACCTAACCTTTTCAGGATTCGCTGAAACACCTTCTGGGGTTACCACAAAACCTAGAAAGATAACCCTATGCATCATGAAATCACACTTCTTAAGGTTTGCATATAGGCTATTCTCTCTAAGGGTCTGACAGATTAATCTGAGATGGTTAAGATGGTCCTCTTTGGTCTTGCTATAAATTAATATATCATCAAAATAGACCACTAAGAATTTTTCCGTGTACTCTTTCAGGACCTGGGTCATGATTCTCATGAATGTGCTAGGTGCGTTTGACAGCCCAAAAGGCATCACGACCCACTCAAACAGACCATCTCTAGTCTTAAATGCAGTCTTCCACTCATCCCCTGGTCTAATTCTAACCTGATGGTAGCCACTCTTAAGGTCTATTTTGGAAAAGATAGTGGCACCCGCCATCATGTCCAACATGTCATCTAGTCTAGGGATAGGGAACCTATACTTGATAGTGATTTTGTTGATGGCCCTACTATCCATGCACATTCTCCAGGTACCATCCTTCTTAGGGGTTAATAGTGCAGGAACTGCACAAGGACTTAAGCTCCCCCTAATGAAACCTTTCCTAAGTAATTCTCCCACTTGTTTTTGTAGTTCTTGATGCTCAGTGGGGTTCATCCTATAATGGGAAAGGTTTGGGAGGGTGGATCCTGGGATCAAGTCAATGGCATTGGATGTTTCTCAGGGGTGGTAACTGATCAGGCAATTCTTCAGGGAAGACATCCTTAAACTCCTCTAGGATCTCAATTACTTCTGGGGGTTGTTCCTTTTGGACTGATTCATAGATCTCTTTAGTGGTCAAAATCCAAACAGGATTACCCTCAGTGATGTCCTTTTCTAATTCCTTAGCTTTAATCAGATTAACTCTTGGCTTGCTATCCTTAAGGTTGCTAGATCCTTTCTTGATTGGGTCCCTAGGTGGAGTTGGATGTATCACATACTTGTTCCCATTGTATTTAAAAGAGCAGATGTTGGATCGACCAAACAAGGTGGCATCGTGATCGTAAAGCCAAAGTCGACCTAATATAATACTACTAACACCCATAGGAATTACATCGCACCAGACCTTTTCCTCATAATTTTGCAATTTGATTAGTATTTGGCATCTGGACTTGATTGGGATAGAGGTGGAATCTACCCATAAGACCTTATAGGGACTAGGATGGGGAACTGTGGTCAATCCTAATGACTTAACTGTATTGGTAGAGACGACATTGACACAACTCCCACTATCCACTATGATCTTGAGCACCTTATCCCCTATCTTAACAAAAGTCTGTAGGATGCTAGTCTACGCCAATCTTCCTGGTCCTTAGTTTGAGTCTGGGTCAAGATACATCTAACCACTCCTAGTAGGTCTTCAGACTCAAATGTTTCCTCCTCTCCATCGTACTCATCTATCAAATGGGTATCAGCCTCATAGACCTCTCCCTCAGGCTCAACTAGGGACTCGGATTCAGTCTCAGGTAACTCATCTATATGAAGGGATCTGACTAGGCACTGGCTGATCATATGTCCCGGTTTGTTGCATCTAAAGCATTTGATCTGGGGGTTGGAATTTCTTTGGACCTCTACAGATTTGCCCTTATCCTCTCTCTGGGGTATAGGGGTACTATTCTGGGGTCGACTCAACTCAGTTCGGCTTGTACTGGGTCGACTCGGAAAAGTCTGGCGGGGGTCTGAGTACTGGGTAGATCTGGGACGACTAGGATAGGCCTAGCTAGATCCTGGATATGGGCTAGGGCTCTTGGTAGCCTCTGATCTACGATAGGGTGGCCCTCTCTGAAAACGTTCATAATCCCTAGCAACTTGGTAAGCTTCTTCTAAATCGTGTACCCTTCTTAGGTAGAGTTCTCTTTGAATATCTGCTCTCAGGCCATACCTAAACTTGGATAGGGTGACTTTCTCAGACTGAACGATATTACACCTCATGGTATACTCTTGGAATGTAGCAATGTATTCATTCACAGTTTTACTACCCTGAATTAATCCCTCCACTGGTCCAATAGGCTCTGTTCATACGATGTGGGGACATAATTGGACCTAAGTCTAGCCTTCATGGCATGCCAGGTGACTATGGGGTCTCTACCCTCTAATAATTGCCTTCGCTCTAAAGTGGCCCAGTATAACTCAGCCTGTCATACTAACTTGAGCTTGACAAACTTAAACTTACGCTCTTCAGACATCGTACCAGTCAAAGTACTGGTCCATCCCTTCCCCAATCTAGGTAGTCCTTAGGGTCCATAGAGCCATCGAAAGTAGGTGCTTCAAGTCTAACACTTCTAAGGGCTCTTTCTTCTTGGTCTACTGTCTCATGATTGGGTCTCCTAGGGAGGACATCTAGGACTGGATCAGGTTGAAGTGGTCTTCTAGGGTTTGGCCTTATGTAGAGGTCAGGCTGTTGGGCTCTCCTAGGATGAGGTGGGGTCTCATGATCAGACTCAGTGTGGGCTCACGGGCTTCTTCTAGGATGCCCAACCTAGTTTCGACTTGATCGAACCTAGACCCTAATCTAGCCTCAGATTGCTTGATGTCTTGGTTCATTCGGGCTAGTTGTTCAGTGATGATCCTTAAGTGATCATCAATGCTTTGATTAGCCATGGGTTCAGCCTGTAATGGAGGTGGTGATGGGTGAAAAGATGCTCCTGATCTAGTGCACATGCAAGCACAATCAAGCATACAAGACTCATACTGACTCGGACTATGGTATGCTAGACCTAGTCATCCAGAGTAAAGGATTTGGCTTAATGCAAGCCAATCTAACAGTAACTCTTCAATTGGCCAGTTGGGACAGGTGGAAGGGGGAGGCTCGTCCTGCAAATTGCAGGTGCCTAATTAGAATAACCCCAACACTCCGCTTAAGTCGTTTGACATTTGACCTCCTTTCTAGACACCAATTTCAGAGCACACGCCAGATTGATTTGTACTAGTCTCCTCCAGTACACTAAACCGACTGTTGGTGTCCCTAGCCCTTTAGGGCAAATGTCAATTAAGTTGCTACTCAATTTTAGATTAGAGGCTTGGGATCAGAATGCACGGGTAGTTGTTTTGGGCCAAGGAAGGGGTCTCAATCCCTTCCTTATCTGACATCAATGAAAGCCCTTAAGAGTAATTTAATGCAGATGAATGACATGTAAAACACAAACCCTAATCCAAAAATCTATAAATAGCAATAAATCTTAGAATTTTTTTCCATATATCGAATTAAATTCTCAAAAATTAACAAAAATACCTTCAATTATATCAAATCCAGAGAAATAAATTTTGTAATAATATTTTTTTTATGTGTATGCAGCCAGAAACAATTCGATTAACAAAATCTCAAGAATTTTCATATTTTTTTATGAGTAATTAGGCATGCAATTAATTCACAGATTGAATTAAATTCTTAAAAATAACAAAAAATACTTTAAATTATAATGAATCTAGAAAAATAAATTTCATAATTTTTTGATGTATATGCAGCAGAAATAATTTAATTAATAGATGATATACTGATAATAATGTGAATTAAAATTAAGCCCTAACTATGCTCTGATATCAAACTGATGCAGGACCGAATCGCATGCAAGTAATTTTTTTAATGATTAATAATTACAGTTGATTATTCTTCCAAAGTAATAGCCTAAGAGGGATTCAAAAAATTCACAGTAAATCCGCACGCGAAACAGTTCCTAAAAAATAAGAAAGAAGGACCGTCGAGGCTAAGAAGCCCCGGTAGGGCTTGCTCTCCTACAATAAAGTTACTAGTAGATTAGAGGGATGTACCTGGCAAGAGGGGGAAGATCAAAGTGTTGAAGAGGTTGCTCTACCTGGCGGATGCGCCCTAGATGACCAAGCCTTGAGCCCATGGATCTGCGGCTAAGTATCCGTTGTCCTGGATGACGATCGCCTTGAATCCTGGATTCGTGGCTTCTGAGGGATCTGCAAGATCACCATACAAGGGTTAAAGAATCATGAAAAAATTTAGAATAGAGGCAAGAGACAAGAAAGGAGTAGAGAAAAGGAGAGGGCGGCCAAGGTTTCTTTTGGAGACTTGGGATGTTGGCACACACAGGAGGAGGGAAATAAGAGCACCAGAGAACCAACTAACAAAAATCACAATAACTCAAAACTTGGATTGATTGATTAATAATAAAAGATACATCATTCATACAAGAGGGTCTCTTTTATAGAGCAAGAGACTTGGGGCCAAGAAAATACAGATATGGAAAGAGAAAAAAAAGGCGCCCTAATCAAATTTGGCATGAAATCTGCAGCGTCCAGATGAGGAAGGTGATCTTCTAGATGCAATCAGCGGCAGCTGGATTCGGCATGAAATTTGTGGTTCCAATGAGGCAGGTGATCTTCTAGATATGATTGAGATGCAATCAGCGGCAGCTTAATTTGGTGTGAAATCGGCATCGGTCAGATGAGGAAAATGATCATCCAGATCAGGAAGGTTGCTTGCTCTGCTAGGTGGCATGTGGGCTGCTTGAAGTAGGTGTGGCACCAACTTGAATTTAGCAGCTGCTCTGTCTGACTGTGATGACCTTGTCTTCTGCTCAAATACTGATGTCTCCTCTTGTAAGCTGATGAACTTACTACAGGACTCACATTAAAATAAACTGAAATGGATAGGACTCAATTTAGAATAAAATGAACTGGACGGGACTCAAAATAAACTAAACTTTATTTTTCCAACTCAAGACTTGAATCATAACTAATCAGATATCCACAAGGGTTAAGAATCCTTTGCTTGATCCTGGTGCCCGCACCAAGGCCTACCAACCAAGTGGCCCGCATGTCCGATAAGACTAGGCCCACCAATCGTCTCTGAACTTACATAATCACCATGAGTTTAGCAGATATTTTCTTTCATGGAACTCCACGTAGTTGATCCTCAGACTGAAACCAAGGGTTCCATAAAAGGGTAAGAAGAATCCTTATCGAGGTAAGGCCTTTCCACATACTGAAGCCATTCTAAGGATATTCTAATTGTTAGAAAAATTGGTTTTGATTTTACAAAAATCCTTTCTAGAAAATGCTAGAAAATTAATCTAAAATTTAAATTCAAAATATAAACTAAAGTTAAAAAGAATCAAACTGGTCGAGGCGTGTTAGACACTGCCCTAAGGATAAGTTTTCGCCTCCTCATGCAGGTTGTTGGCGATTTATCCCTAAGGTACAATGACCCGGCTCGATCCGATCCTCCTACCGCAAGCACAATCGGATGGAGGTACAAGCCCAATGATACTTCAGATGCCCAAATAAAAATAAAATAATAAATTATTAAATAAATATTTTACCATCAGTAGATTTCACTGTAGCTTGTTGAGAGAGACTCCCAAGAGATAGACTCCCAACTCCAAGCACTTGCAGCAACAAAATTTAACAATTGAATAGAGCTTTTAGGATTTGGATTTTCTTATTTCTCTGTTCTCTTTTCCCTTAGTCATATATATATATATATTTTGGCCGTTAGGCCTTGTTACCGTTCCTCCGGAACTGAGGATAAATCGGAACGCAGCGTTCCGCGAACGCCCAGCGAGCGTTCGGACTCCACGCGAGCTTTAAATGCTCATGGGTCTTTAATGCTTTCCTTTTTTAAAATTTTCTTTTATTCAACGAAAAAAAAGGTCAACAATCCCCACAAAAGTTTAAAAAAAATAAATAATAAAATTAATATACCAAAAAATTTAGGGCATCTTATACTATGCAATGGGTGAGGTGTCCGGTGGACTTGAACCTCACTTAGTATTGATTGTATACATCTAAAGGAACCATAGTGGATTAGACCTTGAACTAGGTCCTTGACTCAGACTTATACTAATCACACACACAGCACGAATCAATTGGGTTTAAGCGGTCACCCATATTAAAGGCCTTGCGCTTAGTACCTTGATTTTTTCCTGAGAATTTCTTAAGGTTAGCCCAAACCTTTAGTCACGGCCTAATATGACAATTCTCATATAGTGAATCCTCCAAGGGTATTTGTGACTAATACCTGCATATAACCTACCTCGTATCCATTAAGAGAATCACTCAACTTACACAAATTTACTTTGTCACTTTATAAGAGCACTCATCATAGGGATGGTTTGAAAATTTTTTTAAAATTTGTGCTCTAACACGATCACTCAATCAGCTTCGTTTCTACTACATTGAACCTCATTCATGGGATCTCCAATCACAGAGGTTGGGTATCCACTGCTGGTGACCAAATAATGGGCTTAAGCCCCATCCCCCTCGATGAATCTAGGACTCCACTCCTAGATAATCCCTTGGTTAATTGATCTGCCAAATTCTTCTCAGATTTGACAAATTCCAAAGAGATAACATCATTTTTCTTATGTTGTCTTATAGACTTATGACGAAGCATATATGGTGATTCATCTTTTTATTGGTACTCTTTTGATTTGTCAGTTCAATTGCGGCCTTATTATCACAATGGATTGATATAGCTGGAACTGGCTTAGGTACCAAAGGTAGCTCTGATATTATATTTTTTATCCACTCTGCCTCATTACAAGTGGTATCCAGAGCTATCAACTCGGCCTCCATGGTGCTTCTAGAAATAATAGTTTGCCTAGTGGATCCTCAAGCAATAGCAGCACCGCCAAGAAGAAAGAGATATCCAGTGGTTGATTTTAAATCATGAGAATTAGTGACCCAATTAGCATCACTATAACCCTCAACCACCTCAGGGTATTCAGTGAACATCAAAGAGAGATTAAGTGTTCCCTTTAAATATCGGAACACTCTTTCTAAGGCTACCCAATGAGATTGATCAGGATTTGATTATATCTACTAAGCTTCCTACAGCATAGGTAATATCAGGTCTTGTCCTGTTTGCTATATACAAGAGAGATCCTATAATTTGAGAATAATTTAATTGATTAATTGGGTCACCTAAATTTTTCTTTAAGTGAAAGCTAGGATCAAAAGGAGTAGATATTGATTTAAGATTGGAATAACCAAACTTCTTGATCATTTTTTCTATAGAATGAGAAAGAGAGAGAGCAGTCCCTTTATGGGACTTGATAAGCTTCATCCCTAGGATTACATCCGCTTCTCCTAAATCTTTCATATCAAACTTAGAAAAGAGGAAAGATTTAACACTTGAAATAATTTCAAGAGATGTTCCAAAAATTAAAATATCATCTACATATAAGCAAAGGATTACACAATCATTGTTGATGATTTTAGAATAGACACACTTATCATGATTATTAATTTGAAATCCAAAAGAAGAATAATTTGATTAAATTTCTCATGCCATTGTTTAGGAGCCTGTTTAAGACCATAAAGGGACTTGATAAGTTTACAAACCTTGTCTTCTTGTCCCTTTACAACAAAACCTTCAGGCTGTTCCATATAGATCTCCTCCTCAAGATCTTCATTTAGGAACGCAGTCTTCACATCCATTTAATGAATGATTAACTTATGAATGGAAGCAATGGCAAGAAATGATCTAAGATTGTTATTCTAGCTAAAGGAGAATAGGTATCAAAGAAATCTAACCCTTTCTTTTGGTTATACCCTTTGGCTACTAATCTAGCCTTATACTTTTCTATTGAACCATTAGGTCTAAATTTCTTCTTAAATACCACTTACACCCTAAAGGTTTGCTTTCAGAGGATAAATCAGATAAGATCCAAGTTTCATTTTGTAAGATTGAATTAAATTCAGAAAGAATAGCTTCCTTCCAAAAAGGAGCATTAGGAGAAGACATCGCCTCTGAAAAAGAAGAAGCTCCGCCTTCGACTAGGAAAGTAAAGAAACCTTACCAAGATCTTTCTTTCCTTATCTTGAACTTTTCCTAAGTTCAGAAGGTTCACCTTCATGATTAGATCTTTTCCTTTTCTTTGACTCATTAGAAGACCCGCTTCAATAGAATCATGAACCAAGGATTAGAAGAGAGTTGATTTAGTACTTGATTCTTGAAAGGAAAAAATATTTTCAAAATAAGTAGCATCTCTTAATTCGATAAGAGTATTTTTTGAGATGCCACTTATATCAGAGTTTATCACTAGGAACCTATTTGTACTCCTATCTAAGGAATAACCTATAAAGATAGCATCTACGGTTTTAGGTCCTATTTTTCTTCTCTTGGGTTCAGGTATTACTACCTTAGCCAAGCATCCCCACACTTAAGATAATCTAGCCTGGGTGTTCTACCTTTCCAAAGCTCAAAAGGTGTTTTAGGACTATCCTTAAAGGGTATCCTATTTAAAATATAACATGCAACTAAAAAAGCTTCCCCCACAAGTTCTTAGGTACGCCTGAACTTATTAAGATTGAGTTAACCATATCCATTAATGTACGATTTTTTCGTTCATCTACACCATTGGACTGAGGAGAGTATGGTGGTCTAACTTCATGAATAATCCCATATTCTTGACAAAATAAAGTCATTTCATTTGAGGTATATTCACCACCGCGATCTGACCTAAATTTCTTAAGCTTTTTCTCAGTTTGGGTTTCAGCTTCTACCTTATAAATCTTAAACTTATCTAATACTTCATCTTAGATTTTATCAAATATATATAACAATATCGAGAGAAGTCATCTATGAATGTTACAAAGTAACAACTTCCTCCCCATGTAGGAAACTTGGCAGAGTCACATACATCGCTATGGACTAATTCAAGAAGCGTTGAACTCCTATTTACTGATTTAAAAGGTTTTCTTGGCATCTTGGCTTGAATACAAATCTCACATTTAAACTTTCTATCAATGTGAACTTTAGGAATTAGATTAAGATTTGACATGTAATGAATACGATCAAAATTCACATGACCAAGTCTACTATCCCAAACATTTGAAGATTCAACATTAAAAAGAAGAGGACTTTTATTAGATAACTTAGAGGATATTTAATTTAAAAAAACCTTCACATACAAAGCCTTTACCAACAAACTCATTATTACGAGTAATTATAACTTTATTTGACTCTAGAACAATTTTATATCCTCTAGATATAAGGAGAGATCCACTAATCAGATTTCTTCTAACACTAGGAACTAACAGCACTTCATGAAGGACTAGGATTTCTCAGATGTCATCTTTAGATCCACTTGACCTTTCCAAGCACTTATGCTGAAGAGTTATTCCCAAGTGTCACACCTCCTCCACTTGATTCCTGAAAGGTGGAGAACCATGAGCAATCAAAACAAACATGAACATTAGCTCCTGAATCAAGCCACCAATCACAAGAAGATTGGATTGAGTTAATTAAGAATTTTGAATTTACCGACCTGAAAGAAGGCTCAACACCACTCTCAACCACGTTAACTTATGGTTTAGATGATTTCTTCAATGGTTCAGTCTTTCGGTGGTAGTAGTCCTTCACCACATGATTTGTCCTTCCGCACACAAAGCAGAATGTGCTTTATAATTCTTTGACTTCTAATTCGGTCGATTCTGGTTTGGTCGTTCTGAGGAGGTTTGTATGATTGGTTGGATCTAGATTGGAATTTCCTCTTCTTAAAATTCTTTCCCTTAGGTTTGAATTGATTTGGAGTTTGATTTGACTCGGTCAGATGGATTTTAGGTCCAAGGTCGGTTTTTTGATTTTGATTGAGCTTAAGCCGGTGTTCTTCTTTAATCCTAATAGAGTTAATCACTTCTGTTAGGGTCAAGCTACCTTGCTTATGGCTTAGCTCTCGAGTAAAGGATGATCAAGATGGTGGAAGGGCATCTACTAAGGCGTGACCTTATAGTTTTCAGAAAAACTACAGCCAATCAACTCAGACTTTCTAAAAATTCTTGGAATTCATAAATTTGAATACTAATGGGTTTGGAATCTACCATTATGTACTTTCAAAATTTGAGATGGTGAATCAATCTAGACCAGCATCAACCATCCCATATTCAGCCTCAAGAGCATCCCATAGTTCCTTAGCAGTTTTAGTAGGAAGGTAGACATCATAAAGATTATCAGATAGGGCACTTAAAATTCTATGTCTACAATGAAAATATATTTCTTGGTGTTTTTGATGTTGATGAAGAGGAAGTATCAACTATACTAGAAGAACCTTGTTAAGTATTGGATTTGGGATCTCGTAATTTATGCAGAAAATAAGCCTAAAGTGGTAAGCCAATATTTCACTTGACTTTGCCACCTCCTAAAGAATGATCCATTAAATTTTTCAGGTTTGATTGCACTAAGATCATCATAACCATTTTGAAAAAGTTGGTTGCTTAATTCGTTCTGCACAACCAAAAAGTTAAAGGTTTAGCCTTATAATTTAAATTTCTTAAATTAGTAATTTTTTAGATATTTTAGATTTTAAATTTAAATTCAAAAGAATTAAATCTAGAAACTACTTACAATAATAATAAAACCACTAAGCAAAAATTAACTCAAATAATTCAATTTTGAATTTGAGTTTCAAATTTTTTTATTTCAAAATTTGAATTTCAAATTTTAATTTTGAATTTTAAATTTTAAATTCAAAATACTTTTTAAAAAAAATTACTTATAATAAAATCTAGCAATTTCTAATGATAGGAAAACTTGTCCTTATCTGTTAGAAAAATTGGTTTTATTTTACAAAAATCCTTTCTAGAAAATGCTAGAAAATTAATCTAAAATTTAAATTCAAAATATAAACTAAAGTTAAAAAGAATCAAACTGGTCGAGGTGTTAAACACTGCCCTAAGGACAAATTTTCGTCCCCTCGTACGGGTTGTTGGCTATTTATCCCCAAGGTACAATGATCCGGCTCGATCCGATCCTTCTACCGCGAGCACGATCGGGTAAAAGTGTAAACCCAATGATACTTCAGATGCCCAAATAAAAATAAAATAATAAATTATTAAATAAATCTTTTACCATCAGTAGATTTCACTGTAGCTTGTTGAGACAGACTCCCAAGAGACAGACTCCCAACTTCAAGCACTTGCAGCAACAAAATCTTCAACAATTGAATAGAGCTTTTAGGATTTGATTTCTTACTTCTTTGTTCTCTTTTCCCTTAGTCTATATATATATATATATATATATATATATATATATATATATATATATATATATATATATATATATATAAATATTTTTGGCCGTTAGGCCTTGTTATCGGAACTAAGGAAATCGGAACGCACGGAACGCTCGACTCCGTGGGTCTTTAATGCTTTCCTTTTTTTTACTTTTCCTTTATTCAACGGAAAAAAAGGTCAACACTAATTACACTCTTAGTGTCAGACCCCAACGACCCATGCAGCACAGCCTCGCGCATGGGGCAGGAGATAGGCGTGATGTCGGGCATCTCGCCTTGGACGACCCGAAAGATGGTGATACCTTGTGCGTGCACTCTGGCGGGAGCGCCTAGTGCTCGCACTGGCGGGACCCTGATATGCGCAGCACAGCAGGGTGCGCGCATTGGTGGGAGTTGCGGCATGGTGCGGAACGTGCACACACGACGTTACTCCACGGGCGCACTCCAGCAACGTGATATGCGGCAGCGTAGCAGGGTGCGCGCATTAGCAGGAGTTGCGGCATGGTGCGGAACGTGCACACATGACGGTTACCCCACGGGCGCACTCCAGCGAATAGGGACGATATGCGGCAGCGCAGTAGGGCACGCGCATTGGCAAGAGTTGTGGCACGACGCGGAACATGCATGTATGGTGGTTACCCAGGAGTTGCGGCATGGCGCGGAGCGTGGCACGCACGTCCTGGAGCAGTTAGGCAACGTGGCGCAACCCATCCACACTCTTGACCGGTGCACGACTTCGACGCTACATGGGCATAGTGGGTCTTGTACATGGCCGCGCGCATGGGACACATGGCACGGGGCTGGATTGCCAGCAACCCTACGTGGCTGGGGGTGTCAGCCACAGTTGCCTATTTATTGGGACTTTGCAGGCGGCTGAGACACAGAGCGTGTTGTGATCCAGTTAGCCTCGCAATGATGTATTCCTTTTGTTGAGATAAAAAAGGTTCGGATTTCTCTGGTAATTGAGTGGTGCCTATGCATAGCTACCTTCTCTCTTTTCTGCGGGTGCTAGCTTTGGATGACTTAAATACTTGCTGCCTTGTGTGATTGCCTTTGGGTCAACTAACACTTGTGCAGGTTGGGAATGACTGACTAAGTGGGGCGACTTAGTGCCATCACACGGCAAAAAAATTTAGATACCATTTTTGCTGCGTGATAGTTGGTATCAGAGCCTCGTTGACGGGGGCTCGCTGAAGCAATGAACGAGCTGCGTGAAAGAATCAAGCTCTTGAACGCTTTGTGGGAAGTGTCCCACCAGGCAAGGATGATGGCTCGGGATCTTCACTGCTCACCCAAATTGAGAGAATGGCAGAGCAACTTGGAGCTCTTAACATCTCTTATTCTTCCTTTGTACAGGAAATAGAAGCTCGCTTTGGTGCTGCCAAAGATGATCTTGTTGCCTCGGTTGAATCGGTAAAAGTCGGCCAGGGGAGCCTGGACAATATTGTCAAAGATGCTGTGGGGAGCATCAACTCGGTGCGGGATGAGATCGCTTGGTAAAGCGTGCTTTGAACAGCCCTCGGGATCTAGGTGCTGGTTCGAAGATCAAGGTGCCTAAGCCAAAATCATTCGGTGGAAGTCAAAATGCTAAGGAGTTGGAAAACTTCTTGTGGGATATGGAGCAGTATTTTAAAGCTGCTCGTATTCCTGAGACGGAGAAGGTCCATTGGAATGTACCGTGACGCCAAGCTTTGGTGGCGAACTCGGATGGCCGATGATGCTAATGCTGGCAGACCCATTATTGACACTTGGGAGACCCTCCGGAAGGAACTGAAGGATCAATTTTGCCATGCAACACTGCTTGGGTTGCTCGGGACGCTCTCAAAAAGCTGAGACAGACGGGAACTGTCCATGATTATGTGAAGGAATTTACCTCCTTGATGCTTGACATCAAGGATATGTCTAAATCTGACAAGCTGTTCAATTTCCTATCCGGCTTGTAGGTTGGGCGCACACGGAGTTGCGACGTCTAGGCGTGAAGGACCTACCTTCAGCCATTACTGCTGCGGATAGGCTTGTGGACTATCGGATTCCTCAGGCCAACTTGTCCCACTCCGACAAGAAGAAAGGCGGTGATGGGAAGAAGGCGAAATTTCTCAGTACAAGGAGAAGAAGAAGCCCGATGGCAAGGGCAAGAAGGCGGAGGATTTAAACAAAATGTGGCGGCTAATGTGTCCAACCGCAACAAGGGATGTTTATTTGCAACGGTCCTCACCAGGCAAAGGATTGCCCAAAGAAGGAGCGGTTGAATGCTTTATTGTTGCAGGAGGAGATGACCCAGGCGGCCTCTGCAACAACGAGCGAGACTTCAAGAGTCAATCCTCTGCAACTCTTGAATGCTATCTCATCTGAGAAGCAATTGTCTATCGCGGGCTGATGCACCTGATGGTGAAACTAAACGGGAAGGAGGTGAAGGCGATGCTGGACACGGGAGCAACCAGCAATTTCCTATCCCAAAAGACTGTGGCAAGACTCGGTATATCGTGTCCCAAAGCTCCTGTAAAATGAAGGCTGTCAACTCAGGAGCCATGCCGGTCTTTGGTACTGCCACGACGACCCTTCGGGTTGGTTCATGGGAAGGTGAGTCCAACCTGATCATAGTCCCACTTGATGACTTTGAGTTAATACTCGGAATCAAATTTTTCGTGCGGGCTAAAGTAACTTTGATGCCTCATTTGTGTGGCATGATGGTGAACGATGAAAAATCTCCTTGTTTTGTGAAAGC
Source organism: Calamus simplicifolius (assembly GCA_900491605.1). Lineage (NCBI taxonomy): Eukaryota > Viridiplantae > Streptophyta > Magnoliopsida > Arecales > Arecaceae > Calamus > Calamus simplicifolius. The sequence continues at coordinate 572,774 of UESW01004122.1, forward strand.
GGAGTTTGTGGGCCAAAAGGAGAGGCAATGTGTGTTGGTGACGGCCAAACAACTCAAAGCGGGCCTAAAGCGGGGTGAAATTACATATGTTGCTGCTCTCTTTGAGATGAAGCCTGATCAGGTTGTTGAGGTACCTGATGAAATCGCGGGTTTTGGAAGACTTTGGCGATACCATGCCACCTAAGCTGCCAAAAGTACTCCCACCGCGATGGTCTGTCGATCATAAGATTGAGCTGGAACCGGGTGCACGGCCTCCAGCAAAGGCCCCATATCAGCTTGCCCCGACTGAATTAACAGAACTTCGGAGGCAACTCGATGACTTGTTGGCTTCAGGCTTCATTGTGCCATCAAAGGCCCCTTACGGTGCTCCAGTTTTATTTCAAAAGAAGCAAGATAGGTCTCTGCGGATGTGCATCGATTATCGAGCACTAAACAAAGTGACAGTGAAAAATAAGTATCCAGTGCCAAATGCAGCAGATCTATTTGATCGGTTATCAAAAGCTTGCTACTTTACAAAGCTGGATCTGCGATCGGGTTATTGGCAGGTGCGCATTGCTGAAGGTGATACGGCAAGAGAACCTGTGTCACTCGGTATGGTTCATTCGAATTTCTTGTTATGCCTTTCGGCTTAACTAATGCCCCTGCTACATTTTGCAATCTGATGAATGATGTATTATATGAGTTCTTGGACCGATTTGTGGTCGTATATCTTGATGATATTGTTATATACTCGGAGTCCCTGACCGATCATGTAAATCATTTGATGCAAGTATTCTCACGGCTTAGAGAATACAAACTCTATGTCAAGAAAGAAAAATGTGAGTTTTGCAGGACGGAGGTAATGTTCTTAGGCCACTGGGTGGGTCAAGGACAGATTCGGATGGATGAACGCAAGATACGGGCTATCATCAGTTGGGCAGTGCCCACCAAGGTACCTGAGCTTCGCTCTTTTCTTGGGTTGGCTAATTATTATCGGAAGTTTATTTGTGGGTATTCGAAGTTGGCTAGTCCTTTAACTGATCTGCTCAAGAAGACTCGGAGTTGGGCATGGACGCCGGCTTGCCAAAAAGCTTTCGATAAGCTTAAAGAAGCCATCTCAACAGAACCGGTGTTGAAGCTCCCGGTGTTCGATAGGCCATTCGAAGTTCATACTGATGCCTCGGACTGTGCCATTGGTGGGGTGTTGGTACAAGAGGGACACCCCATTGCCTTCGAAAGCTGGAAATTGAAGGATGCTGAGCAACGGTATTCGCCCATGAGAAAGAAATGACTGCGGTGATACATTGCCTTGATACTTGGAGGCATTATCTTTTGGGGACCAAGTTCAAGGTGGTTACAGACAATGTGGCAAATACATATTTCAAAACACAGAAAAAGCTTACTCCAAAGCAGGCTCGTTGGCAGGAATTTCTTGCGGAATTTGATTTTGTTTGGGAGCATAAACCAGGCAAACAAAATCAAGTGGCTGATGCATTGAGTCGCAAGGAGATCCAGCATTATGTTGCTGCCTTGACGGCTGTGCAGACAAACTTTCTTGACCGAGTAAAGGAGCAAAGCTACCTGGATCAGACCTACACCAAACTCAGGGATGGGTAAAAGATGGTCTGGTAAGACGTTTCTGGCTTAAAAATGATCTTTTGGTTGCTAAAGGGGGCAGACTTTTTGTCCCCAGTTCTGGTGGCTTGAGACAGGAACTCATGCGGGAGACTCATGACACCCAATGGGCCGGACACCCGGTGTGGAGCGAATGGTGGCGCTCCTGTCTAACTCCTACTACTGACCGAAGATGGGAGAAGACATCGAGATGTATGTACGGACTTGCCGGGTTTGTCAGCTTGACAAGACGGAGAAAAAGAAAGAGGCTGGGCTACTTCAACCCTTGCCCATCCCAGAAAAGCCGTGGATGTCTTATCCATGGACTTTATTTCTGGGTTCCCGATGGTGGACGGAATGCGATCAATCTTGGTGATCGTGGATAGATTCTCAAAATATGTGGTGTTTGTAGCAGCACCACATAAGTGCCCGACCGATGTTGCAGCGGAATTATTCTTCAAACATGTGGTAAAGTTTTTCGGGTTGCCTAACGATATTGTGAGTGACAGGGATCCTCGGTTCACAGGCAGATTTTGGACTCTCTTCAACTCGATGGGTTCAGAGTTGAATTTTTCTACGGCCAATCATCCGCAGACTGATGGCCAAACCGAGCGCATCAATGCACTCTTGGAAGAATACCTGCGGCACTTTGTGACGGCTAGTCAGAAAAATTGGGTTAGTTTACTTGATGTTGCCCAATTTTGCTATAATGTGCACAGGTCTTCGGCAACCTTGATGAGCCCAGCAGAGTTGGTTATGGGGCAGCAGCCATTGATGCCCTTAGAGGTGGCTTATTCAAAGCATCAAGGAAGTTGCCCAGCTGCCTATCGATTCGCCCGGGAGAAACATGAGCTGATCCTTCAAGCTACAGATAGCTTAATGAAGGCAGCTAGGCGGATGAAAAAGTATGCTGACCAACATCGAAGGCCCTTAGAGTTTAACGTGGGAGATAAAGTGTTGCTGAAACTCACCCCACAAATATGGAAAAAGATAACCAGCAAGCGTTATCATAGAGGGCTGGTCCAGAGGTATGACAGACCATTTGATGTGATGAAGAAGGTGGGAAAAGTAGCTTACAGACTGAGGTTACCTGAGCGACTCAAGGTACATCCTACCTTTCATGTTACTAAAACCATTTTATGAAGCTGCTACAGGAAGGCAACAGATGCAGCAGCCCCTCCAACGATCCGAAACAATTTGACAAGGAAGTGGAGCAAATCCTTAATCATCGGACGTTGGGGCAAAGCAAGAAAAATAGGCGGACGGATTATCTGTGCAATGGAAAGGGAGCAGCATCGCTGATGCTACTTGGGAGAGAGACACGACCCTATGGCAATTTGAAGACCAGATCAAGCAGTACTTGGACTCTGCGCCGACGAGGGCATCGGCTTCATCTGGTCGGGTGGTTTGTCAGACCCTTGAAGCGTGCACTGCGCGCAGCAATGACCCATGCGGCACAGCCTCGCGCATGGGGCGGGAGATGGGCGTGATGTCGGACATCTCGCCTTAGACGACCCGAAAGATGGTGATACCTTGTGCGTGCACTCTGGCGGGAGCGCCTAGTGCTCGCACTGGCGGGACCCTGATATGCGACAGCACAGCAGGGTGCGCGCATTGGCGGGAGTTGCGGCACGGTGCGGAACGTGCACGCACGACGGTTACTCCACGGGCGCACTCCAGCGAACGTGGACGATATGCAGCAGCGCAGGGGGCGCACATTGCGGGAGTTGCGGCATGGTGAACGTGCACGCATGACGGTTACCCCACGGGCGCACTCCAGCAAACGGGGACGATATGCGGCAGCACAGTAGGGCACGCGCATTGGTAGGAGTTGCGGCACGGCGCGGAACGTGCACATATGGCGGTTACCCGGGAGTTGCGGCACGGCGCGGAGCGTGGCACGCACGTCCTGGAGCGGTTAGGCAAGTGGCGCCCCATCCACACTCTTGACCGGTGCACGACTTCGACGCTACATGGGCGTAGTGGGTCTTGTACATGGCCGCGCGCATGGGACACGCGGCACGGGGCTGGATTGCCAGCAACCCTACGTGGCTGGGGGTGTGCCACAGTTGCCTATTTATTGGGACTTTGCAGGCGCTGAGACACAGAGCGTATTGTGATGAAGTTAGCCTCGCAATGATGTATTCCTTTTGTTGAGATAATAAAAGGTTCGGATTTCTCGGTAATTGAGTGGTGCCTGTGCATAGCTACCTTCTCTCTTTTCTGCGGGTGCTAGCTTTGGATGACTTAAATACTTGCTACCTTGTGTGATTGCCTTTGGGTCAACTAACACTTGTGCAGGTTGGGAATCGGCTGACTAAGTGGGGCAACTTAGTGCCATCACACGGCAAAAAAATTTAGATACATTTTTGCTGCATGACACTTAGCACTTAGGAAACCTTTCGATTATCTGAGTCTTTCTTTCCTACTTTTCAAATTTATGATTGTGACTTCGATCATTAACTTGTTCTTGTTTTCGTTAGAGCCACCTCCGATCCTAAAACTTTTTGCAGGTTCACGGATAACTTTACAAAACCTTTTAATGGTCATCATGGCCGCTGATTGAACGTCATCGCTTTCTTCGCACAGAAGATGTTTACGAGATGATGCGTTAAAATTTTATCTGCAGATTTCGTGAGACATTTGATCTTCCTTGTGGCTTGATGCGATCCATTCAACATGATATTATCACCCATTCTATTGGTAAATCCGGTACCGGCATGCTAGCAGACCGAATCACACATCATCTGAAAAGGACTGTGGAATTGTTATATCGAATTGAAAGGAAAATAATAAAATAATAATAAAAAAAAAGGTAGCTTGAGTTCGCGTGCGGGGACTGCCAACCTAAGATGCGTTAAATGCCACCGCCGTATGGAATGGAGTTGTCCACTTTAATAAATATTTTGCAGTAGATGACCGGATAATTTTTTTACTAAGCCTATGTCTGGATCAAGAGAAAAATAAAAATAAAAAAAATAATTGCCTTTAAATGAAAAGAAAAATAAAAAAAATTAAAGAAAAAAAAAAGTAAAAAGCTTCACGCAAAAGTTTTCGATCAAAATCGAAAAGGTTTCGAAAAAAAATTAAAAATATTTTTTTCATTTAATATTGATATTTTTTAAAAAAATAATTAATATATTTTTAATTATTTATAATAAAAATATTATAGTTATAATAAATTATTAACTTTTTTTTCTATTTTTTTCACTTATTCAAATAAAAAAATATTTATTTTTTTATTTATTTATTTTTAATTTTCTCTCATTCAAACAAAGCATAAACGAGTTTAGTCCCATCACTCTTTGAGCTGCCATTTCGTTAAAGGCTTCTTTCATAAAGTTGTAGCAAAATGATCGTAGGCTGGAGATGGAGATCAAAATAAATAAAAAAATAAATCTAATCTAATCTAAACCTCGACCAGGGGATTGCCCAAACCTTTTCTAACTTTATTCAGAATTAGGTTTTGTTTTGTTCTTTTTCTTTTTCTGGTCGATTGGTCCCGGGGGATCTCCACAGCCGTGCGAGGCTGACCGAGGAAAGGAGGCGCCATGCACTTTGTGCAATCAATGGGCCGAGACCATCCCGGAGTGGAAACCTTCGATCCAACAAAACCGGTCCTGGTCTTGTGCTTCTTTTTGGGCCACTTAATCCAACAAAACTGGACCAACTCATTGGTACAAGTCTCTACACTTCGGGCCCGCGTTAGACCTCAAATTAAGACCAACTATGATTTGTATGCTAGGCCATTAGCCATGGTGGAAAGCCCCGCCAAACCTTTAATTTTCTAACAGAAGAAGAAAGCTTTGAGGGACATAAAGTGATCCAGATAAATCATCAATGACTCAGATAAAGATAATAGAATCATCGCATTGGATTTGAATGCATCTTAATCATTCTACATGGTGGTAATCATAAATTATTCATACCTCTAATCACCACAAATCTAGTGATCCTATATTTACTTGACTTGAGATTTAGAAACTAAAATGCCTCTTATTCATTTAAAAAATAGTTAATATTTATTTTCATATTAATATAAATAAATTTAATATGATGATATAATATTATAATAATATAGTATAATGTTAAAAATATAACATAATTATATTATAATTTAATTATAATAAATTATTATGCTATAATGTTACATAAAATATTATTATAATTTAATCTAACGTAATAATAATAAATAATATAAAATAATGATAAATTATGATGATACTTGTACAATATATTTGTGATGTTTATTTTTTAATATAAAAATTAACTAATTAGAAATAATTTTAGTATTTTATGACCAATAAATAGTTCAAGACTTTCTTAGTATATTGAATATAATGATCTTAAACCATAATAAATACAATGATTTTTGATCAAGATCTAACAATACTTAATGTTATTTAGGTTACGAAATACTCCCTTAAGTTAGTCTCTTAGTGAGCAAAGAGGCTTATCGGTAGGAGGTCCAATATCATCATTGCAGCATTCATGGAGCTTTTGATCGGGCTCTTAGCTAGGGGTGGCTACAGCATTGTTTAAACTCATGTTTGCCCAACCCGAACCCAAAAACCCGGGTTTAATCCGATCCGATTTGCAATTGACCCGGGTTAGGGTTGATCGCAACCCGAACCCGAGATAATCCGAACCCGAGGGTTACCCGAACGGAGGTAGCTTATCGGCATCATATTTTTAGGGGCGTTGAAGGCGCCAATATGATCGGACGAGATGGCCAACTTGAGGGCGAGAAGGGCAAGGCCGTCGATCGCAGGCGAGAAAAAGGACAAACATAAAGGCGGACTATCCGCACATTTCGTTTCACTTACCACCTCCTCCTCTTCTTTGTTTACGACACCTCCTCCTCTTCTTTGTTTTAGGTAAGCTTTTTTTTAATACAATGTTAAAGCCCTGAGTTCAACTTTTGCGTTTGGCAAAGGATTTTATTTTTTCATCTTTGGGATCCATAATTCGATGTTTATTTACTTTGAAAAAAAACATTTTATTTTTTTTTCCCATCAACCTGAATTGCAACCCGAAACTCAACCCGAACCCGATTTTTAAAAATAGGATTAGGATTGAGGTTTTACAAATAGGGTTAGGGTTAGGGTTGATATTTTACAAATAAGGTTAGGGTTAGGTCGAAAAAAACCCGAGTTTTATGAGCCCGAGTTGCACCCCTACTCTCAGCCCAAGAGATGCTCTTAAAAATTGTTTCGCTTTGGATTGCCCCTTATTAAAGAAAGAAAAGTCCTCTTTGGCTCCCCAGTCATGGAACAATTACTAGGGTAGTGTGGTTCTATGTTTTGATGAAGAGAAAAGTAGGAAGAAAAAAAAAAATGAAACTTGGGTTTTTTTCTTTGAAAGGATCAATATCGGATGAGTGGAAGAAAAATAAAGATGAAAGAAAAGTTGATAATTTATAATGACAATAATATCTTTATTACAAATGATTAAAAAATGCATCAGTTTTTTTTTTTTGAAAGAATCAATATCAGAATGAAAAAAAAAAAAAAGTGTACCCTTGAGTTTTCTCTCCGAAATCTCTCAAACTAGAAAACTTTTAGGTGGAGGCCTTCACTTTTTCTCCTATTTTTTTCTTTAGTTTTCTTTCCTCCCTACTTTTCTCTTCATCCAAACAAGGTAAATTTTATTTTCTCTCCTGTTTTTTCCTTTAATTTTTTTTCCTCCCTAGTTTTCTCTCCATCTAAACATAGGCTTAGTACCATCCATATTATTGGAAGGTCCATTGGAAGGTAGAACTGGAAGGCCATGCATCAATCATGTAAGTGGAATATCCATCAGAAGGCATCTGCATGTCCTCTTTTGGTCTTCACAGCTTTAACCAAAGAGAAGCCAACGGGGTGGACAAAAGCATAGAACCAATTACTTTAGGCTAATAGAATGAGTGAGAAGATGCACAGTGCACATGGCTGCCAGGCAGCAAAGAAGTCCACTTTTAGGTGGTCCAATTTGCTTCCATCCTAGAGATGCATCAGGTTTGTTAGTTAAAAGCATCTCATGGAGAAAATTAGATGCTGCTAAACTACACAAGAAAGAGAAGCATAATGCTGAGTGAGTAGTAAATTGTAAGACAGTACACTGCAAGAAAGATGGGCCACATGTCATTGGGTCCCTTTTGATCTTTATGCTGCTATGTGAGGACTAAATGGGCAGGTGGCTTCAGACAAAAGGTCACGTAAAACTCGGAGTCTAGTAATCATGGAGCTGGCCCATGTTACTCTCCTTTCATAAATCAGGACTCGCCTGGCTGTCAACTCTCCCATCCAGATCACTCAATTCCCAAAGACACATGAAGAAGCTAGGACTGTTTTGGACCTTTCGACGAGGCAAGCTATCTCAGAGACAGCAGGGAAAGTTTTGAGCTCCACAAGGGACCTGTCCTAGAATATACATCCAGCTCTATTTGCAATAACTTTGCTCCAAAAAGCAGGATAACAATGTGCAGGTCTGATTATTTAATAGCATTCTGTGATTTGCTTAGCATTGAGCGAAGGCTCTTGGATTACCTGCACATGAATGCCGTGAGTTGATTAAATAATTCTAAAATTCTTGATCACCTCTTTAAGTAACAGTGAAGCATCTAATATTGTAATCAAGAAAGAAGATCCAAGTTTTGCACCTGACAAGAAAAGAGCTCCAAAGTTGTCCAAGGGTCAGGGGCAAAAAAAAAAAAAAAAAAGCATGATAGCATGAATTGAAAATGTGATGATAATAGCAGTTAACAGCAACAGATCACAAGGAATGATGCTCTGTAATAACTGGAAAATGCTATCACTTTTTGCTGAAAGGTCTAATGTTAGATTGGCAGCAATAATTTGTATCCTTGACTGATATAAGATGAGATCCAAGGGTGATCGGTTCTTTTCCATGGCAGTGCAACTTATGGATCACAGTCCAAGAGATTTATTATGTGTTAGTAGTCGTGCAGATCAAGCAATTTCTGTAGATCCCCAGCCATCAATATTCCAGCTGAAGTGGGGACCAATGGGCATGGTGCACATTGCTCTGAATATTTTTCTCATGCAAGTTTGGCAGGTGGGCCTCCTTTCGGCTTTTACCACCAGACATTTTGTGCCCTCCTGTATAATGCCCACCCCTTTGATGCCCTTCTGCCGACGCTTCTCCTGCCTCGGATTCATTTATCTTTTAACAGACTCCAATCAACCTAGCCACGCTTACTGAAACAGGGAGTTTTAAGCAGCTCTTAAACAGGTCTTAAGTCAGAGAGAGAGAGGGAGCAGAATGTATCCAAGCTCAAGTCTGGATCACTGTATCTAATTGATGGATCTTTCAGCGGATAATCAATTACAGTACCAGTCCCAGGTACAAGATGCTGGTTTCTATCTCGCCTGGGGCTCACTGAAACAGTGAGGAGTCCGGTGTGACTGTGACTCTACAACCTCACTCTAATAAATATCAACTGTAGGAAGAGCCACGAAATGGAGGAGGAACAGGGAAAGCTTGGCAATTGAAGGGCCAGGATCTCTACGAACCCAGCCGACAGGGATGATCCAGATTGTCTGATTCTTGATGGATCACCTAGAAAACAGTCCACTTGAACTGTTTGTGTCCCCACCCAATGCAGTTGGCTCCAGGCCGCGAGTTTTCGCACCCAGACGCTTACAATAATCCAGATGGACTCCCATCCCATGACCTGTCTGTCAACCAGGACAGGTTTCATCGATGCAATGCCGTCATTTTGACCCGCTCCTCGCGATGATGGATATTGTAGCAATCCACCACCTTCACCACCCAAAACGACTTCAATGGAAGCAGAGGAAAATTAAATCTTTGCCCGTTTCCAGTTTTCCTATTTTCACTTAGCTTCCCCAAAATTACAATTTGATAACCGTAAAATTATAAAATTATTCCTGTCATTGAGGTGGTTTTCTAATCAAATGGGCTTGAAAAAGTTTGCTTATAATTTAAACTTATTTATCACCTATTAATTTTTACTCAAATTTTTGAACTGCATTTTTTTTTATTTGTTAGTAGAATTAATTGAATCTGCATATAGGTCTAGGATGTTATAAATCCTATCAAAATCCATTCAAATGTGTGAAAATTGATGAAGACCAAAAAAAAAAAAAAATTACAGATGGTATCAGAGCTAATCCAAGTAAGAAGAAATTGATGGTGCGAATAAAGACTATCAATGAAATAGTAGTAGAACTTCGTTGTAGTATGAAGTTATTAGATTGTAATATTAAAAAATAATTTTATATTAAATAAAAATATTATATGCATGTAATTTAGGTCCTGTTTGAAATAGAAGAAAATGAGGTTATTTAGGGGATATTCTCTTATCCCCAAAAGCTATAACTACAAGGATAAACCTGAAAAATGTTTCCTAAACTTATTCTCTATTTTCTAAACTCATTTCCTAGAAAACTCATAAATAACTAGAACTATCTCTAGATGGCAAAGTTGTTATTTAAAAAAAATAATTATTTTATTTTTTGAATAAAATTTATTCTTTATACTTACTCAGAGATAGTATTTTAAGAATTAAACAATACTTATTCGAGGTTTTAGACTACATTGCTTCGATCTCTTAATGAAGTTTATTGGACCAAAGAAAATTCCATCCTTGATGGCATCGACATGTCTGAGAGTGTCAACGATGCCATAAGCCTCGCCGTTAGACCGCTGGATGCAGATGTTGGGCAAGATCTTCTTCTCGGTGGCGGTGGCGATGGCGATGGCGGTGGTGCTCCCTCTTCCCGGCACTCCGTCCACGATGACCTCCTTCCTCCTTCTCAAAGCCGAGAAGCGGTGCCGATTTTAATGCATCATCCAACGACAAGAAGGGGCTCCTCTTTCCACTCTATCGGTGGGCCAACCCATGTCAGGTGGCTTGCTCCTTGGCAATGGCAGTGTGCTCTAACCACCACCATCACCACTAGCGATGGGCGTCTTCATTCTCTGTGCTCGATCACTGCATCCTCCCACCACCATTGTCGAGCCCTAATTCCTTAGCATTTCTTCGATTCCTTGTTGAGACCTCGCCTGCTTACTCTCCCGCCTTTCAATTTATTTTTTTGGCACAGTTCTCTGCCTCGATCTTGATCCATTTGATGAAATAATCAATAAAACAGAAATTTTTCATGGCAAAAGGAAAAGGACCGAGAATGCCCATCCCTCAGTTGATGAAAGGCCAAACAGATAATACGGATGTCAAGTGAGTAAAAAAGCCTAAATGTTGAAATATCATTGATATGAGTTACAGACTAGAACAAGATCGTCAGCATTCTTTTGCATGAGTTAATAGTACTTTTGACGTAACACCTTGTGGCATAAGACTCGATCGTCAACATGATTGTCACATATGCCCTTCTAAATTTATTAAAAAAAAATTGAGGCAAAAAGAGAAATCTTATTAAAAAAAAAAAAACACGCATCTGGATTCCACTGGCGACAAATACTTCCACCGCTGAGGGGCCGCAAGTGAGGCCAAGAATGGCATCTTAAAATGGTCAGGGGACCATCACATGATATAACCCAAAACCAGTTACACAGAGGAATTACAGTAGATCGTCTAATGAAATTAGGTAAACAGAGATAAACTGTGGGATTATATTAGATAACTAATTAAATCTCCAGAATATGAAACCTAGCCTTCCAAATAAGCTTGAAAGTGCGTTTGTAGTATTGTTTGGGCAAAAGTTAATCTATAAGTTATTATTTGAAACGCCGATCTGCTATGTGAAATAGAATTAGACTTTTGAAAAAAAAAAATTTAGGAATCTGAGAGCTTTTTGGAACTATATATTCTTTTAATTTGGAAACAAAGAAGTTGCCGGATTTTAAAAAGATAGTTGATTAGCTTCCACTTCTTTGAAGTATCTGTTTACAGTAGAATTACTAAGAAAAATTGTCCAATAAACTCACAATGAAGAGCAAGATTTTATGGGCTTCAGTCATCCTTCAAATATACACGGTTTCATAAATTTCAAAGTCTTCTCTTAATTATTTACCCATTTTGATTGATATTAATTTAGAATTTGCACAATGATGACAAATATAGTGCAATTTTTTTTTTACAAATTTATCAACCAATATAAAATCATATGCCATTCGTATTCATCTTAGAAAGAAGAAGAAGAGATATTTATCTTAGTTAATTTTTTTAAATAAATTATACATGAAAGGTAAATTAGTAAAGAAAAATAATTAATAAATTTAGAATTCATATTATGCAAGATAACACAAAAGCTAGTCGATTATATATCTATTTTAAAATTAATTTTAAACTTTTGTTTTTTTACATGCATTGTTCGCATAGCGTACCTTCTACTGTATCAAATCTTGCCAGTTAATAATAAAAGAATTTAGAATCAATTAATTATTTTTATACGGTATGTATGAAAAGAAGAATTTTTTTTTTTAACAAGTCATCAATGGATAAAAGATCCTAACAACTTCACCGAGGGGACAACTTTTACTTATAATCTCCTTTCACCCATTATAACCCCTTCATTACAAACTCTGATGGTAAAAAAAACTCGTGAATAACCTTTGGCTTAGAAAATACCGTGGGCAGGATCTTTTCCCCATGTTTTTGTTATTAAATAAAAAAAAACCCCTTAATGGCCGTGGGAAATCCAAAAAGCTTTTTAAACAAGCGAGCGGTCGGGTGAAATTACGAAATTTGGGGGATCAAAACGTATTTTTCCCGACAAAAATCCAAAGAAGGGTCAGGCCTCCTCCCACTAAACAAACCTTATATAAATATATGATGTTCTTCACGGAATCTTTCCCTCGCGGCGATCTGGTTCCTCTCTCTCTCTCTCTCTCTCTCTCTCTCTGAGCTGGGTGTCTCAGAGAAGAGAGGAACAGTAACTGGACTGTATCCACCTCTGAGCATTCCCATTCGAGAGATGTCTTTGAATGGTTTTAACTACGATGACAGGGGGAACCACCCCTCTTGATTTTAGTATCCCTCGGAAGATGATTTTTTCTCAAAGAGCAAAGAGCCACTTTGGGTTTTCTCCTAAAAACCCCTCTTTTCCTTTTTTCCCCCAAAGCCAAGCTTCGATTTCTCCAGCATGGGTTTGGTTAAATTTGTCTCTTTTGGCACCGCCCACCTCTTATTCCAAATGGCCGCTTCCTTTCTGTTGTCTTCTGGGTTCCACTGTTCTTCTGAGGCGTGTTTGGGGGTGAAAGGTTTGCTGTGTATGGAAAGACGTTAGACTCGATTTGGGGTGGGAAATTGGAATCTATGAATGCCAAGCAGTAGGATGGGTCGGCGAGTCGTGACTCTTCGTCGGTGGGTTCTCGGCGCTGTGGTTGTTTTTACAGCGATCTGTGGATCAAAAGGTAACAAATTTCAGCATCCAAGTGCTTATTTCTTCGTGTGAAATCAAGCTTGTGCTTTTGATGCATACTGAAATAATGGATCTTATTCATATCTGGCTGTCCAATTTTGGGTTCGCAAAGTTGCAGCTCCTTTGTTGGTTTTGATACGGTAAGAGATGTCTCGGTGTTGAAGAAATCGCCTGTTTAGAAATCCAGAAATCACAAGAAAAGTTGGGAATGTTTTTTTTTTTATTATTTTTCATTTTTTTTTCATTTTTTTACCTCAGATGGATCCAAAGATCTTCCACACAGCTGAGTTTATTTTAACTTTTTATGGACTTCATTTGATCCATGTTTGGTTTTTATGCGAATTCATGGAGTCTAATGGAAATTTTAGTTCAAACTCATTCCGAGAGAAATGTTTGGGCAGCCCAGGGATGAAAAATGTAGCTTCTTTCAGGAGTTCTCCTTTTGCCAATCCCGATGTCTTGCACTGAGGCCTCCAACTTGTAAAAGTGGTGCATTGTCCTCTTGACAGATATTCCTTTTTGTATTCAAGTGCTCTGACTTGCCTTAAATTCGTTGGAGAATTAGGAAGCCCACCCAATTTTTTAAGAGATGCAAGCTTTATTTACTCTCAGAACCAAACTTGAGATTGCTGTGTTGTCTTCAATTTACCTTAAAATTTGGTGTAACCATTTTGCTTAATTTGCTTAGGATAATGCATTAACGACAATCTTTTCTCCACTGCCTTAAATTCTTTGAGATGCCTTTAGTACAGTCTTACATGGGGTTACGGTCTCTCCTTTCGCCAAATGTGGTTAATAATTCATAATGTCTTCCATGAAAATTACAACCTGGCAAATAGTCAAGAATGATAATTATTTGGTGACAACAGCATTTACCTAGATGTTCTTGTTGCTTTGGCCATGACCCTGGAGCCGATTAATGTTCATGATCTTGATCTAGAACATAGATGATGGACCATTTAAATATGACACTGGTGATCAACAAATATCTTCTGACCATGTCTCCTTGCTTAGTCATCTTTACAGACAGAGAAACATACAGAAAAGGGCAAATACTCTTCCACAAGTGCAAAGAATATTGATTTACAAATTAAAATTCCATCAAATGTTCAATCACTTTCAACTGCATCCTTATAGGGCACCACCTTATTAGCACTAAATAACATTAATGAATGACATGATTTTATCATGAAGATCAAACACTCCTGGAATTTCATTAAACTAACCCATGCCAGCATTTGCAATTTTTGTGTGACAAAGTTTCAATTATAAGGGATCAAGGTAAGAACGTCAATAGAAGCTAGTGTCACCCCACTCCCTTCTTTGAAGGTGGCAAACACAATCAGTCTTCCATTATATAGCATATGTTGTCAAAACTGTATGACTAGTCCAGCAGGGCAAGACAGCCGTGGAAGTCCTAAATGGGGGAGGAAGAGGGTGCTGAATTATGTCTAAAGCACGAGAATCTTCTAAATTTTTTTTTTTTTTGCCCTTGAGATAATCTACACTTTAAAGGAGTCAATAAATTATAGCGCACATGAAAAAAGCATATTACCAATATTGACTTGGGAATTCCTGTCAGATTATGTGATGATTCTGGAGGTGAGTTTTTGAGCATGCTTGACCAAATTTGCAGATATATTTGGCACTAGCAAAACTGACGTTTTACTTCTTATACAGGCATGGTTGAGTGCACATTTTTTCAAAGTCTTTACGAAGCTTGTGCTTATGAATTGATAATGTTGATGTCAGATCATCTGCTTATTCTTTAAGGAAAACATTCAAAATATTATGCAGGACTATTCACTTAAATAGCATTATTAATAGCAATATCTGAATCAGCAAGAAATGCAATAGGCATGAACTTCAATCCTCAAGAGTGCTACTCCCATCTATGCTTCAAAGGATGACTATGTTAATTTGTTGACAGCACTATTTTCTTACAGGGCTTGCTGTATCTTTGTCTCCAGTCGCACTCAATAATCTTCCAAATATAAAAGAGGGAGCATCTAATCTTGTGTATCTTACAAAGTCACCAAGCACTTATGCACCTAGTCCAGTAATTCTTCCAAAAGGTAATGTTGATGCAATCATGAAGAATTGATACTTGATCTTTTAAACGTCTTATTCTTTGTAAAATGGAGTTTATATTCCTGGATCTGTTTCAGATCCACCTGCTGTATTGCCGCCTACAACCAAGGCCATACCTCCTGTCGTCCATGCAGCACCATCTGTGCAGTCTCCTCCTCTGCCCGATCATGCCAGCGTGGAGCATAGATGGCCAAGAACAATGCCTCCTATGAATAATCAACCAGATGGACCTGCAGGGTCAGGTACATCTCATTTTTTCCCATAACTCCAACAAACTTCTTGTTATGTCACTGATATCAGGATCCCCTTCTCCCATCTCTGCCCTTTTCACAGTCCATCATCTTTCTCCTTCCTATACAATTGCTCCACCCAAAGGTGGTGCTCAGGGAAGAGCACCTAACAGTAACTCTCCAGTCATACTGCCGCATGCTCCAGGTATGTTATCAATTAACAGCAGCCAGATTGATGGATTGATGGATGGTTCTATTTCACATTTTATGTTGCTACACCAGTTTCAGCTTTGCCAGGAAATATTCCAAACGATACCATCAACAGACCACCAAGTGTTGCACGAATGGCTCCACCACCAAATGTTGCACTAATATCTCCATCAGCAGCACCTCCTCATCTGACTAAAGACTTTTATCGTGAGCATAATAACATATTGTTATTCAGGATCTCTTGCAGAATGTATTATTTACTTTGTTTTACTTCTTTATAGAGTTCTGATTTTGTTATGGGTCTTGCTTTATCTTGCTTGCACAATGTGTAGGACCTGCAATTCCTCCAGCTTTGAATATCTCCCCCATTAGTCATGGGAAGAGGTACGGCACGCCGGTTGCTGCACCTCCGAGAGACATAAACAAGCATATATCTCCTGTAACTAATAATCACTTCAAAGGTAAGTTAGTGTGGCTGTTGGACCATTCTGGGGAGAACATTAAGACATGAATGTCATGACTAATCTTGCCTTCAGGTTCTTCTCCTGTGATCAGCCCTATGCCGCATGAAACTAAGAGGCCCTCAAATTCTACACAGGCTCCTATGATTTCACACCCCCAACCTCCCACGGTATGGATACCTCATGGCCCTGCATTTGCACCTGCAGTTCCAGCTCACCAGCAAAAAGCTAGGAAAAGAGCAGGAAACCCTGCATCTGCTCCATTTTCTCATTTTCCTCCACCATCATCCCAACCAGGTTGGATATTATAACTGGTATTTAGCAATTGTAGTCAGATGTCTGCTTTTAACCGAACATCTGCATGCAAGATTTCAATAATCAAACCTTTTGGTTCATTTCGGGTTTTAGTTGAAGGTCCTATAGTTTCTCCAGCTCCAATAGTGTTCTCAAAAGATGGGCAAAGGTATCAGGCTCATCCACCATATGTTCAAGGTACTGCCATGTTAAACATAAATTACTAGAAGGAAAAAGTTAACAGTAATGCATTAGCTTTTGACTCTTTTCTACTTTTGCAGGCCCTTCTCTTCCTCCATTCCAAGCTCCAGCTTCTTCACCATCATTGCTAATTCCTTCGGCCCCAAATGAATGTATTTCAAGTTGTTTCTTTTTTCTCTCCATATTTTTTCTTTTTTATTTTGTGGTTGATTATGTTCATGTTTTCAGGGCCCAGCCATTCTTCTATGCTCTCTCCTGTCTCTGTTTCAAAGGAGCCAATGACACCACCACCACAACCTGTGTGGTCACTACCGCCACCACCTCCTAATCTGGGTATAAGCATACTGAGTGCATTTTGGTCATTCTTGTTATCTTCTCTTCGAAAACTTGCTTTGCCATTATTAAGGAGAACTCAACAGCTTACAACTTTTCCACTAGGTAGATATGTATGACCAATGACAGCTTACTATTGTTTGCTTGCAGATTGTAGTTCTTTGACATGTACAGAGCCTTTAACAAATCCTGTTCCAGGATCACCATGTTTCTGTGTGTTGCCAATTAAAGTTGGACTTCGTCTAAGTGTTGCATTATACACATTCTTTCCCTTGGTTTCTGAATTTTCCCAAGAAGTTTCCTCTGGAATTTATATGAAACAAAGTCAGGTCCGCATTATGGGAGCAAATGCAGCAAGTGAACAAGTTGAGAAGACAGATATTCTTGTTGATCTGGTACCATATGGAGAGAAATTTGACAACGCTACAGCATTTTTAATTTACAAGAAATTCTGGCAAAAGCAGGTTGTCATAAAAACATTACTTTTTGGGGACTATGATGTTTTATATGTTCTTTATCCAGGTTAGCATTTTGAATCTATTAGCAGTTATTCAATAATCATTTTTCTTGGTCAGTACTTAGTTTTCAATAGCACATGGCAGCAGCAGAGGGTCTTTAAACGGAGAATTGGGAACTTCGATTTTGCAATACATGCAAAATGGAAGATCTTCTCTAGATTCTTCCCCACCTGCTGTCCCCCACAAGAAATAGGACATTGCTGAAACATTCCACAAAGATAAGGATTTGATATCAAAATATAGAAATGGCCATAAAAACCCCAGCGAGTGAGATACCACTTTTCACTGACAAGTTGCTGCCTGTCCTTCTTGTGGCAACGGAAATGGAAAACCCAAATATGTGGTTATCTGTATTGGAAGTACAAATCACTTATTGCAAACATGGAATGCAGGAATGGTGCATATAACCACCAGTTGTGTGGTTGTTGAAATATCACTTATTTGTGCTGGTGAGTTTACTTTTTTTGAATTTGTTGATTTATGCAGGGCTTCCTCCATCTCCACCTGCATTACCTGCAGAGAATAA
Organism: Calamus simplicifolius; assembly: GCA_900491605.1. Classification (NCBI taxonomy): domain Eukaryota; kingdom Viridiplantae; phylum Streptophyta; class Magnoliopsida; order Arecales; family Arecaceae; genus Calamus; species Calamus simplicifolius. Next base: position 590,579 of record UESW01004122.1, read on the forward strand.
TGCTGGCTATGGTACATTCAGCAATAGCAATAATGCAAGGACAATAAAACCTATAGGAGTTGACGTGAGAAAGCAAAAGAAAAACTCAGTGGCAGCATAGTTGCTGTTATAGTGTTATCATCCTTCATTGCTATGATTTTATGTGTTGGAGCTGCATGGCTTCTGTTGTCGAAACGAAGAGATCATACTCGTCTACCATCTTTTGCAAAGTCATCAGGTATAGCAATGGTTTGTGGTTTAGAGAATGCTGATTCTGAAAGACAACTGAAACATGAGGAAGGACAAGAAAGAGCCATTGAGACTAATTATCTCTTGATAACGGAACATGGCCCTTTTTTCTCTTCTGTTGCAGTAAATACTTAATTTCTTCTGCAAGTCATGTTGCTTTCAACCTTTCCCTGTCAGTTAGAAAGGAAGCATTATTACAATATTTTCCATCTCATGGAGCTATCAATTTATTAGTTCATTAACAGGGTTATCAAAGTGTGCTCATATATATCCTAGAACTTCTTAGTTCATTATCTGTACCGCCTTACCACCTTACTGTTTAAGTTGTATTGCTATTGCTACTTCTGATATTAGCTATGTAATTTAAAAGAGTAAATTGGAAATCAGTTTGACTTTTGGTGCAATGTTCCAAGTCTGACGGCACAGATTTCTCCATAGATATTTGCAGATAGGTAAAATATTTTCGAGGATCCTATTATCGTATAATATATACATTTATCTCTTTGACCAAAAGTGCAAACTGTCCTTTAGGTAGTGTTTGAAATAGGGATAAGAGAGGATATTCCCTGGATATCCCTTCTTATTTCCAAAAGCCATAATTATAAGGGATAGCTGGGAATAAAGTTAATCAAAGGGATAATCCATGGTTAATCATGGTTAATAATGGGATATCCCCTCAATTTATTTCCTAGAAAATGTAGGAATAGCTGGTTATCTCTCCAAATAAGAGTAAAAAAAAGTTATCCTATGGATTTACCTTTTTGCATTTGATATGATCAATGAGATAGCCAAGGGATATCACTAGGGATAGCCAAGGGACAAACTCTATCCCGTACACTTATCCATGGATAATATTTTTTCTATCAAACACTACCTTAGTAACATAAAGCATTACTATTACTATTCTTAAACACCCTTAAGGGTAGCTTATGAAATATGAATGATAACTATGTTCCATTTCTTAATGTCTAGTTGCCTTTGTTGATTTATGGTTCTTGTAATGCTCCTCTGAAGCACTTGCTCCCCCACCCACAAAAAAGTTGCAGGAACTGGGCGTACCACTTTTGGGAGCAGGTCTAGTTCAGCATCAGCTTCCTTCAGCTCTAGCATTGCCACATATAAAGGATCAGCACAAACATTCAGTATCACTGAGATTGAAAGAGCTACAAACAGACTTGATAGTTCAAGAATAATAGGAGAAGGTGGTTTTGGGCGTGTGTATCGGGGTGTGCTTGAGGATGGAACCCAGGTGGCCGTTAAGGTTCTCAAGAGAGATGATTTGCAAGGTGGAAGGGAATTTTTGGCAGAGGTTGAGATGCTTAGCCGTTTGCATCATAGGAACTTGGTCAAGTTGATAGGGATATGCACGGAGGAGCACATCCGTTGCCTGGTCTATGAACTTATTCCTAATGGCAGTCTGGAATCTCACTTGCATGGTAAAAACACACATAACTGAATTTTTAAATGCCTCTTTTGTCTGGCTTTTATTTGGCTGTGAGCTATCTATGCAGTAACTTGTTGACTTGCAAGCTTAGAGTTAACTGCTCTTGCTACAATATGTACTCTACGATTATACAATTCCCATTGTTTTCATCCTCCTCCAGAATTGACATTGATTTTCTGTTGTTCCCAGGAGTAGACAAGGAAACTGCTCCACTTGATTGGATCACGCGTATGAAGATTGCACTTGGTGCAGCTCGAGGCCTAGCCTATCTTCATGAAGATTCAAGCCCTCCGGTAATACATCGGGATTTCAAGTCTAGCAACATCTTATTGGGGCATGATTATATGCCAAAAGTGTCTGATTTTGGACTGGCTAGAACAGCCATGAAGGAGGGGAATGAGCATATCTCCACACGTGTTATGGGTACTTTTGGGTAAGAAGATCTAAATCGTTACTCTTTTTGTCTCTTAACTAGATATGATCGTTAAAATGATCTCTGGCCTCTTTCCATCTTCAGTTATGTGGCCCCTGAATATGCAATGACTGGGCATCTTCTTGTTAAGAGCGATGTCTATAGCTACGGTGTCGTTCTTCTTGAGCTCCTTACCGGGAGGAAGCCAGTGGACATATCAAAACCCCCAGGGCAAGAAAACCTAGTCGCATGGGCCCGTCCACTTCTTACAAGCATGTATGGTTTAGAGACAATCATTGATCCAGCTCTGGGCACCAATATACCATTAGACACCGTGGCAAAAGTAGCAGCCATTGCATCGATGTGCGTTCAACCTGAAGTCTCCCACCGTCCATTTATGGGAGAGGTAGTTCAGGCCTTAAAATTAGTCTGCAATGAATGCGATGGATATAGAGGATCAGAAAGCTGCAGCCAGGAGTTGTTGACTCAAGAGAAAGCATTCAGGATTAGTAGGGGGCCGAGTCTGGAAGCAGAGAGAATGCTATCAGCATCTGACATATTCAGTATGCCAACAAGGTTAACCAGCGATGAGTCTGGTTCCTTCCAGGGGTACACTAGTTCTGGTCCTTTGAGGACAAGCAGGAGCAGACAATTCTGGCAGAGACTGAGAAGTTTGTCAACAGGAAGCATGAGGGACTCTGAGGTTGCACTCAGATCAGTAGCAGCTTCGGAGTGTGACAAAGGATGGCCTTAGATAATTGATCCTTGTTCATCTCTAGGGGAGTATTTGGACATTTGGCATGGCAACTCCAAGGCAGGTGAGACATGAAAGGTCCAGGGAGTTTGTTTGGTATGGACAGCCTTTTCAATCAACAACAGCAAGAGCTGCAAACTGTTGGTAAATAAAAGAAAAGCTAAGATCTAGGAAATGTGGAATGAGATGGTGAACTATTGTTGAGTTTATTGAACATGGAGTTGATGAAGCTACTTGAGGTATGGTTGCGGGGCCTCAATAAAAGTCCCCAAGGGAGCTGCTAGATTTGAAAAGGCTGCATGTCTTTTTCCGAACCTGAGACATTCATGGAGCTCATAATTGATTGTAAATTTCCACTAATCACCTTTTTTCAGTAAAATTTGATTTACAGGAGAATTAATTTTCTTTCGTATTCCAGCAAATTTATTTCATGCGAAACTGGTGGATTCTGTCGTCTAAGCGTTTAGTCTATTGGTTCCTTTTTTTCCCCCCCCCCTTAAGGTCATAAGCCTTGCAATCCATACATATATTTGGATTATGAGCTTTAATGAATATTCTGTCCTCTTTGCAACCCTTATCATTTTTCTGAGAAGTCCGCCATAAATTTTATATGGAGAATGGTACGATTTTGTTAATATTAATCGAATGAAGCAGTCCAGATTTTTTTTATAATCAGCTTTATTGATATAACTTCTTTTTGTTCTGTATAATAAATGATAGGCAGGCTGCTATGGTTCGAATTGCAAGGTATTTTCATTCGTATAGCGTTCCGTGATCCTCTTAGATCTGATTTAAGTCTTTATTGCTTTCAGTTATGAGAATATATTCTGTGTCAGTCCGTCAACAGTATGATGAGGTCATTTTGCAGTCAGTGTCATCATCTGTATTTATTGAGTATATCATTATGTCCGACTCCAGCGAAGAAGGGGGGAAACATGCTATGAGCGAACACAACCAGACACGTCTGAAGACATGGAAGCTTGTAAACGTCTTAGTTAGAGATTTTATTCCACCGCTTTGGCCTTCTTGATCACTAACCTGTTGCTTTAGAATCTTCTTTCCCCTCCTCCTCCTCCCCGCTGCTATTCATCAAATTGGCTACTACTTCCAATTGTAAGTTGTGGCTGGACTCTAGTGTGTTTCCTCACTCAGCCCTGAAGCAATCCCACGTGTGATTTTTGCTCCTCTCGTATGCCCTCACCCGGCTATCTGAAAGTTGTGCCTCGGTGGTAAGTAAATTATCAGCGTGCTCCGTCGCTACTGAGTTCTACCGACTTCGCGCGAGTCGAATTCAGTGGTCCAATAAGCATCCGCAACAGTATGATTTTTGGTGATATTCATCGCGTAAATTTGTTAGGCCCATGGCAAAATCCAAGCCGTTAAAAAGATCACGTCTGTTTATCCTTTTCTTTTCTTTTCTTTTTTTTGAAAAAAAAAAACCTACCTGCCGTAAATTGTTGAAGAAAAACACTTCACTTTGACCCTTGTTTTTATAACCAAATAAAGTATAATGATCATCCTGCCAATTTCTCGACGGGCATGGACTTCAGCAACATCATAATTGATGAAAATATGCTACGTCACAGTATATAATCCTCAAAAGCTACATTTAGTACATATAATAAAATAAAAAAAATAAAACAAATAAAAATTCTCTTATTTCATATTGATAGAGAATAAAATATAAATTATATAAAATAATTATATTCTTAAAAAAATAACAGTTATGGCTAAGAATAATAAAAAAAATAAAAAAGTTCAATAAAATAACAAAAAAACACCTTTTTTTTATAGAATAAATTATTCTTTTTTAACAAAATTAGCTATCTTATAAAATAATTTTTGTTTTATTATTAAAAAAATAAATATAAAAAACCAAAAAAAAAAAAATCTATCCTCCTTTCAATCCGTTATGCCAAATGAGGACTATCCAACGGTTCCCTCCACTTCGATAAATTGGCACCAAATCCTTTTACGCCGCAGATTCATAAAAACATGCCGCGCTTGAACAACAGAATGCCATGATTCACAACACTATCATACACCATGAAAAGTTTGAACGAATAACCAAAGTCTGGCGAGCAGTCACAACTCATAATGCGAAGCCTTCATCACAACATAAGAACACAAAATAGAGTGTATAGCCCTAAAAATGCCAGTTCCAAGTACCACTTATGCAAGCAATAACAGAACAGAGACGCTGCCAGAGAGAGAGAGAGACTGTGAAAAATTACATTTTTTTCAAATATGCCGCAAAAATGTTACTAGTACAAATTCGTTCTACAGCGGCAACAAGGTGAAATAGAGATGAAAAACAGTACCGGCTAATTTCAGCAACTGACAGCTGTAAATTGCACAGTATGTTGATTGTAGTAAAATTTGGTCAACATGATTCATATTAGCACGTTATTTTCCATACGGGTGGTATCTGCTCCCATTCCCTCGGCCAACACCATAACCACCATCATACATTGCATTGTACCCAGCTGGGCCACCATATGAACCACCATTACCATATCCGCCACTTCCATACACGTGCCCGCCATAATTAGAGCCGAAGGCTGCACCAAAGCTGGGGACCCCACCATAGCCATAGCCGTAACTTCCACCACCATAATAGACGCTACCAGTGCGATAATAACCTCCGTATCCATAAGCGCCACCCCGATGATAACCACGTAAATTGCCACCACCAGCGCCATGACCAGACCTCCCATTGATTCCTGGATCTCCACCAGATTTCCTTGGTTCGGCCCTCTTGATTTCAACCTGCAACAGTTAGGAAGGGGCTCTTACAAACAAAGCTTGTGCAAATACTGGCCAATATCTTTTAAGTGATTATTATTCATGGTCAATGTTATCATCTCATTCTAAGACCTGTTTGGGAAAATCCCATAGATAGAAGCTGTCTGTGCTTTTTCTTTAAAGTTATCTACAATCATGCAATTTCTCAGCATTAACTCTACTCAAGGGCTTGTGATACCAAATATTTTCTTTATACTGTCGAAAGCTGTCTATGTTTCCTCAATTGTTGGATATTGTTTGGCATAAGTTGATAGAACAAAGCCATCAAAAAATCAATGAAAACCTCAAAGCATGCGATCAAGAAAAAAGATCTGCAAGCATGGTCAAGCATAAATGTCAATTCACCTGCTTCCCTCCAAGATCATGCATTCTGCCCTCTGAAATGATCTGTTCGACTGCTTCCTCATTTTCAAAAGTGACAAAACCAAAGCCTCGTGATCGCCCAGTACTATGGTCAAGCATTATCTGGTGCTCAACAACTCTACCATAAGAGGCAAAGTGCTCCTTCAGCTCATCTGAAAAGATTTCAAATGAAAGATTTCAATTATAAATTTGCTCACCAAAGTCAGCAGCCCGTAAGTCTAAAGATGCAGTTGCTACCTTCAGTTAAAGAAGGAGGTATTCCACCCACAAAGATCTTCTTTGTCTTAAGCCCTCCTTTGGAAGGCATATCTTCTCTTGGGACTGTCCTTTTGACTTCCACCTGAATTTAACAGCAACATAAAATTCCAACATTTCATTGAGGTCCCACAAAATGTGGGTTTTTATTCTTTTTTATATATATACGCTCATAAATCTTCTATTTGCATGCATACTCCTCAATTATTTCTTTTTGCATGTCTTCCCTTATTAAGGATACACATAAAAAGAAATAATTTATAAGGATATACATGTAAATAAATTGTATGAGGATATATATATGCAATTTTATATATATCTAAGGGTATATTAGACTTCAAACAGAACAGATATGGATTAGATACTAGCATATTCATATTTGTATCCATATGTTTTCAATGAATATGAATATCAATACAGATATTAAGTGGCTACTAGAATTAGTATTCATATTTGTTCAGAATGAAAATTAATATAGGCCGAATATTAGTTATATCTATATTTTTTCTATCCAAATACAAATGTACGTTGGATGTTATTAGATATTCAATTTTGGTTAAATTCAAAGATGAAAACTAATGTTGATTATAGAATCAAAACAGACGCAAATATAATCACATGCATATGGCATGTGACACACAAGTAACAAAGGCAAGGATATTTATTGAACCTGCATCAAAACCAACTTGGTCAAGGGTCTAGGTCATTGATCCAACCAGATTTGTATAAAAATATCAATAAATTAAAACTATTTAACATAAAAATATAACATAGAAATCAGATACCGTCATTACTCTTTAATTATACCATAAATAAAAAAGTCATGAATTATTTATTATAGAAAGCTTGTAAGAAAACAATTAAATATATAAACGTAAGAATACATAGAAGTTATTTATTTTTAAATATTTTTTATCATTTTTTTTACAACAAAATTTTATCATAAAGAATAAAATAAAGTATATTCAGTTCTCAACTTTTCAATCAAAGCCAAAAAGATTTATTTTATAAAAGGAAAGATTAAAATATAATATACATCAAATAATTATTTATTGACCTGAACATATATGAATAATTAAAATAAACTGCACGAATAAAATAGGTATGCATGTTGTAGCTAAGTTGTCAAGCTTGACATCTATAACCCTCCGTTTGGGAGTTTGAGGGGAAAGGAAAGAATGGATTTTTAAAGTAGAAGAAGGTAAAGGAAAGAAAGATAAAGATTGGGTTAAAACATTCGGTTGTTTGTAAGTCGTATGAAATAAAGGAAAGTAACAAGAGTTTTATATTTGATTAAATAGAAGAAAGAAAAGTAAATCCCAGCAAATCTCCCAAGTTGAGGGTTTAAAAATTGCTGCTACTGACGGGTTTTGAAGGATATTGGGAACCCTCGTAATCCTTTCTTTCTCCACTTAAAAACTCACAACAGGAATATTCCAATACCCTACCGCTCCTTTATTTTTCCTCTCCTTTCCCCTTCCAACCTCTCTCCCAAATAGGCCCTAAGTAAAAGGTAACCGGAGATTTGTTCTTTTTATTAATACTCAGATCTGAATCCGAAAAATCTTTAAAATCCAAATTCAGATAAAAATCCGCCATGATGTATAATAAGGTATCTGAATTTGGATCTTCCACCCAAATATGGTCCAAATCACATATATCAAAAAATAATTAATTTGTAAGGGTATGCATGCAATATAGATAATTGTAAGGGTATGCAAGGAAAAAAAAAAACTAAAATATAAGTAGCAAGCTGTACAACAAAAGCTAATCCTACCGTTCTCCCATCAATAACATGCTCATCCTCCAAGACCGTGTCAACAACAAATGGATCAGCAAATGTTACAAAGCCAAATCCTCGAGGCATATGGGTATGCTTATCTTTCATTATCACAGAGTCCGTAATTTCTCCATACTTCTCAAAATGCTTGGAGAATGTCTCTGCCACAAGAAAAACAAGAAAAACAAGCCGTATGGTGAACAAGTGGCTATTGAATGATACAAATGGACACCAAAAAAAATAAAAACAGAATTTATAGGACAGCAATCTATATGGAGAATGTAGGAAGACACAATTCCATAAATTTAATCACAGGAAATGTAGCCTAACATTTACAGATCTCTGCAATGATGCTAAGTTTTAAAAGGGATAACAATAGAAAGAAAGATGTTACCAAAATCAAAACTAGTCGCAAGAAGAAACAAACACACACACACACAAAACCACTGTAATGATCATACTAATAAAACAAGATAAATCCATTTTCCATTAAGTGGGTTTGCTTTTTTAAATAATCAAGTTTTCATGTATGTTCCAAATAGGTAACAAATACAAATATGTAATATCAAGCTAACTGAGTTGTTAAAATGAGGGTATTAAATCCCTTGAAACAGGACTGTCCTAGTTTTTCTATGAAACAAAATAAGTCATTGTTCCACCCCATCCCAACTCTTAGCACGGAATATCTTAAGATGTATTGATTGGGACTCTTTCATGATGGCAAGAACTTAAAATGGTAACCTATCCTAACGTCAACATTGCAACCATGCTCCAGTTGAGATCTGCATAAAGTACACACTTAACTGACTAGCATGCGTTCCTTGGCATCCATCTATCACTGAAAGGATTCATAACCAGAGCCTTCCATATGGAGATGGCAGTTCTGCCACTGAATTACACCACAAGCATACATACAACAAAGGATTTCAGTGCCAGTGTCGAAAGGCATTCCAGCCATTGATTAGCAAGTCATCATGCACCCATATACAAACTGACACACAGACAGTGATCCTAGGCGCTAGTAAAAGAAGATGCATGCCTTTATTCTAAACTCATACAAAGGCTTCAGTAATATAGTCTCTTAAGTCTGGAATCTACCTCGCTTAGAAAATAGACAATAAACTAATTGGAAACAAATTTTCTATTTTAAATAAAATAATCTAAAGCCAAGAAGTATCATCAGAAAGTTCTAGATAATTGCATAAACACCAAACCCAAGCTACGCATGGCATGAAGCAAAAGAAATGCACAACATACGACCACCAAATACTTCATGAATCTCCATGTTCTTCCCTCCTATTACTGACCTGAAGATACCAATTGCATTACCATCATATGACACATGTTGGATCTAACAAGCCATGTTACCCTGAACTTCCGATGAATATCCACCTCCTTTTGTGAATATGAAAGCCGCAATGTGATGTTTTTTCTACATACAAGTTCATTTGTATATTTTGCATTAATTTAACAATATATCCAACGTGAAAAAAAAAAGAGAATGTTACGTAAAACAGAAAATCAACATCATAATTATGAATAACAAGCCCCCTTTCCAGCCACCGAGACTGTTTTCAAGTCAGTATGTCGGATGGGTCCTATTTTTGTCAAAATGAACTTCACCATCTCTTGTAATTTTATTGTAACTTTTTCATTGTTAATTTTATATTCAGCACCAGGTTACCTTTCCTGAAATGCAAGTCTCTCCAGAATTTATAGTCCTTTAAATATCAAACAAAACAGAAGCTTGATGCTTGGCACAAAAAGATAAAGCATTCGACCGTTGTTGGTACACTCCAGTGTAACAAGCTCGAGACTGTTTGATAAGGTGCACCATTGATCAAAGGACACACCACTTTTCACCTTGTCATCTGGAGGCACGTTAAAAATGTTATTGACTACCTTTAAAGAATAAGTTTACTGAAAGATATTTAGCATGATCTCTGCATTAAACACACACACACACTATAAGATCAAGTCCACCTATATAAATTCTTAGAACCAACTGCATCTGTTTTCTAATGGGGAAGTCCGCAAACCAAAATTGATCTTAAACTAAACCTTCTCTGCAAATGCGCCCCTAGAGTGCATCTTCTAATGCCAAACACCTTGAAACAGGGAAATTGTCTTCCAGCAACATCTTAAACTTCCTGGAATCAGGTCAGTAGTTTATAAATGTATATAAGAAACATTCTCCCCACAACAGTGCCATTTGTTTAACAGTCAATTATTCCATCTTTTACATAATTTAATTATGACCATTCAGCCCATATTCCTAATCCTTGTGACAAGTGAAACTCATATGCCACCATACCTCTATGCATCAATTTACCTCTTGCACCATTTGCAAATTACCATTAACTCACTGCTACTCATAACTCCCCCACCACTCTTAATCCTTGAGAGCATCCATTATGATCTAAAGCCTTATTTTTTTCTCTCAAAATTCTTACCATAGCCAGTCAGGCGCGACGTTAGAATAATGTCTTCCGAGTCTAATAAATATATTTTTCTGAGCAATTTATACCATTCAGTATGTTATAATGAAAGAAAAAATTGCACAGCGATCTTATGCAAAAATAGATTTGTCACGCAAACAGAATGATTAAGGCAAATGCTTAAAAAAGAAAAATGCAGTCCAAGAAACTTGATGCCAGAGTTGTCATCTAAACTAATTTATCTTCATGCCACAAATGTTCTGTTACCAGGGAATATTCTTGATTTGACTTCTGTCTCATGTCTACAATCTGAGGCTCCCTTTTGTTTTTTGTTTTTTTCCCTTAATTACTTTATCTCTGGTATCTGTTCTACATCCGTTCTTTTGACTGAGATGTTTCCACTTTCCAGTTTGACCTTCCATCCATGTCGCACCAAACACAAACTCAAAATGGCTCAGTTTATAATGTAAATGTCTATGGATAAGATAACTTCTAACACATGGATTTTAGTGTCATATTTATTCTCATAATTCTCAAAATCTGAATGGGAAAATCACAGATAGGCATAGGCTTATAAACAATTACTAGAAAATTTGTTCCCAACTATTCTGGTCAGTTTTTAAAATCTTGTCATTCATCCTACTGAGTGTTACCTCTTTTTTCCAACATAAGATTTTTCTCCATAACCTTACTGAGTGTACCTCTTTTTTTTTCAACACAAGATTTTTCTCCATAACCTTAAAACACCAATTTAGGTTATCATATGCTTTCCCACCCTAATCTGATCTCTTGACACAAATCTAATTTGATCTCCTCATTAAAGAAAGTTATATTGTCCACCGCACATGCTAATACAATCAGAATAGGCTCTCCTAACTTTGCTTTAGTTGGTTTAACTCCAAAAATCTCATTTGTGACACACTCATTTATGAAATTATTCCGTGTAGAAAAACATATCAATCTTACTATGCTCATCCTTGAAACATCCATCTCAAGTGTTTAAGCATCTTCATTACCCAACATGCTTATGCATACAAGATTACAAGACATATAATTGTCTTGTAGAAGGTTTCCTTCAAGTATTAAAGGTGCGTGGCAGTCACATAATACTCAAGTGTACCAATTCAGAACAATTAATGTATTGAGAGATAAAATGTAGAAGACAACCAGGCAGGGCCACCTAGACTATAGACGAGAGGGAGCTGCCTAGGTTGGAACCAGAGATCAATGTAGCTCAAAAGTACTAACTTAAAAAACTAATAGAAAGGAGAACCTAAAACTAGGTATGTTATGACAATTGAAATAAAGCATATCAAATTAAACATGATAAATCAATGGAGCTGTTGATGCAAAGTCCAAGGTTTAATAAGAGAATGATCTTCTCCATCATCAAACGTGATCCAAAGTGTTAAAGCAAGCACATAGGTGGCCCTGCCAAGACGGACTGTCTAGATAGCCAGGGAAACAATCTTCAAAAACATTGACTATCCCTTCCTCATTAACTTGACTTGATATGAATTCTCTTTTTTTTTTTCCATGTAATGCATAAATATAACCCATGGGCATCATTTGGCCATTAACTCTGATTAGCATGCCCCATTCATTCCGGTTATAACCACCTTCTACATTATCCAGTTTTATCCGTTTGAGTCCTGGACCTAGGAAAGTCAGATCCTTATCCATCAAACATCTCAACTACATTTCCATATTACCAGCCACCCTATCCTCCTCAAACCAATTAATATCTCATCTTTACATTACACACACAATGAATCTCCCACACATTACTAGCAAGCTCATATGACATCTTATTCAATGAAAGCTTAAGAATTAAGAGAACTATTGGTCCCTTATAACAACACTTTGTCATAATCTCTAATATGTCCTTTATATTCTCAATGCACCACTTTGGTGCACCACTTTCCTTAATCACATGCAAGTGTATCTCCCTTGGTATTCTATCATATGCCATTGCCAAGCATGCATATCATGTGATATTGTATTCTAAACCTATCCATTAATTGCCTAAAAACATAACAAATGAGAAAAAATCCACATAATATTTATTTTACCCATGGTTAGCCGAACCATCTGAAACCGGACGGTTCGGGGCTAATCGAACTAAACCAGACAGGCGGTTCGAGGCTAATCGAACTAAACTAGACTGGCTCAAATTGGGATGGTTCGGCCACTTTGTTCGATTAGGGGAACAAACCATCCCAAACCATTGGTACCAAATCAAACCGTCTAACAGTTCATGGGTTAGGGCCCCCTGGTCCATTTGACTAGTACACTACCAGGTTGGTTTGGTATGCCCCATACCAAACTATACCGGGCGGGGTATCGAAATAATACCAGTCTTAGTACAACAAACCTTGATTTTATCTATATTGTAATTTTAATTATCGAATGCACATTGTGTCACTTGCATCAAGAAGAATAAACTAAAACAAAAACTAATAATCTCTACCAAAAGGAAGTACAAAGACACCATCATAATTCTTGCGAACACTATGCAGATCACAGTAAATGATTGTATGTGGCTAGAATTCTGTAAGAAAAAAAATGCAGTAAAATAGTTCTGAATCTAAAATTAGAACAGCATCCCATCCTCTTCAAGTACAACCTATCATTTTTTGCTGAGATAAAAACACCATACAGGCACATTACTAAAGCAGATGAAAATGTAAACACAATAAAATGAAGCATTACACAGGTGAACACTATCATGGATGTCTGCTCTATTGATCATTTCCTTTCCTAGAATATTTTCTTGGTGTTCAACCATGATGGATATGTATTGTGGCATAAGCATAGCATGTATTGTAAAATAAACATAGCATTTCAATCAGCTTTACAGATCCTGATTTGCCATTCATTACAATCAAACAATTGAAAAGGCTAACCATGTTCTAAAATGCTCTCATAATCCACACATCATTCAGATTTACTGAGTACCTTCCCTCCTCTTTTTGATATCTTCAACACAAGCTCAAACCTCCCTTCTTATGTTTGGGTCTTTGCTGTGCTTTTAGCACATCACCTGAATCAGTTCTCATTCGCTTCAAGGTTGCACCAGCTTTAGGGATATTGTGGATTAAGGGGTAGAATAGCCCATTCATTATGCCAAACAACCACTTGCAATGCACATTAATCTAGAGACAAATTAGCGCATTACACAGAAAATGCAAACATCCTTATAACCTGTCTATAATAAGATATTCACCCTGCCAGAAAGGTGATATTTGGCTAACTCTAATTTATCCCAGAATTTTGCTCCAAAATCATTCTAATTAACCCAATTAACTAGTCATTCACCCCGCATAATTCTTCAGTCCTCAAAGTATCAATATTGCTGAACTCATTCTAAGTTTCCTCATTCTACAGACATCCACCATAGCATTAGAGGCCTAATATAATATCTTTAAAATCACTTTAAATAATCTATAGAGGTTTTCTGGTTCATCGACAAAAAAATTAAGTATGATCACAACCACCAACAGGAAATGCCAGTTAGGAGAATTTTAACAACATGAGGTTTATATGATCCAATCTAGCCGATTTCAAATAGCAAAGAAAGCTAATATACCTACACTTTAGACCAAGGATGGCAAAACTGTACCGAACTAAGCAGTTTAGGGCAAACCATATTGAACCGTCTCGAAACCAATATGGTTTGGTGGTTTGATTCAATGCAAGGGCCGAACGACACCATACTACCCTGAACCACCCTATACTATGCCAAATCACTCGGTTCAGCTCGGTACAGGGCAGTTAATGAGTTGGGACCTTCTGATTCATATGACTGGTATATCATGGATTCAATGCAGTGCTCCCTATACCAAATTGTGCGATCCATTATCGAAATGACACTAATTTTAGGAACAGAAAACCTCGCTTTACACCATATAATTCATCAGCTTTAATAAGCAATAATATAACTGACAATGAAATCTAAATGAATTTGACAAAATAAGCAATTTTGTTATGAAAAGAGTAATTAGCTATTAAGTCAAGCTCACAGAATCCTAAGAAAAAAATAGCTTACCAATTAAAGGAAATGGACAGGAACCACAAATAACTGTATTCTTAGATAACCAAATACAAGAATATTGTTGTTGCTTATCATGTGTCCAACTAAACAAAGCATATAACCAAGTGGATGTTTATATGAAAGAAAAAAGCAGCTAACCACATTTAAAAGAAGTTAAAAAAATAAAAAAGACTACTTGACTACAGATTTGAAGAAAAACTGCAACTAAGAATGGCAGTGTCATGCTTAACTATAGCATTATAGGATTTTATATCAATAGCCAAAAATACTGAACAAAGGACAAATTCAAGAACCCTGTGGAAATAAATAGGCAGTTGAAAACTCTATAGCACTTGCAACCACTAACAACAAGGTGAATAGCAATCAGCAAACTGCAACAACAAAATTCTAGTATATGTGAAATGGGCAGGATGCCTTGTCAATCAGATAGATCTTTAAATGTATTCCAACTCATTACTGATCAGTTGTATGAACAGATAACTCTATCGTGCATATATAGAATATGTTGGTTAGCTATAGCAATAGCATGTTTAACAAATTGAAAAAGGATAACCATATAAATTCATGTTGATGATGACAAGGCATACACTGCTGACTTTGGAGAAAATATGGCCCCATACAACAAGACTTATGTCTGATATGAAAGATATTAATTGAGATAGAAGTTGTCCATAAAATATAGCTAACAAGCCTTGTTAATTTTATTTGTGGATTATATTGCATTGTTCTCCACATCAGAACATTTCCTAAAATGAAGAAGCCTATTAACAGATAGGAACACTATGTCTATTCATCTATCAGCATATCCTAATGGCATATGTTACAAAAAAGTAGGAAAAAAAAGGAAGATTTATAGACCCGCACTGAATTAGGATCAGGTGATTATGAGGTCATTTTAATTGGATGACATAACGGTACTAAATGTTTATACAACAAAGCTATCAAAAGTCAAGATATAATTATTTCTGCTATGATGCTAACCAAAATCTCTAGTAGAAGACTAGCAATCTTAAAATAGATTGTAGCCCAAGCAAATGCCCATACCAACAATGGAACCAAAGCCAAGATAAATGGTTAAAATAATTAAACAGCTGAAAAGATCTGTTGATGGTCAAGAAGTATCAAGTGTAACATTTTAGTAGAGTTAGTTCTATCGACGGATCCATAATTTGTCACATAGGTTTGACATTTTTTGCTCACAATTGTATCATAACAATCTTATGTGCATAAAAGTCCCAACTAGATATTTGCTGGCATTGGACAATGCAAGAGGCAGTTCTTTCCTTTAATAACCTCTTTTGCAGCCCCCTCTTCAAAAGCATATGGAGATGGAACAAGATACTCCTGCATGCTTGCTCTCTCAAACATGAAACTAAAATTACTCCAGATTTTACTTAACTGCATTTCTACCACTAGATTCCTTGACCATCAAGTCAAGCTCATCTCTTCATTTGATTATTCTAGATTGCACATATCACAAGTTTAATATTTAAACTCATTTGGCCATTGCAGTGCATCTATATATATATATATATATATATATGAGCTAGACTTGGTGTAGCCAAGCCCAAATATTCGGTCACCCTTTCTACCCTTGGACCCATACGGACTACGAATCTCAAAGGCGGAAAGGATGGTTAGCTTCGAGATTTATATAGATCCAAAGGTGAAAAAAGTGTTTAAATCTGGGGCTTGGCTACACACGAGTATAGCCAGGTCCATGGATACATATTCTCTCGAACAAAATAATTTGATTAGAGTAGAACTAATTATTCAGAAGCCACATATAAGATCAAGGTGATACTCCCAAGCGAAAAGCTGATGAACTAATAAGATCCAAGATAACAGCTTCCCTAACCATTTTGTAACATATAGAGTCCCACCTTTTCTAGAAAAAAGGTTAGTGCCTCTTTCTATCATGCTGTTCATCTTATCAAGCACATAGCTATGCGGGTACTAGTAAACAAAAGATATGCAGGCATTGCTTATACCATATCTTGCTTCTTAGGAAATATTCATAGCTCTTTCGGGCAGCATCTTTTTGATGTATATCCTGCCAAGTCAGGACTTGAGCAGTCAAACCATAATTTTTCAGGACATTCACATAATACTATAACCTAAGTGTTAATCACAATTTCTTCGATAAAATCTATTCGTACTAAATTCTTCAGTTATGATCGATGACACCCAACATTTTCTCCGCTACGTATTTTATGTAGGAGAAAGAAAGCTTTTGTGGTTTACAAAAGTTTCTCATAAATCTACCAGCTCGACCTAATATAAATCTCAGGAGCATATGCACCTTCATAACTATATCCTAAGATGCATCATCACTGCATTGTGTGTAAAGGGCCAAGTACTTAGAGATAAGCATGCGGCAATATTTTGGTAGTCCATTTAGATCAAAGTCATCGACCTCAAGCTGGAGCATACATAAAGTTGGCTAAAGTTCAACCTAACCAGCCCAATAACAAAACTACGTTCAAACTACCATGCATACATAGAGTTGACTACATGATCAGCATCTATAATGCATGTTCAGAATTACTGTGACTCCGACATAATGAATCGTTCATGCAAATGACTGCTGAGCTTATGACTTCACAAAATGCCAAAATGACAGCAGTTTGGAAACGTGGGCTGTCCTTTGGAGCTGGTCATATGATTCTTCCATGGACTCCTTTGGAGCTGGTCATATGATTCTTCCATGGACTTCAGAGTGATCTAATATATTGGTGCCAAAAAATCTTATTCGTAGCATTGCAACTACACAAACATTGAAGTGTGGGAAAAATGCAATATTCAAACATCAAAAAGTTTAAGCCACCTGAACATATGCAAATGACTGCTGAGCTTATGGCTTCACAAAATGCCAAAATGACAGCAGTTTGGAAACGTGGGCTGTCCTTTGGAGCTGGTCATATGATTCTTCCATGGACTTCAGAGTGATCCAATGTATTAGTGCCAAAAAATCTTATTCGTAGCATTGCAACTACACAAACATTGAAGTGTGGGAAAAATGCAATATTCAAAAACATATGCCCCATTGCACCTTAAACGAGAAGCTAAGCTGCGTGATAATCACCTTTGACACAAATCTTACCATCATATAATCCATGGTAACGTACATTAGCATCAGACAAGAAGCCACGTACGTACAAATAGCAAGCATACATTATTCAATCACGCAAATGGAGTTGATAAAGATACATAAAAAAATAAACTATGCAACCAAATAATAAATTTCTCTTTTTTTAAAAAAAAGGGAGGGAAACACGAATTTATATACAGCAACGGTACATACCATCGGTTGTGTCCCACGCAACTCCTCCAACGAAAATTTTTCTATTACACAAGAAAAAACGAGGGTTATCTTCTGTTCCCCGAATCATCCCAGCGGCATTTGATTGGGTCAACATGTGAACCCGACCAACCGCTAACCTAGATCCAGGAACACCACGATCTAGCACAAGCTCAAACATTTAATCCAAGAAATCTACAAGAAACCCTAGACCTCACTACTAACCCTGACGAAGAGGAACTGCTATCCGGCTGCTTTATCTCCTCGCCAGCACTATCTACCGTATCTATCCCCTTTCCCGGAGCGTCTCCTCCTCCTTGTTCTCCTTCCTCGCCCCCTGGTCCCTCTATTTCTCCTTCTCCATCTCCATGTTCCTCTTCTCCTTCTTCCTCCTCCTCGACCTCTTCCTCCACCTCCTCCTCGACCTCTTCTTCTACCTCCTCATCTATCTCATCTACGCCGCCAAGGGCGTTCTGCATCTCCTCCGCGACCTCCATAAGCGTCTGTCCTCTACCAACCGGACCTGCAAAGGAGCAAAGGTTATTCCTAGCGGCGATCTGAGCCTCAGGGAAAAAAACACAAAAATAGAAATCGATACCCGATCGAAATACCTTCCCCTTGTCGATCTAGGGTTTATACCACGATTTGGGGATGGATCGATTTGGAGGAGGGATTCTAATTCTTTCTTTCGAAGAGATTTTCTTGGCGTGACGGAGGAAAAACCCTGGCGGCCTCCACGCGCCGCTCCTCAGCTAGACGGCGAGTAACGGAGATTGGGCGCAACGGGTGGAGGCCGCGGGTTTATATGTGGTGGGGCCGTGACACGGTTGGCGAGAGCGAGGTTAAACTCTACCGTCGTCGCCGTTTTAACTAACATGAGCTGGCCGACCTCAGCTGAGGATATCGCCCATCCAGGGAAATCCTATTTGGCCCGCGACTTTTCCTCCGTGGCACCACCCCCCGCGCCAATTAAAAAAAATAGTATCTTTGGCACTAAAAATTTTGGATCAAAATAATTCTGCATGCTCAGTAGCCCCCCTCTTGCCACCCCCTCTCCCTTCACCAACCTCTCTTTCCTCCTTTCTCACTCTGAATTAAAATACTCTTAGATCCGATCATTTAAAGCTTGATTGAAGAGATTTTAATTATAATCAAACAATGAACAAACAACTAGCAAATTAGGAAGGTTTTACGATCGTAAATATTGGTTTATATCCTCATTTTTAAATTTTTTTTTTTATTCGTGAGTTATTCGGCCCTGTATGACCGAACAGATCAAATCTGTTCGGTCACACAGGACCGAACTGAGTCAACATGTTCGGCCCTGGTTGGCCGAATATATTCCTTCTGTTCGGCCACATAGGGCCGAACAAAAGAATTTATCTGTTTGGCAGAATGAGTTCTG
The DNA here is from genome assembly GCA_900491605.1 of Calamus simplicifolius. Taxonomy (NCBI): domain Eukaryota; kingdom Viridiplantae; phylum Streptophyta; class Magnoliopsida; order Arecales; family Arecaceae; genus Calamus; species Calamus simplicifolius. Next base: position 609,818 of record UESW01004122.1, read on the forward strand.
TTCGGCCTACTAGGCGAACAGAATGAGTTCTGTTTGACCTTCTTGGCCAAACAGAAAGTCTATGTTCGGCCCTGATTGGCCGAACAAAGACTCGCCAAATGTGGAGTGAGGGGTAGGGGGTGAAGGGGGAAGGATAATTTAAGTATTTTCTAAATTTAAAGAGGTTACTTAGTAATTTTGGAAGGCTACTGAGTAAAAAAATAAAGAGGCTCCTGAGCAAAAGATGCGGACCAAATAGAATTTCCCCTAAAGAAATTATAAAAATTAACGTTACATTTATTTTTATTTTTTATTTACCAATGCAAATAAGCAAAAGGAAATAAAATATTAATTAAAATAATTTCCACTTAGTTTTGAATCCTCAAACCAATTATATTTAAGAATTACCATAGCTAAATACAAAAAAAAAACAATTTTTGTTCATACGAGAGAGTAAATGATTGTTATTGTTCTTTTCAACAAATATTTTGAATAAATTTTTTATAATAAAATTAAATTTAATTAATAATTATTATTATTAAATTCATTATTATTTTTAATATTATTTTTTGTTTCACAGTTTTATTTTATATTGAAGAATTCGATAAAAGTTATCAAAAGGAGAAAATTTTTATACTGTACCATCTCTTGGGATCATTGTTTATAAACCAGTTGTGGTGTTGTTGTAGTCCATCATTCACATAATTTGCCGATGAATAAGATCTAAGTCATGAGTACTCCCACTCAAATTTTGCATGCATATCAACTTATATCCATTTATATGACTCATTCAATTACTATGACATGCATTCATGGCACTGCATGCATATATATATATATATATATATATATATAAAAGAAAGATGAGAAAAGAAAGTTTTGAATTTTTTTTTTTTTTGGAGGGGAGGGTGGCCTTGAGGTCAGGCAAGTCCAGGCATAACTCAATTGAACCAATCCACAACAATCCATTTGAGCTAAAACATAAGTTAATTTTTAGTTTTAAAGTGTTTGCACAAAAATAGAAAACATTTTAAAAAATATATCTAATCACTCCAAAAACTATGATGTGATATGAAGAGCTATTTTTACGTAATTAATAGAAAATTAAATATAAATTTTAGAAGGTTCATTATATTTTAAAGTTTTGAGGTTATATTTAGGATAGATTTAGACATAAGTAAAGGCCAATGTTTCAAGTCTTCTTCAAGCTCAAGGTTGGGCTACGCTTAAGTCGGCTTAGTAATGGCCCAAGCTAAGATCAAAATTTTTTTAGCTTTAATATTAGGAAAAGTTTTATGTACCATATGCGGTGCAGGATGTGCGTATCGCACGTGATTATTAATCCACGCACATGTGGGCTAAGGATATTTTTGTCCTTTCAATGCCGCATGCGTGGCTACACATGCGTGCGGATCAATCATCATTCGTAGTGCATTTTTGCACTACATGCGATGCACAAAAACTTTTCCTTATGTTAAGCCCAAATTAACCTATACATGGCCTATGGTTAGCCCGCTGGGCTTTGGGCTGATCCGAGCCCACTTTCAGTCTTACCCACACAACTAGCATTATTTTAAATATTGACTCTGGTCTTCTTTTTTATCTTCTCAAAGCATGTTTGATATATATAGAGTAGGATAGGATAAGAGGAAGGATCGAATAGGATAGAAATTATATGGTCTCATGTTTGATGCAAAATAGGATAACAAACTGAAACAGATAAAAGAATAAAAAAGAGAATATAAAATTACAAGTATCCATTATTAGTTTATCATCTAGCTAGATATTTGGTAGCTTAATTGTATACGATTTAAAAAAAAATGAGTATTTTGTTGGGACAAATTATCCCTCTTCAACTAGATTGGTAATTTCATAGAATAGAATTTTATTGTATCATCATTGACAATAAATGGGAGAAATAACTAAAGAAGTCCAATTTTATTCTAATGTGGACTAAGAAGTATTTATTCTAACGTGCACTCAGTATATTTTCTTTTACAATGGTTGATGAAGGTTGGGGACAAAGTCATGGTACTCTATTTATTCCCTTGTTTCTCCAAATGATGATTGATTCTTACATTAATCGTTGTATGATTACATAGTTGTATCATTTTACACATAAGTCATGTACGGAATAAAACATAGCCATAAAAACCAATGTTAGCACATGCATGAACTCACACAGAGGAAAGCCTAGCAAACATCAACTAAACTTATAATGACAATTGATTTAAGAGGCAAGCCTTTGAATATTTTTATTTGGAAGTATATTTTTTATGTTGCCTTTTTTTTGTTACAGAAAAAGGAAAGGGAGGGTATTAAATCCGGTGTAGCTCCTCCAACGGTCCCCTTTCCATCAAGTAATGTTCAATTTGGATAGCTTAGATTTACGCATATCCTCTCCATCTTACAATGAGTACGTCAATCTGACACCACCCAAGCGCAAGAGATTCAAAGGGATAGCTATGAGAAAGGCCTTCTTGACACCTCATCCACCCATAATTTACATGGGCTCACAGTCTTCACTGTGATTTTTTGAGTCGTCCGCAGAGTCATTCCTTGAACCCATGCTGACCGAGGGAAAAGTAGCGCTCGAACCACTGGGCTACCATCTGGACGGTTATGTTGCCTTTTAGTCATCGGATGGTCACCATTTAGTTTCCTAACAACCACCTCTGCCATCTTATTATCATCATTTTCATCTTCTTTATTATCTATTCTTCATCTTCATGGAGTGGTGGCTCTTTTATTTCTTGTTATGAATCATAAAGGAAGGCACTTAAGATCTTAATGGTATCAAGAATGGGAGGGGAAATAGAAAAGAAAAGAAAGATTTTTATTTCCTTCAATGTATTAGAAACCATCGGTTGCATCGGAGGAGAGTTGCATGGATGGTGGTAAAGAAGGAATGGTGAGACTTCATGGCTGCATCTAGTGTAAAAGGAGATTGAAGGTCACATTGTGGCTCTGTTTTCTTTGAGCAAACTTTCTTGATATGAGAGAAGAATAATTGGAAAGAGGGAGAGAAAAGTTTGATGAAGAAAATAAAATTGATGGTGATAAAGAAGATGAATCAAACTTGTATTTTAATTTGAGTGCATGGACTGAAAGATATATAAGGGTGGGCTTTATTTTTTAAAGATGGTTTTTTATAACAAATATAAATATTTATAGAAATATATATAATGAATGAAAATGAAAAATTTTAAAATGATAAAACTCAATTTAACCGATCATCTAAGTCTTTTCTCAATTACATGGGATCGGCTATATGAATATGCTTTCTTCATTTTACTCTATTCAGGACTAAATCAATATTTAAATTACAAATAGAAAAATATCATATCCCTTCACATAGTTTAATTTAATAGATTTATGTTTTAGGAAATAAAATTTTATGCTCGCTCTCAGCTACCTAATGCAACCCTTTTTTGTTCGAGTTTAGAATTGGTTTTGATAGAGTTAAAAATTTTAAAATAATTAAATAATTAAAAAAAGTTTTTATAAAAAAATAATCATTAAAAACTTAAAAAATAGTTATTTACGGTGTTCTTTTCATTTTTTATTTATCAAACATATTTTTTAGGGATTAAAAAAATAGAAAGTAAAAATTATTTTCAAAGAATGAAAACAAAAACGTCAATTTATCTCTTGTCCTTTTGCTTTTTTTTTTTTTTGAACAAGCGAGTGATCACACCATTTTGGTGTGAATCAAACCCGAGAGGTCAGAAAACAAAATTTGCTGGAGTACAATAGGGCATGGGTTGCCTTGCTTCCAAATCCAAAATCCAGAATGGAGGATTACTAAAGCTGTAATCCAATCAGCCGCTGAGTTGGCTTTCCAATATACATGTTGGATCTGAACCATGCATACATTCTAGAGGACAGACCAAATGTAATAGATTAAGGGGTTGGTAGGTTAGTAGTCGCGCGGATCCTACCTGATCCATCGAATGACAGTAAGTGAATCCCCCTTAATGGTGAGACGGTGAGCTCCAAGAATGCGGGTAGTGTAGGAGATGCCTGCCCATACTGCATGAAGCTTGGCCATAGGGATAGATGAATCTAGAAGATCAAATCTAGCCGCTGCTAACATAGCTCCATCTGACCCCTGAATAACAAAAACTGAGCCTGCAAATCTATCTATAACACTACCATCAAAGTTAATATTGACAGAACCCAAAGGTAGGGGCTCCAAAGAGATGAAGATCATATGACGGTGCGCTGCCAAGGCAGCAGAGGAGTCCCAGAGGCTAGGTCTGTCAGAATTATAGGCAGTGTCATAAAGTGTATACTCTGCTGATAAAGAGGTTGATTTCCTCAAGATCCTGTGAATAGATACAATCTTATCAGTAAAAACAAGAAGATTCCTAGACAACCATATCTAGTGAGCAATGTAGGCCTATGTAACTCCTTGCATCTGAATGCCCCATCAGTAGCCTAACAGATGAAGCGCAGGAAGGACAACCGCCAAGGTCCAGTGTCATTCTCCCAAGGGTGATGTCCCAATGTCTGCCATATCAGTCTCGCTCTGGGACAGGTAAAAATGACATGGTCAGTAGTTTCTTCCTTCAGACCACACAGTGGACATACAAGCTGGATGGGTAGGTTCAATCTATAAAGCAATGTGCAAGTAGGAAGACAATCCCATGCAAGCTTCCATATAAAGAGTCTAATCCTAGGGTGAGTGGGAAGCTGCTATATCCATGCTGCATCAATCGTGTTATGGGTTGTGGCCTGTAGATCTTCATAAGATCCCCAGTGGGAGTGTGAAGGATACAAGATCGCATCTATAATCGAATATCAGAAGTATGTCTTGGAGCAAGGGGGATAGTAAGAATCCGATGTGAGAGCTCATCTTCGAAAAGATAGGACACCATGGAAGTATGCCAAGCAGGATAGTTTTGACTAATAAGATCAAGTCACTGACTCGCATGCTGCTATGAACCTCTGTGCTAACAATTATAGGCCATTGGGACAGGGAAAGACCTGCAATCCATGTGTCCTAAACTACATCAACAGAGGACTCATCGCCGATCATCCAGGAGATGTTGTTCATGATAGCCGAAGCATGTTGATAGATCTCTTTCCAGAAAAAGGAGCAACCATGAGTATATTGAAGATCCCTGTCTGGAATCCAGTCTTCATATCTAAATCGCATAAACGAGCTCCACATGCAGTGTGGATCAAGCAAATACCATGTAGCATGTCTGGCAATCAAAGCCTCCCTCCTAATGACCAGGGATTGAATCCCGAGATTTCCTTCACTCATCGGCAAACAAACTATATCCCAAGCAAGTAGGTGAACACCATGGCCATCCGCATATATGCCCAGAGAAAATTTTGGAAGCACCTTTCAATCTTTCTTATAGGTTGTCGGAATAATAGCATTAGATAGGATATAGAGTGAAAGAGAAGTGAGGACAGAACACATAAGGATAATCCTGCCCATCATGGATAGACTAGTAACCTGCCATCTTTCGAGGTGGTCTCGTATCCATCGCTCTAAATCATAGTAGTCACTCCTTTGGGGTCGTCTCCCTATAATAGGGATCTCCAGATAGGATAAGCAATTAGCCTATGCCCAGATACCCAGTCTCCTAATGATGGCGACTCAAGTCCTAAGAGTGGTCTTAGTGCTAAAACAGATCATGGATTTATAAAGATTGACCTTCTGACCAGAGGCCTGGCAATAAGATTGAATAATGACTGCAAAAGAAACAGCATTCTGGATTGATGCATGGCCTAGCAAATATAATCATCCGTAAAAAGAAGGTGAGAGAGTGGAGGGCCATGGGGGCCAGCAAGTATGGGTCAAGTCGAGAGTCCTACATTGCTAGGAAGAAAGGATGAACAAAAATGGTAATAGGGGATGTCCTCGATGCAGCTCGACAGCTGACTAAAAAAAGTTAGTTTGACTACCATTAATAATGAAAGAGAAGGTCGATCGCTAGACGTAGGCTATGATCCAGTCAATAAAGAGATCAGTAAATCCAAAGTCATGAAGCGTCCGACGTAGGACCACCCAGCTCAATCTATCATAAGCTCTTTCCATGTCCAACTTAACAGCCATGAGACATTATCGAGTTGAGGATCTCTAGAGATCATGCATGAAATCTTAAGCTATAAGAACATTATCAATAATGCTACGACCCCTGATAAAAGTTTCTTGCTCAAAAGAAATAAGACGAGGAACTACTCTCTGAAGGCGGGAGACTAGGTATCGAGCGCAGACCTTGTATAAGGTGGTGCATAAGCTGATGGGCCGATAGTGCTGGGGTATGGAAGCATCTGGACATTTAGGGACTAAAGTGATGAAAGTCCGGTTCCAATCCGAAGGAATTAGTTTGGAATAGAATACAAGCTGAACCGCTTGAACAACATCCTGACCAATAATACCCCAATAGTGATGAAAGAAAAAGGATGAAAACCCATATGGGCCTGGGGCCTTATCTAGTCCTAGGTCCCATAAAGCTGACCAGATCTCTTTAACTGTAACTGGACTAGTAAGGAAATCATTATCTCCAGCTGAGATCATATGGGAAGCTGGAACAGGATAGACTAGGTACACTTTACCTGTCTGCTCAGTCCATCTGGATTGAAAAAAGTGAAATAATTGATCCCGGATTACCTAAGCATCCTCCTGATAATGCCCCTCATCGTTAACTAAATGCCTGATTTGGTTCGCAAAATGATGAGCCAAAGTGGTATGATGAAAGAATCTAGTATTACGGTTCTCCTCTCGAAGCTACTAAATCCGAGATCTCTGCCTCCAAAAGGTCTCCCGCTATTTGAGTAAAGAGTGGTGTTGAGCAAGATTCTTACGGAGGGTCCTAAGATCGGATGCGTTAGGACTATCATCCCGATCTTCTTTAAGCTAGAGAGTGACAATGTCAGTTTCAACCTGCTTGACTTTCATCAGAATGTGTCCGACCTCCTGCATGTTCCATCTCAATAGTCTGTGCCTAGCTAACTCGAGACACCTAGATAACCTATTGTTGACCCAATTATTGATTTTGATAATTAATAAAGGAATTGAGTATATTCATTGTGTTACTAATAAATTTAACAAGTGTTTCAGGGCTTAAAAATATTTGTTTAATCAAAAGGCATCAAGAAACGTGTTTTGAATCAAGTACCAAAGGTAAGTTTCAAAATTCAGAGCCTAGAGTCGACACCTAGAAAGTCTGGAGCCGACCCCATAGCCAATCAAATGTCTTTCTGATTTTTGATACGGTCCGGAGCCGACACCCAGAGTTTCGGAGCGACACCCAGAGTTTCGGAGTTGACACTTACAGTGTCTGGAGCTGACTCCGATACGGGGACAGAACGCATGATTTTTGACTACCTTGGAGCCGACACTTACAGTCTTTTGGAGCTGACACCTGAACATGGCAAGCCGACACTTTACTTTTTCGAAGCCGACTCCTCAATGAGCTCAGAACTTTCTATTTTTGGATACACGACTTGGAGCCGACACCTGAAAAGTTGGAGCCAACTCCAACCTATCAGGAACAGATTTTTAAATTGCCAGATTAGCTCAAATGGTAATATTTTCTTTACCTAACCCCTAACGGCTATATTTCATGTATGGAAAAACTTTCCAGGTACATTCCAACGGCTAGTTTCACACCCAAAAACGGATTAAACGGAATCTATAAAAGGGGGAAGAGCGTTCATTTGAAAAAAAAAGGAGAAAAAATGGAAAATATAGAGAAATCATATTGAAAAAATCTGAGAGGTCTTGAGCAAGAAATCAAGAGAAAAGAATCCACATTCAAATTCTTCCACTCCAAAAAGCTCAAAGAGAAATCCAAGGCGTTCAACTTGAAAAATCGGAGGATTTTCCAAAAGAAGAAAAAGCCCTATTTTTGTGATTTCCCAACTTCTCATCTGTAACATCTGTGAAGAATCGGAGCTGAGGCTTGATTCAACGTCTCAAAAGAGAAGAGGAAAGGAAGAAAAGAAGAAAAGCTCAAATCCAATCATCTTCAAATCAGGCTTTTCTAAACTTGTTTATTTACTTAAATATTTGCTCATTTAAGGAGCTGTGTGTTATTGTAAACATTATTCTTTCTTTTTTTTGCTAGTTTAATCAGGGGGATTGAATTAGTGGAGATAGTATACCTCGGGACAAGCTAGATTAGCTTGTGTTAGGGTTTTGTGCTGGTGAGCTCGGAAAACTAGCTGGGTTCGTTGTGATCCCTGGGAAACAACAAGTTTTGAGTTGTGATCTTATAAAACAACTCGGCTGTAATCTAGTTGATTATAGTGTGGACCCAAGTGGAGTGGACGTAGGTGTTGGATACACCAAACCATTATAAAATTCTTGTGTTTGTCGTGCTTTAATTGTCTCTCTCTCTATCTCTTCATTTGTGATTGAAATTTATTCTGCACTTAATTATTTCAAAGCCAATAGTTTTAAAAGGTTAAAATTTTTAAGAACCCAATTCACTCCCCATCTTGGGTTGCCATCTGGGCCAACAATTGGTATCAGAGTAAGTGCTCATTTGAATTTGGTCTAACGATCAAGAGCTAAAGATCCAAATGGCGGCTCAAGCTAGTTTATCTTACTTAGAAGGTCAATCCACTAATCGACCTCCCTTGTTTAATGGAACTAATTATGGTTATTGGAAAGCTAGGATGAAATTTTTTATTCAAGCACTTAACTATGACTTATGGGGTATCATAGTTAATGGTCCACACATACCCACAATTAGAGTAGATAACATGATGATTCCTAAGCCGAAAATGGAATGGGATGAACATGATAAAAAGTTGGCATAACTTAATGCCAAGGCTATGAATGTTTTATATTGTTCATTAGATGCAAATGAATTTAATCAAATTTCTACATGTATTTCCACGAAAGAAATTTGGGATAGATTAGAGGTTACCCATGAGGGTATAAATCAAGTTAAAGAATCAAAGATTAATATTTTAGTGCATAAATATGAATTGTTTAGCATGGAATAAACTGAAACCATCACATGCATGTACACAAGATTCACTGATATTGTAAATGGTTTGAAAAGTCTAGGTAAGACCTATACTAATTCTGAACTTGTGCGTAAAATTCTTAGGTCACTTCCAAGATCGTGGGAAGCGAAGGTGACTGCCATTCAAGAAGCAAAGGACTTAAATGTGTTACCTTTGGAAGAGCTACTTGGATCCTTGATGACTCATGAGCTAACAATGAAACAATATCAAGAGGAGGAAGTCAAGAAAAAGAAGACAATCGCTCTCAAAGCTGCAGAAAAGGATGTAAGCAGCAGTGATGAAGAAGAGGAAGATGACGAGACAGCTTTCCTTGCAAGAAAATTTAAGAAATTTATGCAAAGAAGGAGACCCTTCCACAAGAAGAAATCTGAAACAAAAATGAAAGGAGAAAAGGAGAAAGAGAAGGACAAAGAAAAAGAAAAGGAGCCCTTAATTTGTTATGAGTATAAGAAACCAGGACATTTTAGATATGACTGTCCTCAACTGAAGAAAGCCTATAAGAAGAAAAAGAAGGCATATGTTGCAACTTGGAGCGACAACGATGAATCCTCTTCAGAGGAAGAACAAAAAGAAGTTGCAAACATTTGCTTTATGGCAAACGATGACAACGAGGTAAGTTCTGAAAACCCTTGTGATGATTTCGCATTTGATGAATTGTTTGAAGCTTTTAATGAACTAGTTGATGATTTTAAAGCCTTGAAAAAGAAATACAAATTTTTGAAAAATGATAATTCAATTCTCATTAAAGAAAAAGATAATCTTACTCATGAGATTGATGCTGAAATCTGAAAATGATAATTTGACAAAAGAAAGAGAATCAATCTCCAATGAAAATGATAAATTAAAGAAGGAAGTTGATAAATATAAAAATATTATTGATAAATTCACTAATAGTTCTGAAAAACTTAATTTATTATTGAGTAATCAAAGAGCTATATTTGATAAGGCTGGATTAGGATATAGGCCTAACATAAAACAAAAGTTTGTCAAAAACTTTTTCAGAAAAGAACCAAATAAAGATGATGTTACATGTCATTATTGTAACAAGAAAGGCCATAAATCCTATGAATGTAAGGCAAGAAATAGTAACAAGAATTTAAGTAGTAAAGGAAAGAAAATATGGGTTCCCAAAGGAACAATCTTTTATGCTACTAACCATGAAGGACCCAAGAAGGCTTGGGTACCTAAATATAAGACTTGATCATTTTTGCAGGAGTGTCTTATGGCCAAAAGAGCAAAGCAAAAGTGGTATCTCGATAGTGGCTGCTCAAGACACATGACGGATGACAAGGATCAATTCATCACCCTTGAAAGCAAAAGAGGAGAGTTGTTACATTTGGTGACAATGGCAAAGGCCAAATCATGGGATTTGGTAAAATTCAAATAACTCTCTCCACATATATTAAAATATTTTATATGTCAATGGTTTAAAACATAATCTAATTAGTATTAGTCAATTATGTGATAAAGGTTTTAAAGTATCATTTGAAGCTTCTATCTGCACTTTTTCTAATCCCATTGATAATAGCATTGTTTTTACTGGAAATAGAAATGACAATGTATACTTGATTGATTTAGATAATTTGTCTACTAGTAATCATTGCTTAGTTGCTAATAATGCTAATATGAATGAGATTGGTTGGTTATGGCATCGTAGATTAGGTCATGCAAGCACACACCTAATTTCAAAATTAATTAGAATGGATTTAGTAAAAGGTCTTCCATAACTAGATTTTGAAAATAACAAAATTTGTTATGCATGTCAATTTAGAAAACAAACTAAAAACTCTTTCAAAACTAAAAATATTGTTTCCACTTCTAGGCCACTTGAACTACTTCACATGGATCTTTTTGGACCTACTAGAACCATTAGTCTAGGAGGAAAGAAATATGGTCTTGTGATTGTAGATGATTATTCTAGATACACTTGGGTATTGTTTTTAGCTCATAAAGATGAGACCTTTCCATTATTTTTGAAATTCTTCAAGAAGGTCACAAATAAGAAAATAATACCATAGTGTCTCTTAGAAGTGATCATGGCATTGAATTTAAAAATTATTTATTTGAAAACTTTTGCATTAAAAATGGCATCCATCATAATTTTTCAGCACTTAGAACACCACAACAAAATGGAGTTGTAGAAAGAAAAAATAGAACTTTAGAAGACATGGCCCGTACCATGCTGTGTGAAAGCAACCTACCAAAATACTTTTGGGCGGAAGCTATAAACATGGCATGCTACATTCTTAATAGAGCTTTAATTAGGCCAATCATTAAGAAAACTCCTTATGAACTATGGAACAATAGAAAACCAAACATAAGTTATTTTCATGCATTTGGTTGTAAATATTTCATTCATAATAATGGTAAAGATAATTTAGAAAAATTTGATGCAAAATCTGATGAAGGCATTTTCTTAGGATATTCAACATTTAGTAAAGCCTATAGAGTGTTTAACAAGAGAAACTTAATTGTAGAAGGATCTATTCATGTAATTTTTGATGAATCTTTAGCATCGAGTTCAGAAAAGATTGATGATGAGGAAGATACAAACATATTAGAAAGAGACATTGAAAAATTGAATATAAATGTATCTTCAGATCATGAACAAGAAGTTAAAGATGATGATTCTCCTAGTGTCGATGTTGTTGATGCAAATCATAATGATGTAGATCTTCCTAGAGATTGGAGATATGCCTATGGTCATCCAAAAGAATTAATTATAGGTGATCCATCTTAAGGAGTAAGAACTAGATCATCAATGAGAAATATTAATAATCATCTTGCATTTGTATCTCAAATTGAACCTAAAACTATTGAAGAGGCTGAAAAAGATAATAATTGGATGTTAGCTATGCAAGAGAAATTAAATCAATTTACTAAAAATAATGTTGGATCCTTGTAGATAGACCTAAAGATCATTCAGTTATAGGATCAAAATGGATATTTAGAAATAAATTAGATGAAAATAGTATAGTAATTAGAAACAAAGCTAGATTAGTCGCAAAAGGATATAATCAAGAAGAAGGAATTGATTTTGATGAAACTTTTGCACCTGTAGCTAGATTAGAAGCAATTAGATTATTACTCGCATTTGCATATCATATGCATATCAATTTATTTCAAATGGATGTTAAAAGTGCATTTTTAAATGAATTTTTAAATGAAGAAGTTTTTGTTGAACAACCACCTGGTTTTGAAGATCATGAATTTTTAAATCATGTTTTTAAATTGCACAAAGCACTATATGGTTTAAAACAAGCACCTAGAGCTTGGTATGAAAGATTAAGTAAATTTCTGATTGAAAATGATTTTATAAGAGGAAATGTTGATAAAACACTATTTTTGAAAAGAAAAGACAAGAATTTATTAGTAGTACAAATATATGTTGATGATATTGTATTCGGTGCTACTAACAATCTTTTGTGTCAAGAATTTGTTAAGTTAATGCAGGGTGAATTCGAAATGAGCATGATGGGAGAACTCAACTTCTTCCTAGGACTTCAAATCAAGCAAAGCAAAGAGGGGATTTTCATCAATCAAGCAAAATACACAAAAGAACTTCTCAAGAAGTTTGGAATAGAGTCAATCAAACCACTTGGAACACCTATGAGTCCTTCATGCAAATTGGACAAAGATGAAGATGGTAAGAAAGTAGATCAAAAACATTATAGAGGTATGATCAGATCTCTTCTTTACTTAACAGCTAGTAGACCAGATATCATGTTTGCTGTTTGTTTATGTGCTAGATTTCAATCTGAACCTAAAGAATCTCACTTAATTGCTGTGAAAAGAATCTTAAGATATTTAAGTGGAACTAAAAATGAAGGTTTATGGTACTCTAGAGACTCAACATTAAACTTGATTGCATATTCTGATTCTGACTATGCTGGATGCAAACTAGATAAAAAAAGCACAAGTGGTGCATGTCAATTTTTAGGAAGTAACTTAATCTCTTGGTTTAGCAAAAAGCAAAATTTGGTTGCATTATCAACCGCTGAAGCAGAATATGTTGCAGCTGGAAGTTGCTGTGCTCAAATCCTTTGGATTAAGCGACAACTCGAAGATTATGACATAACACTTGATAAAACTCCTATTAGATGTGATAACACAAGTGCAATAAATTTAACTAAAAATTCAATTCAACATTCAAGAACAAAACACATTGAAATTAGATATCACTTTATAAGAGAACATGTAGCTAATAATGAAATTTGTCTTGATTATGTTAATACTGAAGAACAATTAGCTGATATATTTACAAAACCTTTAAGTGAAGAGAGATTTTGTTATCTTAGAGGTGAATTAGGGATTTGTGACCCTTTGGAATGATTTTGAAACTATAAGGAATGACTATCTAGATTTCTATTAATTTCTTGATATTCCTTTCATAATTTTAAGGACAAATTATCTAGTCATCTGAGCAATTTGATTCTTCATATTCCAAAGATTTTTTCAAAATTTTATTGAACCTATTTTGATAAGTTTCAGATGTTTGAATCTCAGTTATTTTTCTCTGATAGTGTCAGTGGAGTCGACACCTCAGTTTGAGGAGTCGACACCTCGTCTGTGTCGCTCTCGGTCACTGACCTTGGAGCCGACACCCGTATAAGTGGAGCCGACTCCAGTTCGAGCGCTGACTGTGTTAGCGATTTGGAGTCGACACCCGACTTTGCGGGAGTCGACACCTGGGGGTCCCAAATCGACTTTATTAGGGCAGAGTCGACACCTTCGTCATTTCATTCGTTTTCAATCCTTAACCAAACTCTTCCCAAACTCTCTCAAAACCTTCCCAACTCAAATTCCACTCTATTTGAACTTTCCTAAGGATCTAAATGGCACCTAAGCGGAGAGGATCTGTACTTGGAGTGTCCATGATGACTGGGAAGCGTTCGGCGAGGCGACCCGTCCGTGAGCCATCTCCGAGCGAGGATTCTCCAACCCAATCGGACAATCCAGGCCCTTCTTCTCCTCAGGTAAACACCTTAGCCGGGAGAGTAATTACCATGGGTAGAAGGTCGATTTCGAATTCTTTGAGTCCGAGGGTTTTTCAATTGGAAATCAACTCAAAGAGCTAGGTTGGGATAAAGTGTGCTCATTAGATGTTCCTACCTATCCGGCCCTAGTCAAGGAGTTCTACTTCAATTTGTCAAGAGGTGATGGTGGGATCGTAAGCTCTGTTAGAGGTAAAAGAGTCCACCTTACTTTTCAGAAATTAGAAAATCTTCTAAGCATTCCTATCACTGGATTAGCAGCTGATATTCACAGTGAGAGGTCAGATGCTCTATCAAGGATGTTAGGGAGAGAAGTAACAGAATTTGAAGAGGTTAGGGCTAATCAATTACCCTTGGAGCTTAGGCTACTTCATAATATTTGCAGCAGGATTTTATTCCCTAAGACCGGACAATTTGAGTATGTCTCGGAGCGAGGCATAGTGGTGATGGATAGTGTGTTGACTGGTCAACCCATAAACCTTGCTGCAATGATGATTTTCTATATGACCGAGGCTGGAGGAAAAAGGAGATCTTCCCTACCCTACGGTATGATTTTGACTATGGTTTTCAGGAGCCAAGGAGTTGTGATTTTGGATAATGAGCCTTCCAAGAACCTTAGGCATACTGACTACTATAGTTTGGCTACAGTTCATCGGATGGGATTTGTGAAGGTTAATGGACAATGGGAGAGGAAAGGCAGTTTGGATGAGAGAGCCACTGAAATGAGGTCTTCAGCACCTTTTGAGGCTGGTCCGTTTGTAAGGGTTCCTTCTCCACAGCCTGGCAGTTCTGCTTCTGCTCCTGCTCCAGTTCCAGTACCTCCATCTACTTCATCTGTCGGATTTTCAGACATTCAATTGGAGCAACTTAAAAGTCTACTTGCTGCTCAGAAGAAAGAAATGAAGACTGAGTTTGATAGTTAATTTATGAATTTAAGAGAGACTCTTTATTCTTTGGATGATCGCATTAGTAAGATTGAATCCACTCTTGGCTCCTCTGCTGAATCCTTAAAGACTGATCTCAAGAATATATTTGAAGAACTTAAGGATATTTGTGGAGACTCTGAAACCTACTCCAGATGCAATGCTGAACTTCAAGATAAGATCATGACTGCATGCTCATTTGTTGATAGAAGATTAAAAGAATTTGTAGCGACTCAGAGTGAAGGGATGAGAAAAATTTTAGAACATTTACAAAAGATTATTAGAACTAATATGTGATTATCATGTAATGAAGTACAGGTTTTTCATTCAATGAAGTGTAAGCTGTTGTTTGATGTTTTATCTTGAAATCTTAATGTAATGATGTATAGTTTGATGTTTGACAAAGTTCAGTTTCACTTTGTAATACCTGACTTTTTGATGTAATGAAATTATCTTTTGATCTATCAATTTACTCTTCTTAATCTTTTTGTTGATTAAAAAAAGGGGAGAAAGTTATGTCGTATATGCATTGATTAGTTATGCTTTGATTGGTATTTGATTGGAATTAAATTATTTTGGATATGCATTAATTTAAATAAGCTTAAGTGAAAATTGATATAACTGAATTCTAGGTATCAAACACTAAAATGTAAAGCAAAAGGAAGAACAATTGTTAAATTGAACTTCATAGGGAGAGCTACCTTATTCAGGGGGAGCTTACCTGTGAGGATCACATCTTTGAAAATTTTGATTTGAGAATCCTATGCATATACTCAATGTTTTTATAATCATCAAAAAGGAGGAGATTGTTGACCCAATTATTGATTTTGATGATTAATAAAGGAATTGAGTATATTCATTGTGTTACTAATAAATTTAACAAGTGTTTAAGGGCTTAAAAATATTTGTTTAATCAAAAGGCATCAAGAAACGTGTTTTGAATCAAGTGCCAAAGGTAAGTTTCAAAATTCAGAGCCTGGAGTCGACACCTAGAAAGTCTGGAACCGACCCCATGGCCAATCAAATGTCTTTCTGATTTTTGATACGGTCCGGAGCTGACACCCAGAGTTTCGAAGCCGACATCCAGAGTTTCGGAGTCGATACTTACCGTGTCTGGAGCCGACTCCGACACGGGGATAGAACGCATGATTTTTGACTACCTTGGAGCCGACACTTACAGTCTTTTGGAGCCAACACCTGATCATGACGAGCCGACACTTTACTTTTTTGGAGCCAACTCCTCAACGAGCTCAAAACTTTTATTTTTGGATACATGACTTGGAGCCGACACCTAAAAAGTTGGAGCCGACTCCAACTATCAGGAACGGATTTTTAAATTGCCAGATCAGCTCAAACGGTAATATTTTCTTTACCTAACCCCTAACGGCTATATTTCATGTATGGAAAAACTTTCCAGGTACATTCCAACGGCTAGTTTCACACCCAAAAATGAATTAAACGGAATCTATAAAAGGAGGAAGAGCATTCGTTTGAAAAAAAAAGGAGAAAAAAAGAAAATATAGAGAAATCATATTGAAAAAATCCGAGAGGTCTTGAGCAAGAAATCAAGAGAAAAGAATCAACGTTCAAATTCTTCCACTCCAAAAAGCTCAAAGAGAAATCCAAGGCGTTCAACTTGAAAAATCGAAGGATTTTCCAAAAAAAGAAAAAGCCTTGTTTTGTGATTTCTCAACTTCTCATCTGCAACATCTATGAAGAATCGAAGCTAAGGCTTGATTCAACATCTCAAAAGAGAAGAGGAAAGGAAGAAAAGCTCAAATCCAATCTTCTTCAAATCAGGCTTTTCTAAACTTGTTTATTTACTTTGAATATTTGCGCATTTAAGGAGCTGTGTGTTATTGTAAACATTATTCTTTCTTGTTTTTTGTTAGTTCAATCAGGGGGATTGAATTAGTGGAGATAGTATACCTCGGGACAAGCTAGATTAGCTTGTGTTAGGGTTTTGTGCTGGTGAGCCCAGAAAACTAGCTGGGTTCGTTATGATCCCTGGAAAACAACAAGTTTGAGTTGTGATCTTGTAAAACAACTCGGCTGTAATCTAGTTGATTATAGTGTGGACCCAAGTAGAACTTGGGAGTGGACGTAGGTGTTGGATACACCGAACCACTATAAAATTCTTGTGTTTGCCGTGCTTTAATTGTCTCTCTCTCTATCTCTTTATTTGTGATTGAAATTTATTCTGCACTTAATTATTTCAAAGCCAATAGTTTTAAAAGGTTAAAATTTTTAAGAACCCAATTCATCCCCTCCCTCTTGGGTTGCCATCTGGGCCAACACCTATAAGTAGAGCTCTCTTTGACTGGCATACGCCACACCAAAGAGATAAGGCCCAAGCCACAGAGTAGTAAGTCCAAAACTGCTTAAATCTAAATGGACTCCTCTACCGATTGACCTCATCTGTAGTGATAAAAATGGGACAATGATCAGAAGTAGTCCTGGATAGATGTGTAACAGTGCATCAGGATACTACTGCAACCATAGAGTCATGGACATAACCCCATCTAATCTCTCCCAAACTCTAGCCAACCCCTGACTATTACACCATGTAAATTGGGGATAGGAGAATCCTAGATCCAGTAGCCCAGCGAAGGTTATAAAGGTCCTAAACTCATAGATATCTAGAGAATCAACAAACAACTTGCTTCCTTTCTTCTTATTGACCCCTACTAGACAATTGAAATCTTCTGCAATAAGAAAAGGAAATCCCTGAGCAAGTAAAGTATGAATCTCAGCCCAAAGCACACGTCGCTCCCAAAATCTATGCTAGCATATACACCCGAAAGGAGCCAAGGACCTACCATCCCATCTGATACAACAAGAGCAACCTGCTAGTTGCATTGATGAAAGGCATCAGCTTTAATGGAGGCGTTATGCCATAGGACCAGAATACCTCCAGAGAGTCCAGTAGACTCCACTGCATAAGAACATCATGATCTGAAAACCTGTCTCCTGAAGCAAGCAAGGCTAGTACCCGACAGGCAAGTTTTCAATAGAACACAAATATCAAAGCTATATAATTGTACCAGTCTCCCAAAAAAGAAGCAAAATGAAGGTTTTCGGGCTCCCTTCACATTCCAAATAATGATCTTCATTTAATGACAAGGATGTGCTAGGCCCTGACTTGATCCCCTGCCATATCCTCATCAACAGCAAGATCCTGTAGAGGGATATCCATCATTATCTTTATTGCTACCTTCATATTAGTCACATCTTGTAGGGGGGAAGAGACATCTGTAGAGGGGACCTAGTCCCATGCCTTGAATGACTTGCTTAAGAAGTAAAACCACAGTGTCATGGCTACGTACCTCCACTTTAAACTCCTGGGTGGTTCCTAATCCTTCCTCTTTTGGATTATTTCCATTGCTACATGTTTGCTTAGAAACCATGCCAACTGATACTATACAATTCTTTGAATAGGTGAAGTTTTCCTGTGAATGTACTGAGCCTAATAGGAGGACAACTCCTTTTCCTTTACTGACTTTTGAGACAACCCGATGGGTTTGTGTCTCTATTGGGCGGGCCCTCTTAGATGGATCCGGATTAACATCCTTATGGGCTTTGGGTCACCCTGCCCATCTATCAAAACCCAAGAGAGCAAAGGGGTTTTCAATAGGAAACTGCATTGCAGCTTAGCCCTGTCCCTCAGCTTGAGATGCAAAAACCAAAGTCTCCTGAACCGGCACAGTTCTTTCCAATCGACACACGTTTTGTTTCATCCCAATAGCCAGAACATCAGATGGAATGATAGTGCTGGAGAACTTATGGGCTGGTGGGCTCTGATGGTGAGCAGTCTTCACCGACGTCTGCCAACCGTCCGCCAAGGGTGGTTGTGATATAGTTGGACTCGTCCCTACTGTAGCCTGATTCTTCCTTATGGCATCCTGGGGTTGGGTAGAGGAGATCTTCTGCTGCCCGAGAGCTGCCATCCAGGGGCCAAATCTAGTAGGTGTTGGGAAAGGTCCGGCTGATGGCAATAAGGAGCAGGGGCCCTCAAGGTGAATGGTACCATAGTAACCGTAGATCCCCTCCAAGTGTTCATATGATAACTATTGCCAGAATGGAGAGGAATGTCCATGGATTCTTGCACCCGGGCGAAGAGGCTTGCTCAAATCCATCCGAACGCATGCTCGAGCAAAACCTCCTCTCCGTTTATCCTTGGTGAAAGAGCCATAAAAGACAAATTGGCCGGCAACAGAGAGGATAGATTGCAGTATATCATCTAACCAAAATTCAATAGATAGATGGTGAAGACGTACCCACAGAAGAGCAGAGATGATGGCTTTGTCTAATGGTGAAAACTCAGCTCTCCAATCCTCCACTGCAATGACCTGGCCATTAGCTACCCATGACCTTCCAAGCACGAGTTCCTTTGCGGAATGATCAGCAAAGCGGAACATGTAGAACCATTGGGCTAGACTGACTATCTCAATGTCGTCGGAGACGCCAGCTCGACAAAACTCTCGGATGATTGCATTCGATGGCACCTAGCGAGTGAAGCTTCGAGCCAAAACCGCCAGATCCTCCCATCGGCTCGATTCCTCTATCAGAACCTGCGTAGGGACCTGGATGACTTCCGGGTAATGAAGCTCCAGGCCAGCCACCTCCATCGGCGAAGGCGACGGAGTAACCCAGACAAATCGATTGTCCACGATCTGTCACCAACTCATTCCACCTCTTCTTGAGGCATCAGAGGGTATTGGAGTGGAGAAAACTGTAGTCGCCATCTTTCCGAAGAGTCAAATCGACGACGGCGTCTCATCTCACTGGAGATCAGGGATGAAGCATTTGTGAGCACGAATCTTAAAGAAGTCTTCATCTACCGGCACTTGTCCTCCTGCTTGTTGCTATACGATAGAGGTGGGCATTGGGCCATACTTGGCACAGCATGACCCAGTAACAAATGGGCCGTGCCAGGCACGACATGGTAAAAAAAATTTAGGCCCAGCATGGCCCATCGTGCCGATGATGGGCCGTGCCTGGCCCGGCACAACCCACCATGCCTAAGGCCATGCCAGCACAGCCTGAGCCATGCCTGGCATGGGACGGCCCACCATGGGTTATGCCAGGCATGGCCCTTAACAACTATATAGCCGTTTAGGGGGGTTTAGATAATTTTACCCTCCCAACAGTCATATAACAGCTATATTAAAGGGTATTTTTGAAAAAAAAATTGAAACTTCTATAAATAGCCCATTTCTCCCTCATTTTTATCACCAAACCAACTCTTCTTTATTACTACTATTTCTCTCTTCTAGTAAGTGCTCCAGCAAATTAGCAATTTAATTTTTTAGTTTGCAAGTGTTCTTGTAGTGGCAAGTGCTCTAGCAAGTAGTCAAGTGCTAGAAAGTCACTTCTTGTTGAGAGGCGAGAGCATAAGAGGAAGCTCATAAATCTCGGCTCCATGCCTCCACCTCTGATCCTCTTCTCAATTCCTTCTTGTGGATTAATTTTTATTTTTTTTATATTTATTAATTAAAAATTTTAGATATGACATTTTTTAACAAAAGTAATTTTAATATGCACCCTTTTTATAAGGGTGAGAAAACTAATCCCCAATCCCAACCCCAAGTTTCCTCTAGAGCCAATGTCAGTGAATGTCAAACCTCTTCTCGTAAGAGGACTAGTGGTGTTTGGAATGATTTCGATAGAATTATGGTTGATGGAGTCTACAAAGCAAAATGTAAAAAATGTGCAAAACTTTATAGTTGTTCTAGTACTGGGGAACATGGCATTTAAAAAGACATCAAGAGACTCATAGGATGCATAATTTCGTCAGCAATGTACCCTTAATGTACAAGAGGGATTACTTGTAGGTAATTTTGCATATAACCATGAAAATCAAAAGAAATTACTTGTAAGATGAATAGTTCAGGATGAATTACCTTTTAGTTTATCTGAATCTTATAATTTTGAACGATATGTTCAATTAGGCCTACAACCTGCTTATAGAAGAACTAGTAGCCGTACCTTTAGAATAGTGGTTATGACAAACTTTTTAGCAATAAAACAAAGTTTAACTGAAAGTCTCTTAAATTTAAATGCTAGAATTTCTTTAACTTTGATATTTGATCGGCATGTAGCAATTGTTTTATTGCTATTACTGCTCATTATATTGATAATGATTGGCAACTAAATAAACGAATTCTTGCTTTTCATGCTTTGATTTTCGCAATCAACAAATTTCAAATGTTATTTATCAAACTGCATGCTCATATAATATTAATAATAAAATAATATTAATTATTTTTGATAATGCATCTAATAATAATTCTGCTGTTGCATTATTAAATGACTCTTTGCATCCCATTTTAGATAGACAATTATTTCATATTAGATGTACACATCATATGTTAAATCTTTCTGCTCAATCTGGCATGAACATAATTCAAGAGGTTATTTCAAAAATTAGAAATGTAATTTTTTTTATTCATGCTTCAAGGTCAAGACTTCAAGAATTTAAACAATTATGTGCAGATCATGACAAACGTTTTAAAAAATTTAAACTTGATGTAATTACTCGTTGGAATAGTACCTATACCATGATACATGATACATATCGATATAAGAACTTATTAAGTGCTTATATTAATGATCGTGGATTAGGATTTACATTGAATGAAATTAATTGACATCAAGGTAAAATTTAGAAGATTTTTTGATTACTTTTATTATGCTGCAAATGTTTTTCCAGGTATTAATTATCCAACTTCTTGTTCATTTTTACAAAAAGCATGTGTAATTAGTAAAAAATTTAAAGAATATATATATCATCAAGTTTTAATGTCTATTATATGTAATATAAATGGAATGAATATTAGAATATGATATGTCTATTGCATAACTTAGCTGCTGTTTCTGATCCTAGAATTAAATTGAATGGTGTAAATTTTTAATTGATCAATATTTGGGAAAACATGAATCAAAATCCTGAACCTGCTAAAGATGAGGTAATACGACTTCTTAATGATATTTATGGTTTATATAATGACAAAATTTGTGGATTTAGAATACCTGCTCAAAGCTCTACTTCTTCTTCTAAATCTCTTTCGTCATCTATTTTTTATTCATTAGAAGACACACACATGCTTCATCTTCTTCATCTTTAAGTAATGAATTAGAATTTTATTTACGAAACGATCTTCATTCTGCATATGATGAAGATCAAATAGAAAGTCTAGATGTATTAGCTTGGTAGAAGAGTGTTAGAAATCAATATCCTATTATATCTGCCATTGCACGAGATATTTTAGCTGTGTCGATGTCCATAGTAGCATCAGAATCCGCTTTCAGTACAGGTTGACGTGTTTGGATGAAAAGAGAAGTAGGATAACTGGCGAGATAGTTGAGATGCTTATCTGCTTCAAAGATTGGTTGGATGTTGAGGCGAGGCTTCAAGATAAAGGTGGACATGACTTAACCAGCGAAGATGATGATGATACAAATACTACTGATGAGTGAGTAATCTCTATTTTTATAATTATATATTTTATTTTTTTTAATTGTTAAAGTGAGTCATCTCTATTTTTTTTCTCCTTTCTTATTGTATTCTGTTCTGAAGGTCAAGCCTAGCCCCCCTCCATGTACTATTTTGATTTTAAACTAATAAACTGATAGGGGTCTATGCCAAACACCCCCCACCATTAAGGTGGCTTCATATTAATAAATTTTTTTATTCCAATAATTTTTAAATTTATTAAAAAAATATTATTTTTACAAAATTTTTTTATCAAGCCCTTATGGGTCGGCCGTGCCTGGCACGACCCACCTGGGCCGGCACGGCCCATTTCGTGCTGGGCCATGCTGGCCCATGGGCGACATGCCCTGGTGCCTGCCTCTAGTGCTCGCTGGCCAGCAAAATGTCAATGGGCTTTCAATCGGCACGTGTAAGCGCTCCCTATGGCCACTAGGTCCTTGCGTCTATCGGTAATGGCATTAGAAGATCCCTCTCCTAACCAGTCTAGACCCACAATAACAAAATAAAACCCCAAAAGACAAGTCCCAACCCAAATACGATGATATACGGGAAGCACAACCTTCCTGATAGAACAATTGATTATTATGGTTTTTAGTTCTAATTCCTTCCGTATTAAGTTTTAATTGAATGGAAAATTTATTAAATATTTATCTTTTGTGACAGGGATTTGTGAGCAATTTAGAACTGATTTTTGGAGCTAAAAATAAAAAAAGGACTTGAAGTGGACGAATGAAGAAAGAGTCAAATTAGAAGTTGGCAAAAGCTGTTAGACGTGGGCGCTTTTAGTGGGATACTGCAGTTCCACAAAATACGAAATTCTGTTCCGATTTTCAGCAGCTTTGCTGACTTAGAAGTTGGTGGTTCCAGATTTTGGGGCTGATTTTTAGAATTGACATAGGGCAACTTGTGTATTTATTGGGGGGCTATTCATTGTGAAAGGGACGAATTTTTTCTTTCCTTCTCTCAGCTTTACTCTATTTTTAATATTTTTCTGAGATTAAGACAGTGCAGCAGTAATGGCCTTTAGAGGCTAAACTTCTCTACTTGGTAAAAGGAAGCTGAAACCTTGGAATAAATGTACCGTGAGAATTGATTTGTTCTTTAAATTGTTTACTTTATGCTTTGAGTATTGATTGTTCTTTTGTTATCATTTTTCATGAATGTTTCATTTAATTGCTAGGAGGCCTACTAGTTCATTATTTGTTTCAATCTATTGCTAGATTTAATATTAAACCCGTAATTGTTTAATCCCTTGAATCTGTGAAGCAACTAGGATTTAATGGTTTGCTGCGTCAGAAACCATTGAATTTTGGGAAGAACATTCATCTAAATTAAATA
The DNA here is from genome assembly GCA_900491605.1 of Calamus simplicifolius. Taxonomy (NCBI): domain Eukaryota; kingdom Viridiplantae; phylum Streptophyta; class Magnoliopsida; order Arecales; family Arecaceae; genus Calamus; species Calamus simplicifolius. Next base: position 633,547 of record UESW01004122.1, read on the forward strand.
CAACCGCTTGTGTTTGTGTTGTTTAGTTTCATCGGTCTCTCTAATTCTTAAGGCTGCCACTAAATTAAACTGAAATGCTTGATTTCAGTTGTTTAGTGGTTAGGGTTCTGTTTGTGGATCGCTTGTTTTCCTCTTAACTATGATTAAGGAGAGATGGGTTCATAATTCCAACGGTGAATTCTCAAGGTATAAGTTTAATTATTTTGTGTCGATGATCGGTTACATTTTTCCAACGGTGGATGTGGACTTGAACCAAGGTTTGTTTTAATTGATTGTTTGAATTATTTTATTTTGACTTCTTTTCAGTTTCTCTTGGTTCTCAAATTTGTTTAACCACCCCCTTATTTGTTATTCTAAAGTTTGCTTTATAACGATCATTAAATCAGAACTTCTCGAGGGATCGATCCTTACTTTCCTATACTACATTAAATTTTTAATGTTTTATTGCAGGAACATAGGAGTTAAATTGGAGTGTACGCGATAACTCAACCAATTTTTGGCGCCGTTGCCGGGGAGTTCTTAATTTTTATGCTCGTTACAAGGTCTTCAAGGCAAGCTAATCTGCGTTTCGATCCTGAGATTGAAAAGACAGCAAAGAAGCTAAGGAAAGAAGCGAAAAGAAGACCTCAAACACTTCAGCCTGTTTGTGAACAAGAAGAAAACATGGCTGGAAATCAAACATTAAGAGAGCTAGCTGCCCCTGACTTGAATCAACAACCCCACTGCATTACATTTCCTAACTTAAATGATGGTGCTACATTTGAACTTAAATCCGGACTAATTCATCTTTTGCCAACATTTCATGGACTTACAGGTGAATATCCTAACAAACACCTGAAGGAATTTCATGTGGTTTGTACCGGGATGAAACCAAATGGAGTTACAGAGGAGCAAATAAAGATAAGGGCCTTTCCATTCTCTTTGAAGGACGATGCACAAGATTGGCTTTACTATTTACCAGCAGGGAGTATAACTACTTGGAATGAAATGAAGAGACAATTTCTAGAAAAATACTTTCCTGCCTCAAGAGCTGCTAGTATCAGGAAAGAAATCTGTGGAATTAGGCAACACAGTGGTGAAACATTGTATGAATACTGGGATCGTTTCAAGAAATTGTGTGCAAGCTGCCCACACCATCAAATTAGTGATCAGTTACTTATTCAGTACTTTTACGAAGGTCTTCTATTAACTGATAGGAGTATGATCGATGCTGCAAGTGGTGGGGCTTTGGTTGACAAGACACCAGAAGCTGCTCGAACATTGATTGCAAACATGGCATCCAATTCTCAACAGTTCGGAGTCAGACAAGATCACTCAATCAAACGAGTAAACGAGGTAAATTCTTCTTCCATAGAACAAAGAATTGATGATCTGACTTCTCTTGTTCGTCAAATTGCTGTAGGAAAAATGGAGACAGCCAAGGCTTGTAGCATTTGTTCAATGATAGGACATCCAACGGACATGTGTCCGACACTTCAAGAGGAGCATGCTGAAGTGAATGCAGTAGGAGGATTTCTAGGACAGCAGCAGCAGCGTCACTACAACCCGTATTCGAACACATATAACCCAGGTTGGAGGGACCATCCAAATCTTCGTTATGGAAATGCAATAACAAATCAGCCCATTCAAAATTTTCAGCCATACAAACAGCCCTATATGCCGAGGCAGCAACAACAACCTGCTCAAAATTCCGAATCAGGTATGTCTCTTGAAGACATCGTTAAATCATTGGCAACTAATACCATGAAATTTCAGCAGGAAACTAGAACAAGCATTCAAAGTTTGGAAAATCAAATGGGCCAAATGGCCACTGCCATTAGTCGGTTGGAAGCAGAAAATTCAACCAAATTGCCATCTCAGACCGTGGTAAACCCGAGAGAAAATGCAAGCGCCATGGTGTTGCGCAGTGGCAAGGAACTGGAGCAACGTGGGCACGTCCAGCCACATGCGAATGCCAAAGCAGAGTCCAGTCTAGAAAAAGATAGCGTAGATTCGGACTCTTCCAAGAACAACAATGCGACAGGTAAGTTTTCTAAACCATCTTTGTGTAAGTATGAACCTATTCCTCCTTTTCCCGAAGCTTTAAAAGGTAATCAGAAATTTGAAAGTAATTCAGACATCTATGAGACTTTTCGAAAATGCGAGGTGAACATTCCACTCTTTGATGCAATTAAACAAGTGCCTCGTTATGCCAAATTTTTGAAAGAGTTGTGTACAGTGAAAAGGAATCAAAAAAAAAAATACGAAAAGATAAGAGTTGGAGAAGGTGTGTCAGCCATAATTCAGAAAAATTTACCTGAGAAATGCAAGGATCCAGGTATGTTTTATATTGCTTGTAAAATTGGTGGCATAAAAATTGGAAAGGCAATGTTAGATTTAGGAGCATCCATAAATGTCATGCCTTATTCAATATATTCAGCTCTAAATCTTGGTCCTTTAGAAAAGAATGGTGTTGTTATTCAGTTAGCAGATAGGTCAAATGCATACCCAAAAGGGTTGATTGAAGATGTTCTTGTTCAAGTCAATGATAAATTAGTTTTCCCTGCTGATTTTTATGTTCTCGACATGGAAATTAATGATCATTCAGCATCTATTTTGTTGGGGAGACCTTTTTTGAAAACAGCTAAAACAAAGATAGATGTTCATGACGGTACACTCACTATGGAATTTAACGGTGAATCATTCCAATTTAACATCTACGATGCTATGAAATATCCTGATGTTGATTTTCCAGTTTATTCAGTTGATTTAATTGACTCTTTAGCACAGGATATTTTTGAGCTTGATGGTGAAGATAGTTTGGAAGTGGCTAACCGAGAATGTCATTCAAAGGGAATTAAAGATTTCAAATTGAGACCTGATTTACAGAATACATTGGCTGAAATGGATACATTTTTCGAACTGAAAACAGCAGGTAATGTGTCTTATATTGAGCTGGCAGTACCTAGTGATAGACTTGTACCTTCTGTTTTGCAGGCTCCCATACTTGAATTGAAACCACTTCCAAATAACCTCAAATATACATATCTTGGAGATGGAGGAACACTACCTGTGATTATTTCCAGTAGGTTAGATGAGGAGCAAGAAAAAAGACTGATTTAGGTATTGAAGAAGTACAAAACAGCCTTGGGTTGGACTATTGCAGACTTAAAAGGAATCAGCCCTTCGACATGCATGCATCGCATTTTGTTAGAAGAAGGAGCTAAGCCAATTCGACAACCACAAAGAAGGCTAAATCCCCCTATGATGGAGGTGGTAAAGAAGGAAATTCTTAAGCTTCTTCAAGCTGGGGTTATATACCCAATTTCAGATAGCCAATGGATCAGCCCAGTTCAGGTAGTGCCAAAGAAAACGGGAATTACGGTTGTGGAAAATGTAGATGGCGAAATGGTTCCTACGCGAGTTCAAAATGGATGGAGAGTAATAGATTACAGGAAATTGAACTCGGTAACAAGGAAGGATCATTTTCCTTTGCCTTTCATTGATCAAATGTTAGAGAGGTTAGCTGGTTGTGCTTATTATTGCTTTCTAGATGGTTTTTTAGGATACTTTCAGATTGCAATTGCCCCGGAAGATCAGGAAAAAACAACTTTCACCTGTCCATTTGGAACTTTCGCATATCGTCGAATGCCTTTCGGAGCCTGTAACGCTCCAGCCACTTTTCAGAGATGTATGGTAAGCATTTTTTCAGATTATGTTGAACACTTCATGGAAATCTTCATGGACGATTTTACTGTTCATGGAAATTCATTCGATAAATGTTTACATAACCTAACATTAGTTTTGCAGAGATGTATAGACAACAACCTTGTTCTTAACTTTGAAAAATGCCATTTCATGGTTGAACAAGGGGTTGTTCTAGGACATGTTGTCTCAGCCAAAGGTTTAGAGGTAGATAAGGCAAAAATTGATATTATTAAATCTCTGCCTTACCCCGCTAGTGTGCGGGAAGTCCGTTCCTTTCTTGGACATGCAGGTTTCTACAGAAGATTCATCAAGAACTTCTCCAAGATAGCTCTACCCCTTTGTAGGTTATTGCAGAAGGAAGTAAATTTTGAATTCGATGAAGAGTGCAAAAGTGCATTTGATAGACTGAAGAATCTACTGACTTCAGCACCGATAATACAGCCACCCAACTGGAGTCTTCCTTTTGAAATCATGTGTGATGCAAGTGATCAAGCTGTAGGAGCAGTTCTGGGGCAACGAAGTGGAAGAGTGCCATATGCCATTTACTACGCCTCAATGACTTTGAATGATACCCAGAAGAACTACTCCACAACAGAAAAAGAGCTGCTTGCTATTGTTTTTGCATTAGAAAAATTTCGGTCCTATTTATTGGGTACTAGAGTAACTATTTTTTCTGATCATGCAGCTCTTAAATACCTCATGACAAAGAAGGACGCAAAGCCCAGACTAATACGGTGGATTCTTCTGTTGAGTGAATTCAATTTGGAAATCAAAGATAAAAGTGGTACTGAGAATCGTGTAGCTGATCACCTGAGCCGTTTACCCCAACTGAATTCAGAATTTGCATTGAAGGAAGAATTCCCTGATGAGCAATTGTTCTCTGCACATTTGCAGTTACCCTGGTATGCAATTATAGTAAATTATTTAGCTACCAGAAGAATGCCTGATGATTTTTCCAAAGCTCAAAGGGACAAGCTCAAAAGCGATGCCAAATATTATGTATGGGATGACCCCTACTTGTGGAAGCATTGCTCTGATCAGATAATCAGAAGATGTGTGCCTGAAAAGAAATCTCCTTCATTCTTAGTTTCTGTCACTCCTACGCATGTGGAGGACATTTTGGATCAAAGAGGACAGCAAGGAAAGTCTTGGATTGTGGTTTCTATTGGCCTTCCTTATTCCGAGACTCTTATTCATTTTGTAAGTCATGTGAACAATGCCAAAAGTCAGGTAACATTTCAAAGAAAAATGAAATGCCTCAAACTCCAATTTTGGTTTGTGAAATTTTTGATGTTTGGGGCATTGATTTCATGGGACCCTTTCCATCCTCGTTTGGTTTCGTTTACATTTTATTAGCAGTAGATTATGTCTCAAAATGGGTGGAGGCGAAAGCTACCCGAACTGATGATTCTAAAGTTGTTTCAGGCTTCTTAAAAACAAACATCTTTAGCAGGTTTGGTATACCTAAAGCTTTGATCAGTGATCAGGGAAAACATTTTTGTAATCGAACAGTGGCAGCAGTACTGAAGAAGTATGGGGTTACACATAAGATTGCCACTTCCTACCACCCACAAACTAGTGGACAAGCTGAAGTTTCAAACAGAGAAGTTAAATCGATCCTTGAGAAGACAGTTGGTCCAACTAGAAAGGATTGGAGCTCAAGATTAGAGGATGCTTTATGGGCTTACAGAACAGCCTATAAAACACCAATTGGGATGTCTCCTTACAGGTTGGTATTTGGCAAGCCATGTCATCTTCCTGTTGAATTAGAACACAAAGCTTTTTGGGCTGTCAGGAATTGCAACTTGAATTTGGAAGAAAGTAGTAAACACAGAAAGTTACAGCTACAAGAGTTGGAAGAAATTCGAAATGAGGCATATGACAATTCTAGGATTTACAAAGAGAGAACCAAGGCATTTCATGATAAGATGATTTCGAGGAAGGAATTTGCTATTGGACAAAAAGTTCTCTTGTATCATTCCAGACTCCGCTTGTTTCCAGGTAAGTTAAGGTCTCGCTGGATTGGACCTTTCATTGTTACTAATGTGTTTCCTCATGGTGCAGTAGAAATTAAGAGTTTGGAAACTTCGAAAGTGTTTAAAGTCAATGGTCATAGACTTAAACTATTTCATGAAGGTTTACAGGTTGAACAGGCAGAGGAAATGGAATTGAAAGACCCAATTTATCTTGTTTAAGACTTCAAGAGGATGTCTGGCTGAAGACATAAAACTTAGCGCTTGTTGGGAGGCAACCCAATAGACTTGCTAAGCTTAATCTTGCTGTTTATTTTTTTATTTTATGTTCTTTAAAAAAAAAAAAAAGAAGCAGAAAATTTTTGTATGCGTTTTGTGGGTTTTTAAGGTTTTGCAGGAACAAAATTGTTTTGAAGCCCTGACGCAAAGCATGAGTACGAATTTCTTCTGTAAATCCAATGAGACAATGATTCCTGGTTAGTCTATGTGGAGGGCCAAGTGGCATCAATGAGCAACACGAACTGAACTTATTTGAATTTGCGGCGGAACAGGGCAGTATCTCTACTCTCACTTCTTTATTTTTCTTGTTGAGACCCTCCTTATGTGCTTGATTGTGTTGATATCACATTGAGGACAATGTTTAATTCAAGTAGGGGGGAATTCAAAGAGCAAGTCTGATTTGTGTTGTTTTGTTCTTCTCTTTGGGTTCTGTTGCGTCCACTTTTAAGTTGTTGTTTATGATTGCTGTGTGAATAGGTCGGTTGAGTATGCTTTGGGGACTTGGTTAGCTAAGATTGAGAGTAATGAAATGCTGACTGCTTAGATTAACGGGGAGTATGCACTTATATAAACTTTGTTAATCAACTGACAAAGCATTTATGTGAAAATGAGGTGACTTCATTTGACTAAGTGAGCTTTTGAGCCGAAAAGGATTGATACATTATTTTTTTCAATCTCTGTTTTTCTATTGAGTGGTATTCTTCTATGTGAATTTCTCTCTAGAACTTGCTTGGAACCATTCAAGACCACATTAATATATGCATGCATGAAAGTGATTAAAGGCCATTTTTTGTATAAACCCTTTAGTTTAAAAAAATTCCTACCTTAATGCAATCCTTAGTTAACCCCTTTGAGCCTGTTAAACATTTTTCTTGAATGGCACAAAACCCAGGCCTGTATCCGTACCCAACCATAGTTATTAGTAGGGTGTTTTAAGCTGAATTTCATTCCAATGACATCAATAAAAAAAAAAAAAAGAGAGAGAAGTTTTTTTTTCAGCAAGAACTCTGTTAACAATACATGATTTTGCAAAAGAATGGCTATGAGTGTAATAAGTCTCTTTGCCCCAGAAAGTGGTTGTCTGCTTAAATGCTTAAATGCCCTATTGATGACTATGGTTCAGCCTATTTATCCCTCATTCCTACCCCTCCACCTAGCCCCATTACAACCTGAAGTAAAGCCCTTTTTGATTTGTGCATGCATGTATTTTAAAGTGGTGGCGATTTGGTGTATAAGCAAGCATATGGTAGATTCTTTTATATACGAAGAATTTGTGTGAAAACACCAACCCCATAAACACTTGAGTGAACTGAGTGATAACTGCGAGGAAGTCCACTGAAACTTCACTTATGCTTTGAAATGAGATTACCTTAGTTTATCTTTGTTCATATCTTCTTGTGAAGTTTTGGTATGGTAATGGAATTACTCAAAATCTTGGTTGGTTTGAGTCCTAAAGTGTGCTTTTCTGTTATTTGTTTTGGGAAGTGTTTTGATTTTGTTTAGTTGCTTGAGGGCAAGCAATGGTTCAAGTAGGGGGGAATTTGATAGAACAATTGATTATTATGGTTTTTAGTTCTAATTCCTTCCGTATTAAGTTTTAATTGAATGGAAAATTTATTAAATATTTATCTTTTGTGACAGGGATTTGTGAGCAATTTAGAACTGATTTTTGGAGCTAAAAATAAAAAAAGGACTTGAAGTGGACGAATGAAGAAAGAGTCAAATTAGAAGTTGGCAGAAGCTGTTAGACGTGGGCGCTTTTAGTGGGATACTGCAGTTCCACAAAATACGAAATTCTGTTCCGATTTTCAGCAGCTTTGCTGACTTAGAAGTTGGTGGTTCCAGATTTTGGGGCTGATTTTTAGAATTGACATAGGGCAACTTGTGTATTTATTGGGGGCTATTCATTGTGAAAGGGACGAATTTTTTCTTTCCTTCTCTCAGCTTTACTCTATTTTTAATATTTTTCTGAGATTAAGACAGTGCAGCAGTAATGGCCTTTAGAGGCTAAACTTCTCTACTTGGTAAAAGGAAGCTGAAACCTTGGAATAAATGTACCGTGAGAATTGATTTGTTTTTTAAATTGTTTACTTTATGCTTTGAGTATTGATTGTTCTTTTGTTATCATTTTTCATGAATGTTTCATTTAATTGCTAGGAGGCCTACTAGTTCATTATTTGTTTCAATCTATTGCTAGATTTAATATTAAACCCGTAATTGTTTAATCCCTTGAATCTGTGAAGCAACTAGGATTTAATGGTTTGCTGCGTCAGAAACCATTGAATTTTGGGAAGAACATTCATCTAAATTAAATACAACCGCTTGTGTTTGTGTTGTTTAGTTTCATCGGTCTCTCTAATTCTTAAGGCTGCCACTAAATTAAACTGAAATGCTTGATTTCAGTTGTTTAGTGGTTAGGGTTCTGTTTGTGGATCGCTTGTTTTCCTCTTAACTATGATTAAGGAGAGATGGGTTCATAATTCCAACGGTGAATTCTCAAGGTATAAGTTTAATTATTTTGTGTCGATGATCGGTTACATTTTTCCAACGGTGGATGTGGACTTGAACCAAGGTTTGTTTTAATTGATTGTTTGAATTATTTTATTTTGACTTCTTTTCAGTTTCTCTTGGTTCTCAAATTTGTTTAACCACCCCCCTATTTGTTATTCTAAAGTTTGCTTTATAACGATCATTAAATCAGAACTTCTCGAGGGATCGATCCTTACTTTCCTATACTACATTAAATTTTTAGTGTTTTATTGCAGGAACATAGGAGTTAAATTGGAGTGTACGCGATAACTCAACCACTTCCCAACCAAAGAACTCTTTGCTAAGTAATTTGGAAATAACGAGGTTGCCCAAAGGCTACAAAGACACTCCTCTCTGTCCCTAATAAAGATTACACAAAGTGCCCGCCCCAACCTCACTCGACAAGAACTGACCTGGATGCCTTGGACCCGCACGTGCATTGCCTGTGCGTCTCGGCTACGTCCCACCAATGCCTAAGTCCACCTGACTTAGACCCTCGCGCACCTCGATCTCCACTGATCAGGTTGCTCATCAACCTCCGCTGGTCGCTGAATGGTTACACCCGAGCTCCTCTCGGATGGCTTGATCGTTTGCAACTCGAAACTTTGGCCTTGGGTCCGCCCTTCGAAAAGAACTCACCAACCGATCCTTTTACTCACATGTAATTCGATACCCCTAGGCCTTGGGTCAACCTCCCCTTAAATAGCTTCCCAATCAGCCTCCTTTACACCGCCCAAGAGTCTCACACCATGTAAAACCCATATGAAGTTTCTCTCTTTACGCCGCCTAGGACTATTCTCCAATTAAGACTCCACCTTAACAATTGGTGAAGAGATAAAGGCTAGGATCCTCCCATATTCATCGCCCCAAAGAGTTCTTAGTCTAGGCTAACTTTATCTCCAAAATACTGTGGACTCTTGGTGATAAAATCGCCAACTAGCATTCCTAAGAATTTCCCTCCAAATAGGACTCCATCTTAGCTGTTAAATGGGGGCAATCAAAGGCCAAGATCTCAACTTAAACCATTGTCTTAAATTTTTTCTAAAAAAATATAATGACCTTTCTTTTGAGCGTATTGAATGGATCTGTCTAATGATCATGTCATATTGATCGTGCCCGCTAAGCTGGCCATCAGTATGAACTATTCGGATCACGCGTCCAACTGAGCCATATGGCTACCTAAGCCTTGCGTCCAATTGGACCATGCGCTTGCGCGCTTGATTGAGCTGCTTGTCCAGCTGGGCCGCGCACGCGCATCCTTCGCCTGGGCTGGACGACGGTAAAAACTCTCGCATCTGCCGTGCTGTACCGCGTCCGACTTCACGTGGGAGGCGGTCTGGATCTAACGGTTCCGTTGTCACGCACGGCAAATGTGGCCGTTGGATCTCCCGTGGCGTTGATCGCACGCCACCTGCGTTCGCAGACGCCAGCAAGGCAATACCCCACCATCGACCGCCGACCTTATTGGTCGAGAAAAAAATATAACCCAACGACAAAAAAAAAAAAAGAAGGCATCAACCCTCTCGCCCTCTCTTTCTCTACTTTTGCCGACTTCGAGTCCACAATCCACATCCTTCCTCGATCCCTCTCCCAACCGAATCAAAAGAGAGCGAAGGAGGGGCGAGGAGCGATGGGGAAGTCCTCCGTCCCCGTGGCTCTGATATACGTCACCCTCGCTGTCATTGTCCTCATCTTCCTTTCTCTGGCCCCTAGCCGCCCTCACCGCCCCAACCGCCGACTAAAGCTCCGCTCCTCGTTCTCGTTTTCCGCGCCGCCCACTGAGCACGACCACCGGATCCCGTTCGATCCCATCATCGTCGACATCGAGCGCCGCCGGGAGGACCGCGAGTGGGAGCGGGCCCACTTCTTCCCCCACAGCGGTGGCGGCGATTCCGCCCCGGCCATGGAGGCCCAGCCCGAGTGGGAGGACTTCGTCGACGCCGAGGACTACATCAACGACGAGGACCGTTTCAACGTCACCCATCGCATCGTCGATCTCTTCCCCAAGATTGACGTTGACCCCGCCGACGGCTTCGTGACCTCCGACGAGCTCACCGAGTGGAACCTTAAGCTGGCGGAGCGGGAGGTGATGCACCGGACGAAGCGGGACATGGAACTCCACGACAAGAACCGCGATGGATTCATTTCGTTCCACGAGTACGAGCCCCCCAGTTGGGCCCTCCGGTTCCATGGTCAGTTAGATTCGATCCCTAAATTTAGTAGTTTCTTGAATTGAAAAGTATTTGCGTTCTAAGTGTTTTATTTTTTCCTTGCCGTTGCTGCGGCTGCTTTTAGGCCAGGATTAGGAGAGATCTAAGTGTTTTTCTTGGAAAAAGATTGCCTCTTGATTTGGTTACCAAGCTAGTTTAAATTGGATATTTTGGAGGGACAAGTTGGGTTAGCGGCAAATTTACGTGCATGAATTGTCGCAATTGTTGTTGGAGTTTTGTTTCGCACTGTTCAGAAAAGAAATGGGGTTAAATTGAAAAAAAAAAGAAGCTTTTTAAATGTTGGAAAGGATGGAAAAGAAAGATTCAGCAGCATGATGATGATAATACAAAGGTCCTGTTAATGGATGCCCTAGGCATTTATCTAAATGTGATTAAACCTGATTGGAGTCCAAAATGCGTGTAAAGGATTACACTTCTAAAGTTGTATATGAACCCTATATTTCCTGGTTAATGCTTTGGAAAATGGGTCTCAATTACTTGTATGGTGATGAAGAAGGAATGAATGTGATATAAACTAGTGATTGTTGGAGACAATTAGGGTGATTTTGTAGGGAATATCTTCAGAAAATATCTGATGCTCAAACGATTTACTTAAAAACCTAGCTAGATGCCCAATGAAAATGAAACATCTTACTGCTTAAAAACCTAAAATTACAGGTAATTATCTATAGACATTCCTCTAAATATGAGAAACCGACAATACTGTACATGAGATGTGAAAACCTTTGAAAAATAAATTGCATTAATTATTGATATTATAACTACTTAACGTACTTTAGATTGGCAAAAAATATGCTTTGATGAAGAATTGATCAAAATGCTTTCACTATTCTTGATATAAAGAAGAAAACATATTGGCTAATAATGTGAACAGTAATGGATGCTTCCTCTCTTCCTCTCTAAACCTTCTAATGTTTTCCATTTAAATGTTTGCTTCTAATTATGTTAAAAATTATACTCAAGTTATTGACCCTTCTATTCCTCTTTTGGAGGGGTTTCTTATTTGCTTATTGCAAAAAAAAAAAAAAAAATCTTAGCCAAGTATTTACAGTAGTCTCCTTCAAAATGTTTAGCTATTTTATAGTGATTTTACCTCTAGGCGAGGCTTTCTTTGTTATTTTTGCCCCACTCCTGCTATTTTCTTTAGATAATGAAGATGCATGTGGCCTTTGTTACATTAAATGTTGGGGGTTGGGATGGCATTGATACACGAGGTTCTTTATCTAATCCTATATAAATAAGATTGAATTTATAGGAAACTGCAAGAGGTCTGATGCTGATAGGACACATATGTAGTTGATTCTGCTTTATACAACTTTATTTGAGTGCCATCATTTTCCATTTCTTGCCAGATGGTAATTCTACTGATGATAAAGTGGGTTGGTGGAAAGAAGACCACTTCAATGCTTCAGATGTGGATGGGAATGGTCTTCTAAATCTAACTGAGTTCAATGAGTATGTTCTCTACTTGAGTTTATCTTTGATTTCCACCTCTTAGCTTTTGCACTGATATTTTTGGATTCTGTTCCTTTTAGCTTCCTACATCCAGCAGACAGTGGCAACCCAAAGCTGATTCGCTGGTTGTGTAAAGAAGAAATAAGGTGCAATTTACTGCCTAATCTTAACTTATTTTGGAATGAAACTATTTATTACTGGCAAATAGTTATTACTTCTACCTCTACTTTGCATGCTTTTATATATATGCTTGGAGATAGAGTTATTTATATATTTAACCTCAGTAAAACTTATAAGTTTTTAGATCTTAATATCTCCCTATTTACAGATGTGGACATTATTTGCAGATAAACTAACATAAAATTTTGGCATTTGAAAATTTGAAGACTACGGTTGTTGAAGATGTTTTGTTCCAATAAGGATAGATAAGAATATTCAATTTTACTCTTGATTATCTATGAATTTTTTTAGCTTTTCATATTTAAGTTTTGAAAGAGTTGTGCAGTGAAAGCCAATCGCAATCTATATTGTAATATAGTTTTTTTTGTTCTTCCAAATCATGTACATAACATTTTGGTTATAAATAAAGGACATTATGTTTCATCATTTACTGCTTCTTATAATTATGATGAACCCCATAGATTAGGGCAATGGTTTTAGGGCTACGATGAGATTATGCCAGTGAGACCTAAAACCCTAAAATCCTAATCTAAAACATTTTTAGTCGATGGTACATTGAGTCGGAGATCAATGCTATTGGAAAGACTGACACATCTTATGTATACTTAATTCAGGGAGTGATTAATCTCACAATCACTTATGTGGGATACTAATACAAAGATGTGGGTGCTCATTAGAGGAATGAGTTCACCGAATTGATCTACCAAAAGAACATCTTATGGATGCTTACTTGTCAAAAGATGATTCTCTAAGTAGGAGTTGTGCAAGTGATCCTTAGACCTGAGATCACTATAGTATCTTGTACACATGAATCCATATTTTTGTTTACACTCATCACAACATTAAGTTGTGTACAAGGTATTCTGGATATGGCTGCTTCTGCACGAAGATTGTGGGTAGATTAACAAGGAATCAATCACTTTTAATAAGAGAAGATCATATTCTACTTGCTCTAATCTTTAATCAAAGCAGAATGAAAAATTAGAAAGAGTTTCTAATATTTCATTAATTGAATTATCATTAGAAGATTAAGAGAAATATGAATAAGTAATTGAGTTTGACAATGATCCATACTCATACTTATTCGGGATGCACAATGATTGAAGGATTGAATTGCATGGTAACTTGCCACTGAAGGGTTTGTTTGGTATGTCCACCAAATTTCATATTTTTTGGGTAGACATGATACGTTGATAGACGTCAATCTTGTCTTGTAAATTTGATTGGATTAAAGAGTTTAATTTGATCAACAATTAGAAAGGATTCTAATTGTCAAGTTCGAAATCGTACTGATTGGACCTATAAGGATTAGAAATGTTCTAATTATGATAGGTTAACTTGCATTCATACTTATTGCTGGCTAGATGTGGAACCTAATGGGTCATACACAAAGGAACTGATTAATGGTTTAATTACATTAGATTATGTTTGTAGGATAGACATGCTAGCACGTGTTGCAAACCCTAGCTCCTGACTCGAATTGGATTCGAATATGATTCTTGTATCAGGTTAATCTAATATGATTAGATTATGACCTAATGTAGGTTGGTCAGGAGTTAGAACCCAATTGGCTTTATTTGGATCATTGGATGGCTCTTTGGATAAAGAATCTGGACCATTGGTCAGTGGCTTGATCTGGACCATTGGATGGCTCTTTGGATAAAGAATCTGGACCATTGGTCAATGGCTCGATCTGGACCATTGGATGGCTCTCTGTATGAAGGATTTAGATCATTGGTGATGATGCCTTAATTTGGACCATTGGATGGTGTCTTAATCTGAACCATTGGCGATGGCATCTTGCTTTTAGACCATTGGATGATGCCTTAATCTAGACCATTGGATTATCATGAAATAAGTGTGGGGTGAGGTTATCAAGGTGAGAAGGCTTATGGATCAGGCTTCTCGGATAAGTTTTTTTTTTTTTTTTGAGCTGATACATCTTTTTACTCTCTCAAATGCTCCTCTTCCCTTAGCACCTTATCATGATGTGGCGCTATCCTTGGGAGACGCCTCATCATGATGAGGCGTGTGGATGGGATGCATCCCTTGGTGATGGATACCTCCGCCTCTTATAAATGGGAGTATGTGTTGGGGTTCAAAAAGAAGGGAATTCATCCGAAGAGAAATCAATTCCCTTTTCTCTCTTATTTCTCTTATATGTCCTAATGTCCTATCCTAAACCAAGACAAGAAGGTTTTCTTTCGGACAAGAGATTGTCTTGTCCTAAACCAAGGCAAAGAGGTTTTTTTAGGACAAGAGGCTGTCGTATCCTAAACCAGGACAAGGTCTTCTTCAAGACAAGAGGCTTTGAAGGGTTTTTTTTTTGTAAGAGGAAGAAAATTAGAAAAGAAAGAAAGCAAGCCAATCAAATCCTTTGGAAGGATAAAGCATTAAGGATTAAAGTTTTGAAGAAGTTAGAGTCTTGAACCCATTTCGTGTGTGGATCAACGTTGGAGGGTAAACACTTGAGCACAATATTCCAACATATTGGATTTAGTGTTATAGGTACTCTTCTTATCCTACATTTACTATTTATTCATTTGATTGTTACCATTAAGGAGATCTTGGCTATTAAAGGTTTCATGTAAATAGATCTTGTTAAAAAATTTGTGAAATCCACACGCTTCCACTGCACTCTTAGGCATGCATGGGAAACCCTATAATGTATTCCTACATATTCCTAGATAAGGCAATTAGATACATGCATAGATCTGTTAGGTAGTCTTTGTGTACATTTATTTCACTTAATAGTGTGAAGTAGACCTAAGCAATTGTTGGGTTGGGTGAGGTTCAGGCTGGGTCATGGGCCACATCAAGACAAAGATCTTGGGCTTAGCTCGATACAACTTCTGGCCAGAAGTTGAAAGGCTAGTATTGGCCTGAGATTAAACTGTAAGTTTCTAGCCCCACTCAACCTGACTTAGCCATGCTCTTCCCCACTCCTTTGCTACCTTCTCTAACCTCCCCATTTCTTCCTCCATTCTGTATTCTTACTCCCTATATGGGCCAACTTCCAACACTGTGTGAAACCAAATGCCCAGCCCACACCTAGCCTTTCCAATAGCCTTCATCATAATAAACAGCTTTGTCAGAATTTCCTTAATGAACAGTATTGTCAAAATTCCTGAATATAACCCTAGGTCCATCTTAGCATAGAAGAGGAAAGAAGAGATGGAAAAATAATGAGATAGAGGATTTACGGTTGGTGGGTCAGCGCCTTGATGCCTTTGTGCAAGTACGGAACTTAATGGCGCAGGTTGATTCTGGGGAGGATAAAGGCGGGAAGGGGAAATGAGATCAGATAGAAGAGGTTTAAGAGTAGGAACTGAATCAGGATGAGCTATCAAAGATTAGATATCATCTAATATATTTCATAAAATCATCGAGCTAGGCTGGGCTAGGTTTATTTTGATTAGATCTCGATCTAGCCAAAAGCTGATCGCATCTAGAAATCTGGGCTTGCCTGGCCTTTTGGGCTTGAAATGCCTACTCAGGATTGCCCTAATTGGGCCAGACAGGTTGAGTCAAGTGAGAGATGCTCGGGTTTTGGCATTGTTTAGCTAAATCACTCATGTCAATGATCCTGCATGGTAAAGATTGTATTTGCCTGTTTAAGTTCTCTATGATCTAGAAAATATTCTTTTGGTACCTTTAGAGGGTTTTTGAAGAGACATGCTGAGTGTAAAATAGATGATAGAGATATATGAGAGAGTTTTGTGTCTTCTTTGACTTTTTAGGGTCTTATACATTAACGAGGAAGGCCCATATAAGTTGGCTTCTCATCGATGTTCTTAGACACCTCTATGAACCTTTGACACTTTATCTCATCATCCTCTTAGAGGTAATGCCAATCTTTTCTTCTCTTCTGTGGCTTGCTTCTTAAGGACTGAACCAGGATGAGATGCCTTTAATGATGGATCAACTAGGTGCAGCTTATTCTTATGCTGCAACCATTGGTTTGTACTTTTTTCCATGAAAATCACATAATGATGCAATGTAGCCTATGTTTAGTGGGGAATCGGATTGCAAAGATGATGAAAAATTGAGAATAGAAGGCATTGTAGGGAGAGAATAAGATACTATGTATAAAAAGGTTATCAAAAGAATTTATTCATTAAATCCAGCACATAGAAACTAACTTATTTTTAAAAGAATCCCAGAAAATTATTTGTCAATGCTACTTATCTATTTCTCTTTTGCATAACATTATAAAGCTACAAGCATAAAATCTTTTTTTTTTTTATAATCGTCATGAATTTGTAACTATGATTCTTTATATATTATTCAACTGAAACTATGTTCCAATTTTGTGAACTTTTCTACATGAGGAACTTTACCGAAATAACAACCTTTGAATGGCATCCTAGTCAGACTAAAGTATGATAACTTGAATCACTTGACTACTCTAGTCAACGGCTTTGTTCTATGTTTCTGAATCCAGAAAAACACTATCTGCTAAAAGTTGTCAACATCTAGAGAGCTATAATCTTTTCTTCAACATAGGCCTGAAACAATTTGCATTTGGTTTGTGACTTTATAGAGGCGACTGGCTTATTTATTGGTCATCTGATATTCTATGAGCAGGCAAAGCAAAGGGGTGAATTTCTTCATCATTCACTGTTTGCACAATGAGCATTGGTTCCCTCCATCTAGTCTATCAACAGATATGAATGCTACCATAATCCTTCAGAATGCATTAGGCAAAGCCTTCGTCTAGGAAAAGTCTAGAAACAGGAAGTGTTGCATACTAGAAACCAAGGTTTGAGGTCCCGATGGAAAAGCAGGTGTCTTGGCTGTTCCATCCCGTTCCTTTGAGGGGATGGGTGTGGGACACCAAAGCCCACATCCGCGGGCTACCCTATCTATCCCATCTTCATTCTGACCGAGATACTTACTGGTATAGCTATTTCGTTTTTGTTTTGCCAAGGATGGGATGATGGTCATAGATATCTTGAATGCTGGCTAACCCCCTCATTATTCCACTTGGCAAACCATACTTGCTCTTCCCTCATCTTCGATCCACGTCTAGGAAGGGAAGCAAGGAAGACATTGAAGTGTGGAAGAAGATGGAAGAAGGAATGAAAGGGAGAGTAAGAAGGCAGGAGGTTTTGGATGCGGTGAGATCTTTTATTTTATTTTATTAGTTAAGTACTTAAGTTCTTTTAAGTGTATTTTAGTTTTTAAAATTAAACAACATATGATCTTTAGCTATGTTGGTTAGTGGGGATGTTTAAGTAGCTCAATTGGCATGCGTTTGATTACACCTTCCATTTTAGATACAAGAAGAAGGCAATATAATCCAGAAAAGTTCAAAAATATTCAATCAAAAGATTTTAGTACATTATTGATCAATATAAATGATTAATTTATTTTAAATATATTACTTTTAAAGTTTAAATATGTTTAAATCAAAATTTATTGAACCGTACTGAATTGAACTAAACTAGAACTAAACCAGCAACTGCTGGTTTAGGCCAGTTTGGGACCTTTTGTATTTTTGTATTTTTTATTTTTTAAATTTTTTTTCTCTTTTTATATGGTATACGAGGTTCAAAACCCTTTGTAAGCTCACATCCTCTCTTCTCTTATTTTATTCTTTCTTCTTTTTTCTTATTTTTTTTTTCATTTACCTAAGATTTCTTATGAAATAAGGGAATATCCCCATTTAAATTCAACAGCAATATTAAAACAATTAAATTCTTTAAGAATAAAAAATCAACTTTTCAAGAACAAATTCAAAGAATTCTAGGAAATAGCATTTTAGTAAGCATCCAGTTAGGCACTTTCAATCTGGATAAAAATATCAGAAAATCAATGTAACTTAGAAATGATGAGAAAACAAGATATCAAAAAAAATATTTCAAAATATAATTTATAAGGTATCAGTCAATACTTGGTTACACTTACAAGTTTTTAGCGTTAGATAGGATCACGGTAATAGTGAACCTCATACTAACCTATGTTGACTTAATCCACAATTTATCAAAATAATAAAATTAAATTTGGTATAAAATTCTAAGGTTAAACTGCATTTCTTTATCCATACTATGATGTGTCACTAGTTTGGAGGTTCTTCTATTAAGAAAATTACATTGACCTTCGGTCTAACAACATGCCATTATTTGGATCCTAAGAAATATATTTTAATTTTAAATTTTATAGTAAGTTTAATTTTATTGTTTTGCTAAGCTGTAAATTAAGTCCGCATAGACCGGTGTGAGGTTCGCTGTTATTATGATCTTATCTAAGTCTGAAAATCCTATAATTTTTCTTTACTAAAGTCTTATGAATTATATTTTGAGATAATTTTTTTCGTTATCTTATTTTTTCATCATTTCTAAGTTAAAGTTTTTTTGTTAAATTTTTATTAAGAGTGGAAGTACCTTAACTTGGTACTCATTAGAGTGCTATTTTCTAAAATTCTTCAAATTGAAGAGTTGACTTTTTATTCTTAAAGAATTTGATTTTTTCTAATATTTTTGTTGAATTCAAATGAAGGTATTTCCTTATTTATATGAAAAATCTTAAGTAAATGTTATTCTTTTCCATTTACTTAAATGATTTTAAAAGGAAATAAAAGAGAGGAGAGAGAATGTAAGCTCACAAGAGGTTTTGAGCCTAGTATACTACATAGAAAAGGAAAAAAAATACAAAAAACATGAAAAAATAAATAAAATGGCCAAAGGGCTGAACCGACTACTGTATTAAATAGAAAGGGCAAACCAAATTGGTATTGGACCGGTTCGGTTTGGTTCAGTAATTTTTGGTTTAAACAATAAATAAAGAAACAAAACTCTATAAATAAATTAAGAAATGAGTCAAAAATATAAAAGAATACATCTTAGGTAGGCATTGGGACAGTGCCAGGGGGGACAGTGCCGGGATGTAACAGGATGCAGGGTGTCTTATTCCATGAAAAAAATCAGAACGTTCCACCTCAAGAGATTTAAAACCTTAATTATAATAATATATATAATATAATATAATATAATGTTATATTATAATATTATATATCATAATTATAATATTTTTTAATAATTTAATATAATGTAATATAATAATATTATAAATGTTTTATAATTTAATTATAATATAATATTGTGTATTATCATAATATGATATTATAAACATAATATTATAATTTAATCTAAATTTTATAATAATAAATAGTATGAAATAATGATAAATTACTATGGTACTTGCAAAATATATTAGGGGTAGTTTTGGTATTATATGGTTAGTGATCTTGGATTTCCATGACATGGTAAATGGCTTATTGTGGATATTTGGGAATCTTTAATTACTAGGATATAGCATAGTCAATGTGGTGATCTTAGATCACTGGGGTAACTCCGGGATAAGAAGGATCACCAATGATCTAAAATCATTGTGGTGATCTCATTTCAGTTACCAAATGCATCCATAATGACTTTGTTGTATATAATATTTTATAGTTGTTCTTATGTTCTAGGTCATTTCACAAATGCTAGTATGACCTGTTAGTTATGTAGCCTTTGGCCATTGGTCATGTTAATGGATTTATCATGCATGGAAAAACTCTAGATACTCGCCCTCAAGTTGCAATTTCATAGTATTGTAACTTGGTATTCTGATGGAAAAAAGTAGTTTACACTGTTACAGTTTGAGTGCCATATATGCTGGGTTTGCTAACTGGGTTTGCTTTTATTTTCAGGGAAAGAGATAAAGACAGAGATGGAAAATTAAATTTTCAAGAATATTTTAGTGGGTTATTTGACTCACTTCGAAACTATGATGAAGCTCACAATCTGACAGATCGGTCTGATACTTCAGTGGAGGCACCGGCTAAGAAATTATTCTCACAGCTTGACAAAGACAATGATGGGTATGGATCAAGAGATCTGTATTTGCTTACTTAAAAAAGGCATCAAACTTATTTGGGATATTCAAACTTGATTTCTTTCAGATTGTTGTCTGAAGATGAACTACTACCTGTAATGGGTAATCTTCATCCATCAGAACGTTACTATGCAAAACAACAAGCTGATTATGTTCTGACCCAGGTAATGGTTAACTAAGTGTCAGTGTACAGATATTTTAAATTGTTATATTTTCCTCCATGCTTACAATAAACAAACAAAATTCCAGTGATTGTCTTGTCTTCAATATCATGTGTATTATCTTCTAGGCACAAACAAGGAGTTTTCTATCTGAATTAGCAGAAAAAAAGTCAAAACTGTTCTTTTTTTTTTTTCCGCACATGGCAACATTATCTCTACTGCTAGAGATCAACTACTGTTGTAGTGAAACAAATGTTAAAATGTGGATTTATTGACAGTCATTTAATTCTGTGACATGTTTGCCCAAGTCCAAGGCCTATGACGCTAATAATGTGCCAATGCAACATTAATTGTTTGGATTCTTTTGTCATGATATTCTGTTATATATGGCAGTTTATAAGAACTTTTAGATAATATAACTAGTCTTTTTTTTTTTTCTGTCTCTATCTCAATTACCTCACTTTAAATCTGAAGAGCTGGAAGGTTAGTTAGCTTTTCAAAATATATGTTCCTCATGTACCTCAATTTTTTTTGCATGGTACATGTTTCTGGTTTGTTCCATTCTGTTGTAATTCTAGAAGTCTACCTGAACGAGTTTGGTTTTTAGGGGGCTTACTGGGGCCAGTTGTGTACTTAACAGAGCTAGGCAATGGGCAATAACAAATTGGTTCAATTTCAAAAGTACAATTACTGGTCCCGGCGTCTGCTTAGTCATACACCTCCATGTTAAAGCATTGCGCAATCATTAGAAGTATAACATGTTGTTTGGTTATCAGAATGGGATCAAAATCCCAACTTTGGCCCCATTCTAATAATTGCTTTGTGCAACAAGTAATGGATCACGATTCCTTCAAATAGAGGATTTGGATTTTGATTCCAATGTAAAATGGGAGGTATGGTATTTTGGGTATGAACATGTTATGGGCACTTATCTTAAAAAGTGGAAACAAATTACAAATTTGATACAAATCTGTTAGTGGCATTTATGGTTAAAATGAGAATGAATTGAATTATAATATTTTGTCATTACGGTGAACTGTGAAAATGTAAAACAGCAGCTATTATAATATTAAAATAGCTGTTATTCAGAGTCCATTATCTACATTTGTATAACATTCTAAAACTGAATTCTATTTCTTATTCAGAATTTAATGAAATGTTTTAATTTACAATATAATTAACTGAATTGAATATTAAAATGTAATTTTCATTCCTTTCCCACACAAATCCTTCATTTTGTGCTCAAATAATAGAACAGGAATGGTGATTCTGATACCCTATCTTCCATTCACATTATGCTTCTATTTCATTCTTGTGGATCAAGCATGTCATAAGCCTATTGATCACATGAAAGCCTGATAGCTATAGCTACCAGGGTGTAATCAAATGTCCTTTCACATTATTTTTTATAGACAATAAAAAGTATCGTGTGTAATATCTCCGCTAAAACATGGTTACATGAATCACCTTTCTCTTGTCCTTTTTCAATTATAAAATTGAAAGCATGTGGATGGATTTTGGTGCTATTGCCATTTTTTTGTTATAAAAACCCCTTTGTTAGCTCACAATCAGAGTTCTGATTAATATATCAAGCTATTGTTCATTGTGCTATATTTGCGTATTTGGAGCTGTAAATATGGATTTAGTTTTGCTGCTTTACATTGTAAGAATTAGGTTATTTTTACTTGTATTTAATTGAGAGGGTGAGCTTGGTGTAATAATGAGGTTGTTCTGTTGTGACGGAGATGTCATAGGTTTGAAATATGGAAATAGCCTCTCCGAATGTATGGGTAAGGCTAGATACATTGGACACTTGCTAGACCACCCTGAACTGGTGGGAGCCTCATGCTTGGGACGCCTTTTATTTTTATTAATTACTTCCTAGCAACTCTTTTGCTTATTTCTTCAATGAAAGTATCACTTAAAGCATGATGAAGGAGACATGTGGAATTGCACAAGAGATTTGTTATGTTATCATGTGGCCAAGGTGTTAAAAAGATTTACCTTTTGTTTCTTCCAGTATACTTCAAGAAAATCAGGCATGCTGAAATTGAATCACTCTTCATTAATGTTGATGATCTTAGTTGGCATGATTGTGGTTTCTCTATCATGCTTTATCATAAGTTCTGACAGATTTAAGAGGGAGACATTTGGAAAGTGACTGATGTTTTGCAAGAGTCCAGCAGATAGTTTGTGAGCCTTCAAGCAACATTTGTCATTATTCCCAAAGAGGGCATGGCCATATAAAAGAACATATTATTCACCAGTTACCTTGTTGAGAGGGCTGTGATTTCATTATTCATTATAGGGCCATGACCTTGTGCTTAAATGATAAGCCACATCTTTTATTCAGGATATATTTATGCCAAACAATTTGCTCTTGCTGAATTGACATGTTTAAAGTAGGGACAAGAGGTGTTCTATGGTGTGTATTTTTGATATCAAGAGTTCTTATGGATATGTATATTGGAGTTGCTTGTTTCTTGTCCTATAGGATAGGGTTATGGAAGTTAGGAGATTTTTTTATTTTTTTTTATTAATCTTGTCTGCTTTCTATTTCATCATAACTAGTGACTCTCCTATAGGTTATTTAAGAAAAGTAATGATTTGAGATAATGGGATTTTTCATCCTATGCTGTTCATTTTAATTTCAACACTCTTTAGTTAGTTATATTGCTTATAGCGGTCAATTATAGCAGGATATTAGGGTGTGTGGATTTTGGTTTACCACTTAATGAAACTCACTAATTGCTTGCACATCAGCAAATAACAGAAAGATGACGCATAGTGTCATCATGGTAGTTGGGCTGACTGTGCGATGTTCATTGTCATTCATAATTGTAATCTTAATCATCAAGCCTTTTCCGAATTATTTAGGGTTGGCTTTATTGATCTTAATTTGCTAGGTGTTCATATTTAGGGTCACATCTAATGTTATTCCAAGTTTTTCCATATCCTTTCTCACAACCTCCATCCATGTTACCACAAGTCCTTCCCTCCCTTTCTTTATTGGCTGAGGCATTACATAATATTCTTGACATTAACATATTATTCTCAGTTGGTCTCTATATGAAGACCTCAGCTTCTTTTTGTTGTCCATGCGCTTAAAGTCATGTAATACTGAGTTGCATTGACATAAGCACTGCATCATTGATGGCTACATTTCTGCATCATTGATGGCAATGTTCTCTTATATTAGGTGCGAGTGTTTACTTCTATACTGTTACAAAGTGGTCAAAAATTACAACGGAATGTTTGACAGAAACGAGATCTCTTGTGATTTTTGTTCACTATAGGCCAGTATCTTTGTCAAAAGCTCCATATGCTTGTCAAATATTGTCATATTTATTTTAGTAAGAAGTCTTGCAAATATGCTCATTCTGAACGTGTTTGGAACCATGTCTACATCGTTCCTTACTTGTTGCTTGAAATTGATAATTATGTCCCTTTATTATCTGTGATAATATCCAAGTAAAGGCATCTCAATTAGGGTTATCCATCCATGCAACATGTTAAGATGTTTGGAGCTGTACCAATTTTTTTATCCTCCAACTCTTTCATGCAATTTGTCTTCAAGGGTCTTGTCATACCACCAGAGCTGAACCTTCTTTCCTGTGAAACAATAGATGAGTGGTTCTTGTGATTGGTGTGTTTTCCTAAAAAAGGATCTATGCATCATGCCATGGCTGATGGAAGCCTGTTTGGTTCTCATGAACTCTTGCTGACATGGGGGTTGCCTTTGCTACATTTATGCCATGTATTGTTACAATGATGGTGCTACATGGAACACCATCAATCAACATGAGCTTAGAGGTTGACTCTCACCACTGTCACTGAGATACATTTTCTTTGTATTTCTGTTGCTCTTCATCTGGCCATCTTCTTCACCAGGTCATGTATGACTGCCATTTCCTTCTCAACAATATATTTACATGTTCCATGAGTTTATTATATGCAAGTATATTGTGTTATTTTTACTCATTAGTGAAGAACCACATTATGTTTCCTCTTCCTTTTTTTTTTTTTTTTTGCAAATGAAAGTTTGAAGGACTTTCAAATTTGGTAGTTCAACTTGAAGTGAAGATTGGGTTTGCCTGTTGATCTTGCATATAACTTACAATTTCCTCTTCCATCTCCACTTGGATGTCTGTTGTTGCAATTCATTTTTCTCTACAAGAAAACAAAATCGTATGAAATAATATCTGGTTTTGCTGAAAAAAATACGCAATTGAATTATATCTTTTATCTTTCAAAGTCATTGCCAGACTAGGTTCAACATGGTTATTTAATTTAATTTTTGCAAACATGGTGAGTCTATCACATTCTGCAAAAGATTTACAGCTAGAAATGCTATTGTTTTCCTCTATGTTGGTGAGTGAGCTACTGATAGGACAAGCATGACTGCTTCACAACCTTGTTACTTCAAATCTTGGATGCAAGCATTATTTCTTGCGATTTAACTTTGAAGACTCATCCAATGTTATCATGCATAAGTACTTTTAAGAAGGTCTGGAAAAGATTCTTCTAGAGATGTTGAGCTTCCACTGCTCTCTTGTAGATGGGTACATTCTTAACCTCTTTTTTACTGTATATCTTTCAGATATTTTGAACCCAAATTTCACTTACCCAGTCTTGAACATCATATAATTTTGGCTAAATTCTTTATGATCCCCAGCAACCTCTTTTTCAATAAATATATTAAGAAACAACAACCTATGGATTTCTTACCAGTCATTTTCTCCAAATTATGTCACTGTTATGTATTGGGTTGCTTATCCCATCATGCATTGTCTACTACAGTGAGAAAGTGCTTAAGCCAATTATGCATTTCCTCATCTTCTCCCACTTACTCGGTGTTCTTGAACATTGTTTATCTGTAAGATAGTGCTTAAGCCAAGTATAACTTACCAGGAATCATCACTTAGCGTCATCGTCTTCTTATATGCGATCAAGCATCTGTCTTCTTTGTTAATATAAATGGTTCAAAGACCTCTATGATCTGATTTTATATGGGAGCCAAACAAAATGAACTGGATCATTTTTATCGTTACCAAAATGTTGAAGAGGGCAGACTGTGTCTTGATTGGATTTCACCCCTCGAACAAGTTGTAGATATTCTGATCCAAGTGCTCCTCTTCACATTGTTGGCTTCTCATTCCTAATTTGTTTGTTCAGTAATTAGGTCTATTCAGACAGAGAGCACTGAAAGGAAAAGGAAACAAATTGTGGCCTTGCTCAGCTTCCCCCTAGACTTGATTTGCAAGCGCTGCATGTTTCCCATCTTTTGAAATTCAGCAGCTGTGAATCTCTATTCTCTAATCCCTTTCCACTGCTTCTGCCTCAGATGCCTTGATCAAATGAACATCCTCTCAATTCTTCTTGTTCTTTCTTTCAAGGGATTCTTGAAATTAATGAAGCACTTAATTTAGTTTGCCATACTTTGACTTTGGTAGATCATGCTAGCATGGTTCAGCCTTGCTCTTCTATTACAACTGCCATGCCTCAAGGTTTATTGCAGTGTTTAGGCAGATTAATTGTTTTAATGAAATACTTTTTTTAATTTGCGATAATTTGACTTCTGTAGTTCATACTAGTATAGTTCAGCCTTATTTTTCTTTTACAATTACCATGATGTTTCTGTTAGTGTTTAAGTAGATTAATTGTGTTGGACAAGGCAGTTTTTCCGGTTTTAATGGATTACCGAATTAGAGAACCAAGTTATATTTTTCCATGTAAGTAATTGTGTTTTCACTTCTTCAATTATGAAATATTATAAATGTAATTTGAGCGAGCAGGTACTTTTTATTCTCATCTATTGGTTTTCCATGTTATTAAGGTTTGTGCTGCTGAGGTAGGAATGACATCTCCATTGTAGATTAGTGAGAATATATAAGCCAGGCTCAGTATTGTGATTTTCATAGTTCATTGTTGTAGTGTTATGTGGAGTGGTACATCTGGCGTATGCAAGATCCTTTAACTAATCTGGAATTACCTTTCTTTAAGCTTCAGATTTTATTGCTGATGTCTTTCATAGTTCGTGTAATTCTTCTGAACTCTTCTTCAGTGATTCAGTAATAACTGGCAACTCTGCAGGCAGATACAAATAAAGATGGGCGCTTAAGTTTGAGAGAAATGATCGAAAACCCATATGTATTTTACAGTGCTATTTTTAGTGAGGAAGATGAGGAGGGATTTCATGATGAATTTCGTTAGTCATCCTCAGGTTTGTAGTGGAAATAATGGTTTACTTGGTACAGTGGTTTGCTTTTGATTTACCATGTTTGTTCGTCTTTCTATTTTTTACAGGCTGGAAGACTGTACGAACGTTTTCAGGATTCATCTTCTTTTGCATGATTTGTGTTATACAAGTAGACAAAATAGTCTTTATACCATTGCATTTCAATGTGAGTCGATCTTATATCTTCTATTATTTATTAAAAGATGCCTATATAATTTTTAACCATCTATTAATTTATGTTCATGACGGACACCTTTTTTTTATAGCAGGTCTGGAACTGAGCTAAACCCATGAGCCTAGCAGCATGGGACTATACTTACTGGAATTTCCATGATTAGCTACATCCCCAATTCTTTTTAGTTTTATTTATTTGTGCTAGAAGATCAACCTGTTCCACATCTTATTGTACATACGTACATTAGAATGGCCAATGATATGTATTACATTGAGCTCTTTTTCTTGCAATTTTATCTCCCAGATAAGTTTGTCTTATATTACATTATGGTGGACTTGCAGATATGTTTCTTTGTGCAAGTGTCTGACAAACTGAAATTTGCTATTGTAACACTAGACCAAGTTTTTGCTGAACAGAGTTATTCAAGCAGAAGTATCTCTCATCTTATATGATGTAAAACGTGGCAAGGGTTTATTTCTCTATAGCATTACTTGGCTCCCCTCTTGCGAGTTAGATTTGCAGAACGGGGTTTTTTCTCACCCAGTTCTTTGGCAAATGATTCATTTCTTGGAGTCATCTCAAGTGACTCGCATCTTTTGGTCACACCCCGGATCTTTAGATTATGCTGCTATTCCATTCACAGATATGTTCAGAATATTATCCACGCAAATTTTGGAGAATATTTTACCCTGTTGTTAGTGAATAATAGCTTGTGTGATGTCTGGGTAAAAACGGCTGAATTGGTGGCAAAAGTGAATGCGTTTTATGGCCGTAAAAGAGCAATAAGTAGAAGCACAAGAGAACAAGGGGGTGCCAACAAATGAAGCAGAGGAAACAGCTGCAAATTATTGGTCTTTCTCGGTCACAGCACAGAGCACGACAGAAGTCAGAGCAGCTTCAAAATAATTAAACAAAAACAAGTCGGTAAGGGAACTGCATGTATGGTCGCTATGTTCAGAAAATAAACCAAGTACGTTCTTAGAATTGGCCATGCATAACCTGTCATATTGTTTAATTTGTTTGGACTCTCTTGGCCGTTTGAGTTCAGTGCCTTTTTCCTTTATTGCTCTAGGCCGAAACCTCCCGTGAGTAGGCCAATCCATGCCCAAGTCAGAGGACTGACTGGATTACGGGAGCTGACACATCTGTTTTCACGAGGGGGCTTTTGCCTTTGATTCGGATTTTAGAGTTATTTTAATGTATCTGTTTTCATGAGGGGCCTTTTGCCTTTGATTCGGATTTTAGACTTATTTTAACATCCTTTCCTCGTTTCCTTTTACTATTTGCTTGTTTGTTTGTTTGTTTGTTTTTTTTTTTTTTCCTTTGTTGTCTCTACCTCACTCATTAATGAGCAGTTGGGACAATGACATTGGCCTGGTTTTTTCTTTAGAAAATGCATATGCTATGTTTGATCTTGATCCTGCTCGCCAGTTGGTGTAAGATCAGAAAATGTAGCTATAGTTATCCTGTCTAAAGATTTTGTTTAATTATTTGGAGCATGCGCTTTCTATGACCTACACTAGCATCAGGGTAACTAACGTAGGAAAGAAAATGTAGCCATGGACATCCTTGTTTTATATATGCATGGGCCGATGTGATATGATGAAGGTCTCATGACTCGAACCATTAAATTGATATATTTTAAACATAAAAATGATATGATCCGAAGACCTTTAGTTTATACATCAGGATTTGAAAACCTTTAGTTTATATATTAATATCAAAAAATTGAACCGTTTAAATAATATGAATTGATACTTTTTTTTTTTTGATTGGTGCTAAGAATTTTTTAAATATATAATTTTTATAAGTATTTTAAAAATAATAAATCATATTTAATAATTTTAATCAATAATATAAAACTTCATTGTTTGTGTTTGAGTGGTGATTTATTCAAGTGTTGTCAAGTCAAGATTTTTTTTTTTCATTTTTATTAAGTTGAAGTTTTAATTAGATAAAAAAGAACTTAGATCGATGATTTGAACTATCAAATATGATCTATTATTTTTAAAATACTGAATATTAAATATCTTGTATTTTAAATATAATATATAACATCTAATGGATCAGACTATTAATTTAAATATCTTATTATCTAATATATATTTGAGTGGATTTAAGTAGATATTTACTTGAATGTATCTAAGTTAAGTATATTTAAATCAAAATTTATTTTTATTTTATGCTTATTTTAAAAATATTATTCAACAGATGGTGAGCGGACCGGAAAGATAGCTAATTTCTGTCGCTCATTCAATTTTTTTTTTTTTAATTTTTTTCAGTATCTTTTAAAAGGAAGGCTTGGATGAACGAAGCACGGCAAGTTGAGAAACTTTGACCTCGTGCTCTGCTGATGGCCAAGGAAGTTTTTACGTTTTTTTTTTAACAAAAGAAAAGAAAAAAAAAAAAAGCAATGATTGTGGCCTATTCCATTTGTTAATCTGATGGCACGATCTCTTACCGTGAGGAAGTTAAAAAAAAAAAGTCTTAACGCTATTTATGTGGCTAAAAGCTTTTCAAATAAAGGACGAGGCCGGCGATCTCTTAGGATGCTTTCAATTATGATAGCACCTGTTTGTAAACAGTACGAGCATTTGGCTCGTTTTGATGGATGTGGAAGGAAGCGATTTTGGTGGAATCTTCCCTCGCGAAAAAAATAGTAACATCACACCACCATTACGCTGTCAATGTTACTTGAAGACCAAGTGTCTGTGTATCCTCACGGCTTCTCACCACCTCTCCCAAACCGTGAACCAATTGCGTTGGACCCTTCCTTCTCCCGCCCTTCTCATTGCAATTTCACGTATAGTATATATATATATATATATATAGATGTTACAATAATGTTTTCAAATCAGCTGGGAGAAGAAAATTTCACATGCCCATATCAGTCAGTATACAGTGTTCTGCATGACATGATAACGTGTCAGCAGAAACGTAGCATCAGCATCATTACCTCTACAACTCCTACAGTTGATGCAGGAGAGAAGCTGTTTGCCTCCAGTAAGCCCTTGTGAGTGAGTGAGAGATTTATTTCTCAGAAGGAATAGCGTCGTCGACCCCGTGTGGTAAATGCCCAGACTCGAGACCAGCCCCCTTGGGAATTAGGAAGGGCCCAGCAGCACCCGTAATTATGAAAGAAGAACTTGGGACGACTGCAACAACTCGGAATACGGCAACCTCAGCCCCGACACCTGACAACCAGGCGCGATGGACTGTCTGCATGCGATGCGGCCCAATGTAAACTTGGGCTCGTCCACAAGTCCACAAACTCATCAGCCCACGTGAATCCTTAACCCATGCATGATGATGCGTATCATCGAGGAGTGGATATAAATTTTTTACTCTTCCCCCAAGCACAGTGGGGGCGTGACCCACACTCATTTCAATTCAAATCATGAATATAAAGATGCAATAATGGCCACCAGCTTGCACAGAAAATACTACTTGTTATTCGGTACGACTATGATGGATGAACTCACACTGATGTTCCCGTATGATATGTCTTCATCATCCGCCATCACTGTCAACAGGAATAACAATGGGAGTAATAATTTCGAGCCGGAGAGAATTCTACCGTCTAACGGTCTATCCTCTGCAAACCTACTCTAATCGTCATGAACGCATGACCTAACCTCCTCCTCCTTTAGATATGGAGGGTCCATCAAATATTTGGTGCCTTGGAATATATAATATTTCTTCCTTCCTAATTATATATTATTTTATGCATGCATGCGTTGGACCACCAAATAACAGTAGCCAGAGTCCTAAGGCAAGCCAGCTGGCTGACAGGTCTGGTTGGTCCACGGGAAGGAAGCCGGGGGAAGAAGGGAAGAGAGAGAGAGAGAGAGAGGCGGCCCCCGCATCGCATGGATGGGCTCCTGGCTTCCCATCCCCCGTACGCATGCCTTCAGAGGCCATCTCTGTCATGCCTTCTGATGAGCCAGAGAAAAAGCGCTTGACACTGCTCACGTGATGATGGTTGCATACGGAAAGGAGCAGGAGAACATTACACATGTCATGTTGGTGGACCCAATTAACTCATCAACTCTCCCAGCTTATCATGCCAACTCTGTAAGCTCGTATTGCCAGGCCCACCTCGGCCTCTGCTCACGCCTCGTTGCTTTGGGTTCCTATTTATTGGCTTCTTCTTCTTCTTCTTCTTCCCAGAGAGAGAGAGAGAGAGAGAGAGAGACATTGGAATCCTACCCTGATGATGAGTCCGTGTCAAAAGCTTAATATTAACTGCACGTGACATTGGATCGATCTACCTGTGATTCCACAACCCTAGAGGCGTCACGAGAGATGGGAAGGGCGGGGAAGCCAACACGTGAGTAAGAGCACAGCTGATGCATGACACAGTACTTTTTTTTTTTTTTTATTTAGGGCAGCGGGTGATGGAGGGAGAGGAGTCAGGAGAGAGGACTTGGAGTGGGCGCAAAGCAAAACCAAGGAATCCTAAGCCTCGTTCATTCTCCCCTCCCCTCTTGAGAATTAAAGAGGATAGGGAGGTGCGCATGATATTGTACGCCCTTCCCATATTGCTTGAGGATGTATATATATATATATTGAAGATGATAAAAATTGATGAGATATAAAATTATCATCTTATTAATACTCATGCATACAACAAAAAGATTGAGATTATTTTTAATTTTCGATCAGCCAGCCATCATATTTAGAAAATAAGCTGACACATCTTGGCAAGACCAAATCATCCTCGGACCAAGCCATTCTCAGACTAAATTATTTCAAATCATTCTCACGCCACAGTACACCCAAGTTATCCTTTTACCTTGACCGGACCAAGGTATTCATATGCCTTGGCAGAGCCGAGGCATCCTCATATTCTCACCAAACCAATGTATTCATATGCTTCGGCAGAGCCGAGCTATCTTCTTATTCCTCGGTAGAACCGAAGTATTTTCGAATATCTGCAGAACCAAACGCGGAAAATTTTAAATTCATGGCAGTTCAATAAGATTCCAGCCATATGGGCCCCAAACTATTTTGAACGAAAAATTAGGTCAATAATATCAGAAGTGGTTTAAAGCCTATAAAATCATCGAATCTCAAAGCATCAACCAACTGCTCTAACCGTTGATTCTCTAACTAACCAGATACTGATGCTACTGGTCTCATAACAAACTTGATTCGATTCTAATTCGAATCTTGACAGTTTTAGACCCCATATAACACGTCCAAGGAATCAGATGATGATCACCTGTCATCACATCTGCAACCTACAAATATCATTGTCTTAAAGCTCTTTAGGTACGCTTACGTTTGTGCTTCCACTTTCACTCTTACTGAAAACTCCATTGAAGCTCAGAGCTTTCGAAAGGCCATTTCTTGAGGGATTCTTTTGCGAGAGCCTTCTTCTCACATCTACTTGCTATGAATCTCTACTGATTTGAGCATCGAAGGGTCTTCCGCAGAAAGCCACCTTCAATACTCTCTGCGTGAGGACTGTCTTGCATGTTCTACCCGAACGAGAGATCGATGTCCAGATTCAAAGTTGGACCACACTCGAGTTGTAGAGCAGATTTTTGCGGCAACAAAAATGAATCTACTTTATTTATTTAATCGATATTTGATCCATCATAAATTTAGATTTATATTAAATAAATATTAGATATTTAGGTTTGTATTAAAAAAAATTAAAATTTTAAACAAATTGATTTATTTATATTTGTATATTAAGTGAATCAAGTTTGAATTTAATATTCTTAATCCGTTTAACCCGTTTAAGTAATTAGTTAGATCGGATTGATCCATTTATTCAATTCATTTGTATCACTGATTAATAGGTTAAATAGATTAAGTGGGTTAAAAGATTGACATTCGATCTCTTTATTATTGGCTAACAGGTTAAACAGATTAAACCGATCGAATTAGGTTATCTATTTATTGAACATGGCAGGTTTGGATTTAAAATTTTGATATATTTAATAAATAGATCAAATTCAGATTAGCAATCTTTTTTTGATCAATCCTTGTTAGATCTGATTTATTTGTTATTTCTAATATATATATATATATATATATATATATATATATATATATATATATATATATATATATATATATATATATATAATTGAACTGAGCTACATTCACATATAGTTCGGTTTCAGATTTGATCGTTCTTTTCATCTCTAAATCAATATGATTTTCAAAGTTATTCTATTTTTTTTTTAATTTTTAGAATTTACGTGGATATAAAAATGAAAGGAATCACCAAAATTTGAATTTGGCTACATGCCATTCAAAGATTTTTCACCTTTTTGAAGCCATTGAAGGAATTAATTAAGAGGCAAACCTAGTTTGTCGAAGTGGAATATTTATCATTTTGGAATAAACTCCTTTTGATGCTTATTTTAAGGGATTTTTCTGCCACTGTGCTCTCACGAACAACGGCATGATTTAGAATGTCTGAATGTCTTGATCGTAGAGCAGCATCAGCTTGAACGATTCCATATAAATATATTCCACCCACCGAAGGGACAGGGGGAATCTGGCACCCGTCCCGCGCAGCGCTGAAGGGACCGCAAATATATATTTTCTAGTGCCAAGCTATTAATTGTTATACGTATATAGTATATTTCGTTGCAGGCATTATACTCATTAATATAAACATATATACGTGAATTTAGGTGCAATTAGGTTGACAATTCGTGTTTATCGTCTGAATTGCATTAGCTTATCAGGTGCATGGATATGTTTCGAAATGGATTTGTGGGTAGATAATTTATAACACTATATAAAAAATAAAATTTTTGGACCTAATTGCAATGTAATTTTTAGTCCTCTACTCGGTTAATTAAAGTAGTTTTTTTAATTATTTAAAAATAATTTTTATAGTTAAAAAAAGATTAAAATATAATTTTTGGACTTTAATCTCTTAATCAAATTTATTTTGGTTTTCAAACATTATATATATTGTTGCAGTTTAATACTTCATATTTTAAGAATATTATATTTCATTACATGGATTCATTAAAATTAACAAAATAATTGACATTTTTATCATGTAGATAATACATTAATTATTTTATCAATTTTAATTGATCTTATATAACAAAATATCATAACTATAATATTTTTAAAATATGAAAGTTTAAGGATAAAATTTTTTGACCAAAAGTAAGTTTTCTCTTTGAAAAAACTTACACATATTTTATTACAATGCATCAAGTGGCATCAAATGAATTGATAATCAGGCGATCAGAGGGATAGAATTAAACCATGTACATTTAAAATATGAATGGCTCAAGTAACAAATATATCAAAAGCAAAGCTTATCTAAACATAAAAAAAATTAACTAAATCAAATGATTGCTATAGCTTATGATAGACAAATTTGACGTCTAACTATAAAGTTTCTTAAATATTTAGCCTCAATAAATAGATAATTAAGTATGTTAGATAAGGGTACGTGAGCAAAAGATTAAAAGTTAGATACGGTTAGTTCATAAGAATTAAACGTTGAAAGATCAAATTAAATAGTCTTTAAGCGTAGGCACATCACGTGTCTAACATCCATGCATGCTGTGATTCAAAATTTAAGTAGGCCACATGGGGAACAGGAGTGGAATTCATCAGGAAACAGTGGTCCCATTTTCTGGCATGCGGTTCAAAGGGTGGGTGAATCCAGGGCTGCAGTGGGTGCAATAATTCGCCTCTAAAGGCTCGAGATGAGTCCCACTTGGGCGATGCAGAGAGAGAGAGAGAGAGAGCGAGAGCTTCACGTGTTGAACTTGAAACATTCTTGGGGGAAAGAGAGAGAGAGTTGGTGTGCGTCCGTATGCTTTGCCCGCGTTAATTATTCTTCGTTCCAGTTGCATGCCTTCCGCGTTGAGGGCCCAATCTCGGAGCCTTTTTATTTTCAGGCTCAACCCTTTTGTCTACCCGTGCCCTCACAGTCGCAAACCTTTACTCACGATGTCAAACGTCATTGGATCGGCCGGACCACCTATAATACATAACAGCATAGTTCGGCTTACGCTGGCCTCACACGTAGTTTGATTTGATTCAGTTTTGGCCAATCTACACCCCCCTCCATGTTTTTTTTTTGATAAAGACGGCAATCATACTAGTCTAGTATGAGTCAGCCCAGATACATCAGATTGCAGAATTTGAAATAACACAGGAGGACATGGTTCACCCATCGTCCATATCCTATATCCTACATGCTGAGCCACGGCCATCGCTGCCCAGTCAGCAGCCGTGTTGGCTTCACGGAATACATGACAAATCTGGGCAGTATTCAAGTTCTGAAGCATAGTCCAAATATCTATTAAGATCGGATTGGTGGATACATCAGGAGCTTTCTCTTTCCGTATCCACTGAATGACAATCATAGAGTCTCCCTCAATAACAAGCCTCTGGGCTCGAAGAGTCTGCACCGCATAAGAAATACCAGCCCATGCAGCGCAAAGCTCAGCCATGGGAACAGAGAAGTCCAGAGACCCAAATCCACCCGCCGCTATCATATTACCCTGTGGACCACGAATGATGAAGGCCGAACCAGCTAGTCTACCGCGAACACTCCCATCAAAGTTGATTTTGACAAAACCTGGAGGAGGAGGCTCCCAAGAAATAAAAACCGTACGACGGTTCGCTGCCGTAGCAGCAGGGGAACCCCAGAGGCCAGAGGTATCAAAACCAACAGAATGAAGGGCACGGGCACAATCCACGGACATTGATCTAATTTTCCTTATTAGCTGATGAGAAGAGATACATTCCTCCGAAAAGATAATCTGGTTCCTTGATAACCAAATCTGGTAAGCAGTAATCGCCCAAAGGCCTCGATTGTGCTGAGGAGCCATCCGGAGATCTTGGAGAAAGATAGGACGAGGAGAACCGTAGACATCCACTCTGTACTCATAGCCCATGAAATACCAAATCCTTCTAGCTCTAGGGCATTTGAATATAGCATGATCGGTAGTCTCGTCCTCCATACCGCACAAGGGGCAGGCCGACTGGATAGGGAGACCCCTACGGGAGAGCATAGCACTCATCGATAGGCAATCCCACAGAAGCTTCCAGATAAAGAGCTGAACCCTAGGAAGAGTGGGAAGCTTTCATATCCACGCAGCATCCTTTGTACTCTGAACCGGAGGCCTGAATATCTTGACAAGATCCCTGAGAGGGGCCCTAGGGAGGGAGGATCTCTGCCAAAGCCTAACATTTGCGGAGGGGCAGGAGATAAGAGGGATCGATAGAATCCGCTGAGATAGATCCTTGCCAAAAAGACTGGTCACCATGGGGGTGTTCCAGGAGGGGGGACTGATGAAATCAGATCCTTAACCCTCGTATCAGTTGGAATATCAGTGCTAAAGAATGAGGGCCATCGAGACAGTGGAAGCTCTGAAATCCACGAATCCTGAATGGCATCTATAGAGTGACCATCTCCAATCATCCAAGAGATATTCATCCGAATAGAGTCGCCAACCTGGCACACCTCCTTCCAAAAGGATGAACTGCCCCTGGGCGACGAAATGAGCTCTTCTGGCTTCCAATCACAATATCTTGCCCGCATGACCGAGCTCCAGAGACAGTGCGGCTCTAAAAGGAATCGAGAAGCATGTCTGGCCAGTAAAGCTTGGCGCCTAACCACCAAGGATTGGATCCCGAGACCACCTTCATGAATAGGCATACATATCTTGTCCCAAGAAAGAAGATGAATACCATGCCCGTCTTGCATAGAAGCCCATAAAAAATCTCTGATCCATCTCTCCAGCCTCCTCAAATAAGTAGTCGGGATGGCCGTATTCGATAACATATAGAGCGGAAGGGAAGAGAGAACGGACCGAATAATGGTGATCCGAGCCATCATAGAAAGATCAGTGACTTGCCAACCATCGATACGCTGATGGACCCGCCTCTCAAGGTCCGCAAAATCAGAGCATCGAGGGCGTCTGCCAGTCATGGGGATCCCCAAATACATAAAACGATCAGTCTGAGTAGTGATACCCAACCGATCAATGATTGCTTCACTAATAAGTCTGGATGTCTTCGGACTAAAACAGATAGAAGACTTCTGAAGATTGACCTTCTGACCCGAAGCCTGACAATAGCACTGAATAATGGAATCAAAGGAAGCCGCATTTTCAGTAGAGGCCTGGCCCAGAAGAATACAGTCATCCGCAAACAAAAGATGGGAGATGGAAAGACCCGTATCCCCCACATTAAAAGGGACAATCCTCTGGTTGTACTGAGCTTGATGAAGAGCACAAGAGAGATCATCCGCAGCCAAGATGAACAGAAGGGGAGATAAGGGCATCCCTGACGTAATCCAACCGAAGACTGGAAAAACTCAGTCGGGCTCCCATTGATAATCAATGAAAAGGAAGGCCTCTGGATACAAGCCATAACCCATTCAGTAAACCTCTCATCAAAACCAAAACCCTGAAGAGAACGATATAAGAAGTTCCAACTCAGTCTATCATAAGCCCTTTCCATATCAAGCTTAATGGCCATAAGACACCTTCTAACAGGGGCTCTATGAAGGTCGTGCATAAACTCCTGAGTGATAAGTACATTATTCGAGATAGAACGACCTCTGATAAACGCCCCTTGTTCCTCAGAAATAATACGGGGGATCACCGTCCGGAGACGAGAAGCTAAGAGACGTGCGCAGACCTTGTACATAGTAGTACATAGGCTAATCGGTCTATAGTGCTGAGGAAGAGAAGCATCCGGGCGTTTAGGCACAAGGGTAATAAGAGTGCGATTCCAATCCTCAGGAATCTGCTTAGATTGGAATACATTTTGGATAGCCTGAACCATTTCCTGCCCAACGATATCCCAGTAATGACGAAAAAAGAAGGGCGAAAATCCATCCGGCCCAGGAGCCTTATCCGGACCGAGATCCCATAGAGCCTGACGAACCTCCTCCGCACAAACAGGCCTAATTAGAAGGGCGTTATCCGAAGAGGATACCTTCCGGGTATCAGAAACCAGGGTAACCGGAACCCCGTTGCCCAAACTTTCAGACCATCTTGATTGGAAGAAATGAAGAAGTTGAGAACGAATATGGTGAATATCCTCCTGATAATTTCCTTCAGCATCCACTAATCGCCGAATTCTGTTGGCTACCCGCCTCTTCAGAGTCGCCTGATGGAAAAATCTGGTATTACGATCCCCTTCACGAATCCACTGAACTCTGGATTGTTGCCTCCAATATAACTCTTGCTGTCGAAGAAGGAAGTGATGACGAGCAAGATTCTCTCGCAACAAGGAGAGATCAGAGGGCAAAAGAAATCCATCGAGGTCCTCCTTTGACTGAATGGCGCAAATAACGGATTCAGCCTTCTCCACTTGCCTGACTAGATCCCCAACCTCCAGTCTATTCCATCTGGAAAGTCTGCGACTGGCCAAAATAAGACGACGTGAAATCCGATAGGCTGCATTACCCCTGATGGGAAGGTGCCAGATCTGGGAAATGATAGTCCGAGCAGAAGAGTGGACCGTCCAGAATCGTTCAAATCTAAACTATTTCCTCTGATGAAGAACAGCCTCCAAGGAAATCAGAATAGGGCAGTGATCCGAGGCAATCCTCGGAAGGTGAGTGACAGTAACCGCTGGGAATTTTTGGAGCCACTGAGGAGTTGCCAGAGCTCTATCAATTCTCTCCCATACGCGAGCTGTCCCCTGACGGTTATTGCACTAAGTAAATTGAGGTCCCGAGTACCCCAAATCCATCAGCCCAGTGGATCCAATGAATGATCTAAATTCATTAATATCAGCTGAATTGGTAACTGGCCTACCCCCTCTCTTCTCATTAGCTTCGATAATACAGTTGAAATCACCAGCAATAATGGAAGGAATACCTTGAGCTATGAGGGCAGTCAAATCGGACCAGAGAGTACGACACTCACGGTAATCCGTGCTGGCGTAGACTGCCGATATGATCCAGGGGTCAGAATTCCCTTCAGAGACAGCAAGATTTATTTGTTGACTACTTTGATGGAAAGCTTCAATCGTGACATCTGAGTCACGCCAAACAGCCAAAATACCTCCAGACTGCCCCACAGCCTCCACCGCATATGAAGACCAAGACCGGACAATCTGCCTCTGAAAACGAACCAGACTTTCACCTGACAGCCTGGTTTCTAAAAGAACACATATATCAAAGTTATGTATCTGAATCAATCTACTAAAAGAGGAACGGAAAGAAGGCTTATTAGCTCCTCTAACATTCCAAATTAAAATCTTCATAGATTAACTGGAATTATCTAGGACCACCTCCTGGTCCTCTACCATCTCACTGTCAGCATTCTGAGGAAAGCTGTCCTGCAGGGCACCAGAATCTGCCTCATTGAGACTTGAACCCTGGCCCCTAAGGTTTACATCGTTACCCTGACCCTCCCGGTCTGCAGGCCTTTCAGGATTATTATGATGCAGCACCTGAATCGGTTCCAAGCAGCAAAGAGACTGGGCCAGTTTTTGTAGGCAAGGATTGATATCCACTCTATATTTGGCCAAATTTCCCTTATCTTTTCCTTTTTTCTTTTCCAGTTTGGAAATAGATCTGGGGGGCAGTCCTTCAACAGTTCGCGCCCGCTTAAGAGGCCCCGAACCCTTCACCCTAATTTCCATCTGGCCATCAACTTTAGGATCCAAAGCCAAGGAAGCAAACGGATTAACTGATATTAGGGATTGGGAAGAAAAAGATTCAGAGAGGCCACTGTGATTCTCTTTGTTTTTTCCCTTCACTGAATCAACTGAACCGGCACGCTGGATGGAAACCGGCACGGCCACCAGAGGCATTGGATTCAGCTTCCTTCCCTTAGCCAATGACTTCTTCCTCTGAGAATTAACAATTGAAACACCATCCGCCAAGGGAATTGGCACTGCCACTGAAGCTGAAGCGGGGCAATCCAATGTCTCTCCCGGCTTACTGCAATCAGAAGCAAAATTCCCTGAACCATGAAGATTTCTTCGTCCCATCTTCACTGGGGTCTTCCATCCATCCTTCAATCTCGTCTCCGTAGAACCAGGCAGAGGAGAAGAACGGGGACCAGAGGCTACATACTGAGATTGACGCAGGGGATCCTCAGCTTGCCTCCATTGATGAACTGCAGCCAACCACGATCCGAAGACGAAGCTGCTGACAGAGTCCTCCGACTCAACCTTGGCCTCCGGCGCACAGGGTCCCTCCAGATGCAAAGACCCACACTTTGGGCAGAATCCTTCCAAGGATTCGAAGACGAACGACTGCCAAAAGGGACCACTCAGGCCCTGAACCCTAGTCCCAGGACGGAGGGGACGACAGAGGTTAACACGCAGAGCCACCCTAGCGTACCCTCCCCTGTTCCTTGACGCCGTCGCAGCATCAACGAAGCAGAAAGAACCAGCTTGCTCCGAGATGGACCTGAGGAATTCCTCCTTCCAGAACTCCATAGGCAGGCTAGGCAATCTCATCCAAACCAGTGCTGAGGAGATGGATTGCTCGTTCGGGAAGAAATCCGGGCGCCATGCTTTAGTACCAATAATCTGGCCATTTATCACCCACGGCCGATTAAGGACTAAATCAACTGCCTGAGAGTCTTCAAATCGAAATAGATGACAGCGGAACGCCAAGGAGACTGGGACGATTCCTCCAGCGATCCCAGCTCGCCTAAATTCTCGAATATATGCTTCAGCCGGCACCCAACGAGAGAAGAAACGGGCCATGACTGCATTCTGCTTCCATCCCGCCGCCTCCTCTTCCAGCTGAGGGACCGGGATCTGAACAACCTCCGGAAAGATGGACTCCATCATCACCACCTCCGACGAAGAAGGAGAAGAGGAAACCCATTTGAAGCCGAAAACCGGAGAAGATCGCTGGGGCAAACGGTCCTTCTCAGCCAAATCCGGAGCCATGGAAAGGAGGAGGAAGTCGAAACGACCGAAGGAGGAGAAGCTCTCACCCAGCCGACGGAGATCGCCGGAGATCAAGGAAGATGAAAGCCGGAGCACGAATCTAAAAGCAAACCCAGCGAGCGAACCAGGGAACCTCACGCACGATTCTTAAAGCAAAATCGGCACACAACGAAGCACTTTTGGAAACGTCCTCCATGTTTAGGCCTTCCTTAAGTTTAATTTGTGGTAATCAAAGAGTGTTTGATAATCCAAATAAAATTACTAGCTAGAGTGAAAATCATCATAGTAGATCATATTTGTTGCAAAATCATTGTTAATCTATTTAATATAGCATGAAAATTCAAGATTACTCATAACTGAAATCATCAGAGTAGATCATATTTGTTGCAAAATCATTGTTAATCTATTTAATATAGCATGAAAATTCAAGATTACTCATAACTGTATGATCTTAATTAGTACTATTTCTAATATATTTTACTGCAATGAAGTACCTTATTATTATTATTATTTTATATTATTTATTATTATAGTATTTAGACCAAATTATAATGTTAATATTTGCAGTATTATATTATGGTATAATATTATAGTAATATATATATTACAATTAAATTATGATATAATCAAGATATTACTATATCATAATATGGTAATATCATAATTATAATATAAAATTATATTATATTAATTAATATATACTAGACATCCTTTTTGTTATGGATAAGGAACATTTTGATGCATAGATATTAGCCCAAGATCACCATCTTGGGTTGATTTTGAACACTACTTGTCTTCAAGGATGAGTATAGGAACATTGGGTGAGTGATGATTTTAGAAATAGGGATAGTTTAGAATTATTGTTATATAGAATCATCATGTCTTAGCTAAATATGGAGAATCCATAACTTTCACATAATCTGCTATCCTAGGTAGATCATCTCATGTCAAACACTCTCTTAAAGAGTGTTTGGTAATTGTAATAGGGTCATCATGGTGATTTTAGATCATCATCGTCGATGATTCTTATTCTAGATTGATCTTATATCTAGTGATATAAAATTATCAAATTTGGTGTACTATATTTCAATGATTAAAATTCTTATATATTTATGATTAAGCTATTTGATATGTTATGAGAATTTAAGATCATTGACCACGTTATACTAAAACTACCATGGATATATTTTGCAACTATTAAGATAATATATCATTATTTTATATTATTTATTATTATCATATTTAGATTAAATTATACTATAATTTTTTTAATATTATAGTTTTTTATTTATAATATAATATAATATTAATATAAAAATAATATCAAACATTTTTTTATAGGAATGGGAGACATTAATTTTGGTTTTTAAATCTTAAGTCAAGGTTATCACATGGGGGTCAGGTGATGTTCGATATCCCATCTAAAGGATGAGTATGTAATTAATCACTGGATGATGGTTTTTGATGACGCCAAATCACCTTCTTCAAACATCGGGGAAGACAGACGTCCTTCTCTTCGGACCCCTGCAAGAAAAGTCCCGGAGATCGGTTGTTCCGGTGGGGACCCTCCGACGCTCAAGTCAGTTACTTAGGATCAGACAAGAACTGCTCAGCGGAAAGGAGCTGAGACAGTAGGGTTTTGCTAGGAGGAAGAAAGCTAGAAAACCAGAGTTCGGATCCTTACTTACAGTGCGGGCGTGTGTTTTTATACCTGTCCGAATATCCCATCTTACAGTTCCAAAAGATTACCATCGTACCATCACTGTGCGCACCAGAGGCATCCCGCGCTACCTATCAACATGATATTACAG
The DNA here is from genome assembly GCA_900491605.1 of Calamus simplicifolius. Lineage (NCBI taxonomy): Eukaryota > Viridiplantae > Streptophyta > Magnoliopsida > Arecales > Arecaceae > Calamus > Calamus simplicifolius. The sequence goes on from UESW01004122.1 coordinate 676,019, forward strand.
GTGTCTAGCAGCTGCAGTTGTATTTGGTGCGCGCCGTTGCTTGACATGACCGCGCACAGTTGCAAGTGGTAGCGGGTCGTACTCCGTAACGGGGCACAATCATGCACAGGAACATGCAGAGCACCATACGCCGTTATAAGGCATGGCCGCAAGTAGCCACGGGCGCACGAAGAGTCACGTGGAGCGCAGAGAGTCACGTGGGTGCGCCAGGTGGCCCGGAGCTATCACTTGGTTCGAAGGCTGGTCCGCGTGCTAATCGCTGATGATGCCTACGCACCCCGAGACGGAGGGGGTCTCGGGGTCGAGATATGGTGATCCCCCCCGACCGGAGGGGGTCTCGGTCTCGGGGTCGAGATAATGCCGGTGCACCCCGAGACCGAAGGGGGGTCTCGGGGTCGAGATATGGTGATCCCACCCCGAGACCGGAGGGGGTTTCGGGGGTGAGATAATGCTGATGCACCCCGAGACCGGAGGGGGGTCTTGGGGTCGAGATATGGTGATCCCACCTCGAGACCGAAGGGGGTCTTGGGGTCGAGATAATGCCGGTGCACCCCGAGACTGGAGGGGGGTCTCGAGGTCGAGATATGGTGATCCCACCCCGAGACCGGAGGGGGTCTCGGGGGTGAGATAATGCTGGTACACCCCGAGACCGGAGGGGGGTCTCGAGGTCGAGATATGGTGATCCACCCCGAGACCGAAGGGGGTCTCGGGGGTAAGATAATGCTGGTGCACCTCGAGACTGGAAGGGGGTCTCGGGATCGAGATATGGTGATCCCACCCCGAGACCGGAGGGGGGTCTCGGGGTCGAGGTATGGTGATCCCATCCCGAGACCGGAGGGGGTCTCGGGGGTGAGATAATGCTAGTGCACCCCGAGACCGGAAGGGGGTCTTGGGGGTCGAGATATGGTCATCCCATCCCGAGACCGGAGGGGGTCTCGGGGGTGAGATAATGCTGGTGCACCCCGAGACCAGAGGGGGGTCTCGGGGTCGAGATATGGTGATCCCACCCCGAGACCGGAGGGGGTCTCGGGATCGAGATATGGTGATCTCCGTTAGCTGCTGTTACCTTGTATTCTAATAACGCAGGATCAGTCATATCAGATGCCCCCTCACCCCTGAGGCGAAGCGGGTCCCACTGATGAGGCGAAAGGGGTGTTCTCCTCCAGGTGGCTGATCCCTGTCCACATCTCTTATGCGGACGGCCTGGGGAATGTGAGAAGGCGGCCGCCTCCATACACTGTGCCCGCCACGATCGACCTCGAGAGAAAACTAGCCCTTCGAAGTCTGCGCGAAAAGCTGCATCATCATTACCTCTTATAGCGGCGACGTCAGCGGAGTCCCATCATTGGCCGGAGGCGTACCGCACCACGCGCTGGGCATCCCTTGAGGTGAACCAGCCTATGGTGGGGGCCATGTGGCCGATGAGACGAGGCAGGATGATTTGAAAACCCAATAAACCCAAACGAGGGGTTGAATCTGGCCATATCGCTTCTGCTATCATCGTCTTCCTCTGTGCATGTGCTCTGATCTCCCCGGCGACCCAAGAGCTTGTGCTTGGCTTTCCTTCCTTCAGGTCAGTTCTTTGTCCATTCCAGACTTCTCCATCCTTTCTTTTGCTCATGAGCTCTCCATCCTGGACCTCGGGGGACGATTCAGAGAATCGTCCTCCCTCTGAGAGGCACTGTACCTCTCCCGCACCTTCTCCTTCTCCTCCGCTTGAGTGGTCCACTGATTCAGAGGACCACGTCCCTCTGGCCCGGCGATGGGTCGTCGGTGGAGCTCCATCGAGGAGCTGCCGGTCGGAAGCCGGCACCTCCTCGAGGGTGGAGGGGTCCCCGAAGGGGACTGCCTCCACGGCAACAGGTCTGGATTTGGCAAAGATCCGGGCTCGTTCCAGATTCCCCGGGACGTTGAGCCTTTTCTGCTGACTCCCGATGATAGGGTCATCTCCTCCCGACCCGGTTGGGTGGCCCTCTATGAGATTTGCCTGAAGGCAGGTCTCCGTCCACCCTTTCCGCCCTTTTTCATCAACCTTCTTGACTACTACTCCTTGACTCCATCCCAACTGGTCCCGAACTCCTACCGCGTCGTCAGCGCCTTTGTCATTCTCTGCCATCGTCTGGGTATCATCCCTCGAATCTCTCTTTTCCGATCCTTCTATATCCTCCGGTCCCAGAAGGGTTGGTGGCTGTTCCAGCTCCGACCCAACCGGGTCCTCAAACTTTTCCTTCCTTCTTCAATCAAGGGATGGAAATCCCGATTCTTTTTCATTAACCTTGACCAAGTTAGGCCCCGGTGGGGAGATCCCGACCTCCGAGGGAACGCGAACTCCACCGTCCATCCTGGGGATCGGGAGGCGTCGGGTCAATTGCTGGCTTCCGAGATCCCTCGGTACACCTTGCTCTTGACGGAAGATAATCTCGAGTCGGCGGGTCTTATCTCCCAGCGGGGTAAGCCATTTCCACTCTTAGCTAAAAATTTTGCCTGCTTCTCCTCTTTTTTTTTTTTGACTTTGACTGATGTCGCGCAGCTATGAAGATACCGACAAAGAAACTCCTAAGGGCCGCCTCTAAAAAGAGGGCCCGGGAGGGGCCACCTGGAGGCCAACGAGCCCCAGCCCCAAAATGCCCGACGGCTCGGGCTTCCAATCATCAGTACCACAAGACCCCCCGGCTGCTCCAGAAGTTGATCTCACAGCCGACACCCCGCCAGAGATGGCGGCGGCCGCGAGAGTCCCAATTGAGGAGCTAGTCGCAGAGGAGCCGGTAGTAGCGGAGGAGCCCACAGTGGCTGAGAGCTTTCCGCCCCTGGCGAACCAACCCCGCCAGAGGCTACCATCGATTGGGGCGAGGGGCCATCAAGGGCCGCAAGCCCACCCCCCGAGAGGTTGCCTAGGAACAGCCCGTGCGTCGAGCCGGAGACTGCCGAGATGGCCGAACGGAGTGGGGCCAAGCCAGGGCTGCCCCGAGACTCCTTGAATGATGGTCGCTGGGTTGAGTGGATCCTTGCCCCGGTTTTTATGCCTGAGATCCTGGAGGACCTCAGCCACCAGAAGGTGAGCTCATTCTTCCGGGATTCCTACGTGGCTGTCGTCAGGGTAAGCGGTCTTTTCGTCTTTTGCCTTCATATCTTTTTCTTTTCTTTTTGCTAATCTGGAACTTACGCATGCAGCTCACACACTCCCTGAGGGCCGCCAGGGATGCGATCCATGGTGGGAAGGCCCTTCTGCGGGAGGCACAGCAGGAGGCTGAGGATGCTCAGCGCTGCGCGGAGGCGACCGAAGAGGTGCTGGAGTTGGCCAAAAGTGCCTGGGCAAGTGAAACCAAGGCCGCTGAGAACCGAGCGAAGGCCAACGCCAACCGTGTGCGCGCGGCACTCCACCAAATGACGGAGGCCAAGAACGCTGTGATGGCCAGAGATCTACACATCTCTGAGCTGACCTTGGCCCTTTAGGAGGCCGAGGGTCGGGCGGTTGCGGCGAAGGAAAAAGTGAAGGCCGCGGAGGAAGAAACGAAGGACACGGAGGAAGAGGTGCGGGCGGCGAAGGAGGAAGCAAGCCAATCTAGGGAGGAGGCAAGCCGCGCCCAGGAGGCCGAGAGGGCTGCAGTGGTAGCCCTCGCCGCGGAGGAGAAAGCTCGGGCCGCAGAGGTGGAAGCTGCCATCGTGGCCAGGACCGCTGGGATTATAGAAGAGTACAAAGCGTCCGAGCGCTTTACAGATGATTTGGCAGAAGCCTCGGCGGCGGTGTTCCTTGAAGGATTCCAGCATGGGAAGGAGAAAGTTGCCAGGGATTTAAACATTCCCCAAGCCCTGGAAGTTGAGCTAGACCGCTTCTCAGATTCGGCCCCCTCCGACGATGAGCCCGCACCAGCAGAACCGTGAGCTTGTATTTTTGTTTTTGCAAGTCCGATAACGTCGGCATTTTGTAATCCCTGCAAATTAATGAAATACTTTTCTTCAAAATACATTGTCTATTTGTGATTCTTACCCTGAATTCGTTGGTTGATAATGCGCGGCCCCATGATCCCATTAGTCCCGCTAGTGCCAGGGGATAACTCTCAACTCATACGAACTATTTCGTTTTAGCCATCTAGGACTGAAACTTGGGGCCAGGAAGGATAGGTTTTTTGGGGTTGAAATGCCGGTAGTTGAAGGTTGAGGTAGGCGGGTTCCTCAAGACCGACGGCACACTGCTCTGCCAGGAGTATGTCGGGCCTTGCGCTAGGTAGGCATGTGGCTTTTGGTACCGATGGGGGTCGGACTTTATCTGGCCGGTGAGACTTTATGTGCCATCGGGTGTCGGGCTTTATGTGCCATCGGGTGTCAGGCTTTACGTGCCGTCGGGAGTCGGGCTTCATGCCTGGCTGGTGCAGGGCTGAGTGCCGATGGGTGTCGGACTTTATGCCTGGCTGGCCCAGGGCTTTAGGTGCCGATGGATGTCGGGCTTCATGCCTGGCTGGCCCAGGGCTTTGGGTGCCGACGGGTGTCGGGCTTCATGCCTGGCTAGCCCAGGGCTTTAGGTGCCGACGGGCATCTGGCTTTATGCCTGGCTGGCCCAGGGCTTTAGGTGCCGACGGGCGTCGGGCTTTATGCCTGGTTGGCCCAGGGCTTTAGGTGCCGACGGGTGTCGGGCTTTATGCCTGGCTGGCCCAGGGCTTTAGGTGCCGACGGGTATCGGGCTTTATGCCTGGCTAGTGCAGGGCTTTAGGTACCGATGGGTGTCAGGCTTTACGTGCCGTCGGGTGTCGGGCTTCATGCTTGGCCGGTGCAGGGCTGAGTGCCGATGGGTGTCGGGCTTTATGCCTGGCTGGCTCAGGGATTTAGGTGCCGACGGGTGTCGGGCTTCATGCCTGGCTGGCTCAGGGCTTTGGGTGCCGACGGGTGTCGGGCTTCAAGCCTGGCTGACCCAGGGCTTTAGGTGCCGATGGGTGTCGGGCTTTATGCGTGGCTGGCTCAGGGTTTTAGGTGCTGACGGATGTTGGGCTTCATGCCTGGCTGGCCCAGGGCTTTGGGTGCCGACAGATGTCGGGCTTCATGCCTGGCTGGCCCATGGCTTTAGGTGCCGACGGGCGTCGGGCTTTATGCCTGGCTGGCCCAGGGCTTTAGGTGCCGACGGGTGTCGGGCTTTATGGCTAGCTGGCCCAGGGCTTTAGGTGCCGATGGGTGTCGGGCTTTATGCCTGGCTGGCCCAGGGCTTTAGGTGCCAACGGGTGTCGGGCTTTATGCCTGGCTGGTGCAGGGCTTTAGGTGCTGACGGGTGTCGGGCTTTATGCCTGGCTGGCCCAGGGCTTTAGGTGCCGACGGGCGTCGGGCTTTATGCCTGGTTGGTCCAGGGCTTTAGGTGCCGATGGGTGTCGAGCTTTATGCCTGGCTGGTGCAGGGCTTTAAGTGCCGATGGGTGTCGGGCTTTATGCCTGGCTGGTGCAGAGCTTTGAGTGTCGATGGGTGTCGGGCTTCATGCCTGGCTGGTGCAGGGCTTTGAGTGCCGATGGGTGTCGGGCTTTATGCCTGGCTGGCTCAGGGTTTTAGGTGCCAACGGGTGTCGGGCTTTATGTCTGGCTGGCCCAGGGCTTTAGGTGCCGACGGGCGTCGGGCTTTATGCCTGGCTGGCCCAGGTCTTTAGGTGCCGACGGGTGTCGGGCTTCATGCCTGGCTGGTGCCGGGCTTTAAGTGCCGATGGGTGTCGGGCTTTATGCCTGGCTGGTGCAGGGCTTTAGGTGCCGACGGGTGTCGGGCTTTATGCCTGGCTGGCCCAGGGCTTTGAGTGCCGACGGGTGTCGGGCTTTATGCCTGGCTGGCCCAAGGCTTTAGGTGCCGACGGGTGCAGGGCTTTGAGTGCCGATGGGTGTCAGGCTTCATGCCTGGCTGGTGCAGGGCTTTGAGTGCCGACGGGTGTCGGGCTTTATGCCTGGCTGGTGCAGGGCTTTGAGTGCCGATGGGTGTTGGGCTTTATGCCTGGTTGGCCCAGGGCTTTGAGTGCCGACGGGTGTCGGGCTTTATGCCTGGCTGGACTAGGGCTTTAGGTGCCGACGGGTGTCGGGCTTTATGTGCCATCGGGTGTCAAGCTTTACATGCCGTCGGGTGTCAGGCTTCATGCCTGGCTGGTGCAGGGCTGAGTGCCGATGGGTGTCGGGCTTTATGCCTGGCTGGCCCTGGGCTTTAGGTGCCGACGGGTGTCGGGCTTCATGCCTGGCTGGCCCAGGGCTTTGGGTGCCAATGGGTGTCGGGCTTTATGCCTGGCTGGCCCAGGGCTTTAGGTGCCGACGGGCGTCGGCCTTTATGCCTGGCTAGCCCAGGGCTTTAGGTGCCGACGGGCGTCGGGCTTTATGCCTGGCTTGCCCAGGGCTTTAGTTACCGACGGGTGTCGGGCTTTATGCCTGGCTGGCCCAGGGCTTTAGGCGCCGACGGGTGTCGGGCTTTAGGCCTGGCTGGTGCAGGGCTTTAGGTGCCGACAGGTGTCGGGCTTTATGCCTGGCTGGCCCAGGGCTTTGAGTGCCGACGGGTGTCAGGCTTTATGCCTGGCTGGCCCAGGGCTTTAGGTGCCGACGGGTGCAGGGCTTTGAGTGCCGATGGGTGTCAGGCTTCATGCCTGGCTGGTGCAGGGCTTTGAGTGCCGACGGGTGTCAGGCTTTATGCCTGGCTGGTGCAGGGCTTTGAGTGCCGATGGGTGTCGGGCTTATGCCTGGCTGGCCCAGGGCTTTGAGTGCCGACGGGTGTCGGCTTTATGCCTGGCTGGACCAGGGCTTTAGGTGCCGACGGGTGTCGGGCTTTATGTGCCGTCGGGTGTCAGGCTTTACATGCCGTCGGGTGTCAGGCTTCATGCCTGGCTGGTGCAGGGCTGAGTGCCGATGGGTGTCGGGCTTTATGCCTGGCTGGCCCAGGGCTTTAGGTGCCAACGGGTGTCGGGCTTCATGCCTGGCTGGCCCAGGGCTTTGGGTGCCGATGGGTGTCGGGCTTTATGCCTGGCTGGCCCAGGGCTTTAGGTACCGACGGGCGTCGGCCTTTATGCCTGGCTAGCCCAGGGCTTTAGGTGCCGACGGGCGTCGGGCTTTATGCCTGGCTGGCCCAGGGCTTTAGGTGCCGATGGGTATCGGGCTTTATGCCTGGCTGGCCCAGGGCTTTAGGTGCCGACGGGTGTCGGGCTTTATGCCTGGCTGGCCCTGGGCTTTGAGTGCCGACGGGTGTCGGGCTTTATGCCTGGCTGGTGCAGGGCTGAGTGCCGATGGGTGTTGGGCTTTATGCCTGGCTGGCCCAGGGCTTTGGGTGCCAACGGGTGTCGGGCTTCATGCCTGGCTGGCCCAGGGCTTTGGGTGCCGACGGGCGTCGGGCTTTATGCCTGGCTGGCCCAGGGCTTTAGGTGCTGACAGGTGTCGGGCTTTATGCCTGGCTTGCCTAGGGCTTTAGGTGCCGACAGGTGTCGGGCTTTATGCCTGGCTGGCCCAGGGCTTTAGGTGCCGACGGGTGTCGGGCCTTATGCCTGGCTGGCCCAGGGCTTTGAGTGCTAACGGGTGTCGGGCTTTAAGTGCCGATGGGTGTCGGGCTTTATGCCTGGCTGGTGCAAGGCTTTGAGTGCCGACGGGTGTCGGGCTTCATGCCTGGCTGGTGCAGGGCTTTGAGTGCCGACGGGTGTCGGGCTTTATGCCTGGCTGGCCCAGGGCTTTAAGTGAAAAGAACTCTAGAGCTAAAATTGAAATTTGTTAATATAAAATGGGGGGCAAAAATCCAAATGGATACAGGCATGGTACTTGATGTGAGAGGAGGAATATGTTACTGATAGTACCGGCGAAGGTTATTTGCATTCCATGTCCTAGGGAGTGGCTTCCCATCGAGCTCTTCAATCTTGTAAGCTCCGTGGTAAAGTATCTCGGCAATCCGATAGGGTCCTTCCCAATTTGGAGCTAGCTTGCCTCCCTCTGCTGGCTTCGAGACCTCAGCCCGTCAAAGGATCAGGTCTCTTGGCAGGAAAGTCCTGGGGCGCACACGGGCGTTATAATATTTAGTGGCTCGTTGCCGGTAGACCGCCATCCGAAGTCGCACTCGATCTCGCACCTCCTCCACCAGGTCGAGGTTGGCTCGTAGCTGGTCTGGGTTGCCTTCCTCGTTGTATGATTCCACCCGAGGGCTTGGTGAGCCAAAGACTAAGCTGAATGGGGTCTCGCCGGTGGGGGCTCGCGGCGTTGTGTGGTAGGCCCACAGCACATTGGGGAGCTCCTCCACCCATCGCCCTTTGTAGTCATCTAGTCGAGATCTCAGCCCTTGGAGAATGATCCGATTAGTCACCTCAGCCGTCCCGTTGGTTTGAGGGTGCCCGATGGAGGTGAACCTCTGACGGATGCCCAGCTCGGAGCAGAACTCTCGGAAGGGCACGTTGTCAAACTGCCGGCCAGTATCAGTGACCACGGTGTGCGGTAGCCCGAACCGACATATGATGGACTTCCAAAAGAAGGATCTCACTTTGCTCTCTGTGATCTTGGCAAGGGCCTCGGCTTCGACCCACTTGGTGAAGTGATCCACGGCCACTAAGAGGAACTTTCGCTGTCGAAGGCCGGGGGGAAATGGTCCCAGAATATCCATACCCCACTGGGCGAAGGGCCAGGGTGCTACTAAGGGGGTTAGCTGAGACGTCGGCTGTCGCTGGATATTAGCGTGACGCTGACAGCTATCACATCTCTTAACGAGCTCGGCCGCGTCCTCCTTCATTGTTAGCCAGAAGTACCCTGCCGTAGGACCTTGTAAGCTAGGGCTCTGCCCCCCAGGTGACTCCCGCAGATGCCTTCATGGATCTCCCGGAGGATGTAATCTGATTCAGCCGGCCCCACGCACCTGAGGACTGGGTAGGAGAATGATCTCCGATAAAGCTTCCCGTCCATCATCAAGAACCTCGGGGCCCTCCGCCTGAGTAGCTTGGCCTCAGTGGGGTTCTCTGGGAGAGTACCGTCGGTCAAATATCGGATGTAGGCATCCATCCAGGAGGGCTCTTGCTCCATCGGCAACGCTTCATCCGCAACTTCAATGCTTGAGGCTTGTAGGTGCTCCACATATGTTCTTCCCAGCGTCCCGTCGGTCGAAGTGGCTAAGCGGGATAATGCATCGACCCTGGCGTTCTCTGCTCTGGGGATGTAGCTGACGCGGAAGTAAGAGAAACGAGAGGCTTGGGATTGCACTTTGCTCAAATATCGAGACATGGTTGGGTCCCTAGCTTCGTACTCCCCGGTGATTTGCCTAGAAACAAGCTGAGAGTCTGTGAAGGCCCTCAAATGCCCCGTGCCTAACTCCTCAGCCAACATCATCCCCGCTAACAAAGCTTCATACTCCGCCTGGTTATTAGTTGTCGGGAACTGGAATCTGAGAGCATACTCCACTGCGTCTCCCTCCGGGCTTGCAAGAATGAGTTCAGCTCCGCTTCCTTGAGAATTTATGGCTCCATCCACATGCAAGATCCAGTCCTCCTTTTCCGCCTCCTCGGTCGAAGGAGGGTCTGCACACTCCTCCGTGCGTACCTTCCCCACACCCCTCTCGGTCCAGGAACACTCAACCAAGAAATTGGCTAACACCTAAGACTTCATGGCCGACCTTGGCCGGATGGATAGGTCAAACTCACTTAGTTTAATGGCCCATTTGGCTAGCCGACCGGAGGTGTCGGGGCGAGACAAGATGGCTCGAAGAGGTTGGTCCGTGAGCACCACGATGGGATGAGCTTGAAAGTAAGGTTGGAAGCGTTGAGCAGAGACCACCAAGGCAAAAATAATCTTCTCGGTTTTAGAGTACCTGGTCTCGGCGTCATGAAGGACCTTGCTGGTGTAATAGATTGGCTTCTGGACCCCATCAACATCCATGCGCACGAGCACAGAGCTGACAGCTTCGGGGGAGGCTGCAAGATATAAGAAGAGCTCCTCTCCATTCTTAGGCTTGGACAACAGCGGGGGACTGGATAGAAACTGCTTCAACTTTTCGAAGGCACCCTGACACTCCTTTGTCCACTCAAAGTCGTCGACCTTGCACAGCGCCTTAAAGAAGGGCAGGCACCTTTTTGCCGATTTGACATGAAACGACTCAAAGCCGCCACCCTCCCAGTCAGGCGTTGCACCTCCTTCTTGTTGGCAGGGGGCCTCATCTCCAAGATAGCCCTGATCTTGTCAGGGTTGGCTTCAATCCCTCGTTGGGTTACCATGAAACCCAGAAACTTTCCCGCTGCCACTCCAAAGGCGCACTTATGGGGGTTAAGCCTCATCCGATACCGGCGCAGGTTATTGAAGGTCTCCTCGAGGTCGGCAACATGGTCAGCAGCACTGATACTCTTGGTCAGCATATCATCCACATACACCTTCATATTACGCCCTATCTGGTCCTCAAAGACCTTATTCATCAATCTTTGATAGGTGGCCTCGGCATTCTTCAACCCGAACGGCATCACCTTATAACAATAAATCCCCTTTTCTATGATAAAGGAAGTTGCTTCTTCATCCGCCGGGTTCATCCTGATCTGATTATATCCCAAGAACGCATCCATGAAACTAAGGGTTTCATGCCCGGACGTGGCGTCCACAAGCTGGTCGATCCGAGGCAGCGGGAAGTTGTCCTTGGGGCACGCCTTGTTGAGGTCAGTGAAGTCAACGCAGATCCTCCAGTTCCCGTTGGCCTTGCGAATCATCACGGCATTCACCAGCCAGTCCGGGTAATGCACCTCGCGGATGTGACCGGCCGCCAGTAGCTTTCGCACCTCCTCGTCCATAGCTTTTTGTCGGTCGGAGGCAAAACTCCTTTTCCTCTGCCGGATAGGTCGGCACCCCGCCCAAATGTTGAGTTGATGGGTAATCACATCCTCTGGAATCCCCAGCATGTCGGATGCCGACCAGGCGAAGATGTCCGCATTAGCCCGCAGAAAGGTGAGGAGCCGGTCATGAGCCCCCTCTGGGAGTAGGGCTCCAATCCGGACTGTTCTTGCTGGGTCCTCCCCGAGGGGGAAGGTAAGCAGTCGCTCGGCCGGCTCTCCTCTTCTCTCCATGTCTCGGGGGTCCAGTGTCTCAGGTACCGGTGTGGGCGCCGCCCCCTGCGGACTAGGAGCCAAATGATAGCAAAGTATAGGTGGATTCTGCTCTCCCCGCATCTCCCCGAATCCTCTGCTGGTGGGAAACCTCACGAGGAGCCTCTTAGTAGATATGACAGCATCCAAGAGGTTGAGCCCAGGCCTTCCGAGGATCGCGTTGTATGCAAGGGGCACGTGAACCACCAAGAACTTCATGAAAACAGTGCTTTGGCACGGGGCTGTGCCAGCCATCACAGGGAGAGTGACCTCCCCCTCAACTTTTACAAAATCTCCGTAAATCCCATTAGAGGCATGGCGACAGGCCGGAGTAGATCAGGTGATAGGTTCATGCGAACAAAAGCGTCGTAGTTCAAAACATCCACATAACTCCCACTGTCAACTAGAATTCTTTTTACAGGATGTTTAGCGATTGTCATGGACACGACGATGCTATCATCATTATTATTCACTATCCCATCTAAGTCCTTTTCAAAGAAAGGAATTATAGACTCCGACTCCCCCTCCCCTCTTGGCCTCTTCAACGGGCCTTCTGCCCCCCAGGAAATCATAGCCACCGTCTTCTCTGTTGGGGCATGTTGATCACCGGCGGCGGGGCGCTGACGGGCCAAGAGCTCCTGGGTTGTTCCTCTGGATGAACTTTCCCAGGTGGCCCCGCTGGATAAGGTCTTCAATAGCCTTTTTCAGCTGGCGGCACTCGTCGGTGTCGTGACCATGATCCCGGTGGTAGCGGCAGTAGAGGTTCTTGTTCCGAGGGATCTTCTGGTTCATGGGAGGAGGGCGCTGCAGATAGGACTCCCCTTCAATCTCGAGCAAGATCTGAGATATCGGGGCGAGCAGTAGGGTGTAGGGTCCGTCTCTTGGTGCAGGGGCTCGGGGCGGTTCTCCGGCCGGCGAGGAGGCTCAGGTCTCCTGGGGCGAGCTTCGGCAGGTTCTGGTCGGGACGGCTTCTTGGGGATGTTCCCATCGGCCTCGTGCCGAGAAAAGTCAGCCTCGTCAACCCGGATGTACTTCTGGGCCCGGATAAGAAGCTCGGCGTAGGAACCCGGCGGCTTCTTGTCGAGGGAGTATGCGAAGCGAGACGGGTGGAGCCCCCGCTTTAAGGCCAAGGTGGCCACTGGGTCTTCAAGGTTGTAGACCTCCAGGGCTGCCTCTTTAAACCGAGTGACGTAGTCCCGCAGGGACTCGCCGCTCTTCTGCTGGATGGCGAAGAGACTGTCTGCCACCCTTGGAATCTTTCGGCATGCATCAAAATGGGCCAAGAAAGCCCTCTCCAATTGGCGGAAGGAATCGATGCTTCGTGGCGGCAGACGGGAGTACCAAGCTCGGGCGGCCTTCTTCAAGGTGGCCGGAAAGGCAATGCACATAAGCGAGTCAGTGGCCCCCTGGACTTGCATGAGAACTTTATAGCTTTCCAAGTGGTCCAGGGGGTCTGTGGTCCCGTCGTATGGATCTAGCTGGGGAAGGCGGAACCTAGTGGAGATGGGCTCCTTCAGGATGCGGCGAAACAAGGGAGGCCGGCTTCGTAGTCCGTTTCCGCAGGTGGGTGATCCGACGGCTAAGCTCCTCTAGCCTCTGATTATATTCGTTGAGTCGACGCTCGGCTCGATGAGGCATCCGGCCATCAAAAGAGCCCTCCCCTGAAGATTCAAAAGATGGAGAACGGGGACGGCGATGCCGGCGGGGGTGCTCCGCCTCCTTCTCATGCCGCCGCTTAGGTGAGACACTAGCGTGGCGGGAAGGAGACCGGTGTCTCTTAGAGGCTTCGCGGTGGTGAGGCTTGGGCGGAGATCGATGGTGGCGATCCCCAGGCACCGGCGATCTCCTCTGGGAGGAATGCTGGCTGGGTTGCACCACCCCTGGGATAGATGGATTTGGCTCCGGTTGCTGCGCGGCCGCCTGTTGGTGCTGCAGGCCCTGAACCACCGCCGCCAAAGACTGGACTTGCGTGGCCAGGGCGGCGAATCGATCTTTCTGGAATTGCTGCAGAGGAGGCGCGGGGACGTCGACTTGAGGAGCAGAAGGCCCCGCCTCCCGGGGGCGCAGCGGCTCCGGAATACCAGCTGCGAGAGCCGGGGGGGCCTCGTGGGTGGACCGGCCCCGCGGCGCTGCCCCCCAGCGCAACCGGTAGAAACTCCCTTCGTTCGGGTCGTCACCATGGCTTCAAGAGCTTGAAGAGAGGGAATGTAGATTGCTGGTTCGATGTCTTTCTCTTTCCTCCCCATACCTGGCGCGCCAATCTGATGACGCCAAGTCACCTTCTTCAAACGTTGGGGAAGACGGACGTCCTTCTCTCCAGACCCCTGCAAGAAAAGTCCCCGAAGACCGGTTGTTCCGGTGGGGACCCTCCGATGCTCAAGTCAGTTAATTGGGATCAGACAAGAACCGCTAAGCGGAAAGGAGCTGAGACAGTAGGGTTTTGCTAGGAGGAAGAAAGCTAGAAAACCAGAGTTCGGATCCTTACTTACAGTGCGGGCGTGTATTTTTATACCTGTCCGAATATCCCATCTTACTGTTCCGGAAGATTGCCATCGTACCATCACTGTGCGCGCCGAAGGCGTCCCGCGCTACCTGTCAACATGATGTTACAGGTGTCTAGCAGCCGCAGTTATATTTGATGCGCGCCGTTGCTTGACATGACCGCGCACAGTTGCAAGTGGTAGCAGGTCGTACTCCGTAACGGGGCACAGTCATGCACAAGAATATGCAGAGCACCATATGCCGTTATGAGGCATGGCCGCAAGCAGCCATGGGCGCACGGAGAGTCATGTGGAGCGCCGAGAGTCACGTGGGCACGCCAGGTGGCCCGGAGCTGTCACTTGGTTCGAAGGCTAGTCCGCGTGCTAATCGCTGATGATGCCCGCGCACCCCGAGACCGGAGGGGGTCTCGGGGTCGAGAGATGGTGATCCCACCCCGAGACCGGAGGGGGTCCCAGGGGTGAGATAATGCTGGTGCACCTCGAGACCGGAGGGGGGGTCTCGGGGTCGAGATATGGTGATCCCACCCCGAGACCGGAGGGGGTCTCGGGGTCGAGATAATGCCGGTGCACCCTGAGACCGGAGGGGGGTCTTGGGGTCGAGATATGGTGATCCCACCCCGAGACCGGAGGGGGTCTCGGGGGTGAGATAATGCTAGTGCACCCCGAGACCGGAGGGGGTCTCGGGGTCGAGATATGGTGATCCCACCCCGAGACCGGAGGGGGTCTCGGGGGTGAGATAATGCTGGTGCACCCCGAGACCGGAAGGGGTTCTTGGGGGTGAGATAATGCTGGTGCACCCCGAGACCGGAGGGGGGTCTTGGGGTCGAGGTATGGTGATCCCATCCCGAGACCGGAGGGGGTCTCGGGGGTGAGATAATGCTGGTGCACCCCGAGACCGGAAGAGGGTGTCGGGGTCGAGATATGGTGATCCCATCCCGAGACCGGAGGGGGTCTCGGGGGTGAGATAATGCTGGTGCACCCCGAGACCGGAAGAGGGTGTCGGGGTCGAGATATGGTGATCCCATCCCGAGACCGAAGGGGGTCTCGGGGGTGAGATAATGCTGGTGCACCCCGAGACCGAAGGGGGTCTCGGGGTCGAGATATGGTGATCCCACCCCGAGACCGGAGGGGGTCTCGGGATCGAATATGGTGATCTCCGTTAGCTGCTATTACCTTGTATTTTAACGATGCGGGATCAGTCATATCAGTTTTTGAGGTAGAGTGATTTAGAATAACCACCACACAAGATTATCTTCACCTAATTCATTGGTGATCTTGAATGGATTGCTCTATACCAAACACCCTCTCAATGTTTTCATGAATTGAATCAAATCAATTAAGAAAAATAAAGATGATGTAGGATAAGAAAACTAGAAAACATAATTGATCCTTCAATGATTTAAATTATGTTTATGTAGTCATATTAAATAAATAGAAGCATTGATCCTATAAATTGATATTAATTATGAAAACAATATTTTGAAAATAATATATTAGAAAACTGTAGACATTTTAATTGATATGACCGAAAGCCTTAAGGGTCCCAACACAATGCAAGTTGGGCACAATCCATGCAAATAGATTACGAACTACATCTTCTTGAAGGCTTTGACTTGACTAAGAGTGTTATTTTCAACTCTTTTATGGTTTGCAAAGTTGACTTTTTATTTTTCGGCTGGTTTCGGCTGGTTGGATGTTGTTTGGCTTTATATTCAATGACATCACAAATTATGTTCCCTCTGGAATCGCTTCAAGAGGCCACACCGCAATAACCTTGCACTATTTTGACATACCTTCATATATCTAAACTATACCTCATCTCTAAAATAAGAAAGAGATCTCCATTACTGATAAACTGAGAGAAGAGACATGGAGAGTTATCTTAAAAGATTTTTGTAGACTAATTGTTAAAATCTTTCATATCCGCATATTAATATTTCAATATTTAAACTTTAATCCATAAAATCTTAGAACTTATTGCTTATGCATCTCTCAATTAACTAGAAAATAATAACTTATTCTTATTATATTATTTTAGTGGTGTTAAATTTATATCTTTAGGACATCCAAGCAAATTTTAAGAGAGAAGAAGACGGCATGAGTATGAGAAGGCAGAGCTCTGAGTCTCATTCAACAATTTTAGCCTTCTACGGTTCTAATTAACTATGATTCAATCAAAGAAAATTAGTGGAAGGACAAGTTTGCACACACAAAAAAATTGATCTAAATATGAAAAGATAGGAATTCATATGCATATACGTAATATTTAAGGATTAATATATAGAACCTTTCTCTTAAAACGCTAATCAGTCAACACTTGCATTTACCTTTTATTACAAGAAATCAAATATATTACAGCAAGAAGTATTTTCTTGGATTACGGGTCATAACATTTCAATAGACTTGTGATGCCTATGAAAATATGCAACGCTATCTGACACTCACTGATTAGATATAGGAAAATTTCACAATGCTTTTTGTACTCATTGTATAGTAGTGCTCATCTCGGATGGCTGGTGCAGCAAATAACCAAAGGCTAAATGGCGTTGTTTTCCAAAAACATCTGATTGAACGATTGTGATTTGAACATTGTTTTCTAATTTTTTTTTTTTAAAAAAAAAACAGCGTAGCAAAGCTCTTAGATATATTATGACGAACACACAATTTCACCCTCAAATATGTTTATTTCCTTTGTTAAATATTAGCACACGGCATCTAGCATGACTTACATATGGAGCCCAGGTACGTATATCTCACAGTCTAGACCTGCCCCACATTAGGTGGAAGATATAGAATAGTCCAAGTGCAATGCACATAAAGATGCTGCACACTTAATGGTTCTTATCTAAAATTCATTTCTAAGTTACACATGTTCTAGAAGGGAGGAAAGAAATCCTTAGACATGACCATTCAACGCTATTTGGGAACCACTTTCCTGTTAGATATCTTTTATTAATTCATATAGATGGAGGCATATTCTTCTCTTTACTTTCTTTCTTTCTTTCTTTCTTTTTTAACCCTCCTAAAAACAATACACTTCCTCGCGCGTACGTGAGTAAATTATGTTTTGAGACTAATAGTTCTAAGGATGCACAATTGTCACAAAACGACGACATTAATGTGTGCAGTTTTAATCAAGAGTTCGAGTATGTATCAAATTAAAGGATACATAATATTAACCTTTTTTGGGTAAGGATACTCAAAATTATGCAATGAGAATCACTTTGTCAAGAGATTTTGCTACCCAGAGCATAGAAGGCTCCAGGAGTACATGTAGCATGGACGATGACCAAACTAAATTGTTCAACCAATCTCTGCACCATTGACCAAACTTAGAGCAGGTTTGACTTTACTAAAAGTTCAAAACATTTGATGCTAAGTCAAAAGTAAAAGGTGGACCTTTCCGTCGACCTTAATCCACAAAAACATCAAGCCGAAGCTTATAATATACACCTATCGCTAACGTCGAGCTTCTATTTCATACTTTTATATATAGGGATCTTAATTGACATTAGTCCCAAAGTCTGCACCCAAAAAGAAAACGGCATTAGGTCCAAATTCCGATCTCCCCATTATAATCGCATCAGTGCATGTCAAGGGGTTATTTTTATTGGACTATATATATGAAGCTATGGCACAAGAAATTTTACCAGTGGGCGTGTCAGTACTCCAGAACGAGGAAGGATAATAGTAATCACTAATCAGACGTACGTGTTGAAAGAAGCCAATCAACCTGCTGACCAGATGGTAAAGCAAATACTTTCTTTCATGGTTTTTATTGGAGTGATCATCTGCCGGAACGAGATAGTCCACAGCTTGGATGCTGACGCTAGGCCTCCACTTGAACGTTCTGATTACTTTATGGTCATAAAACTATCTAGGGGGCTGCTTTGTTTTGACTAAGAGAAGGAACATAAGGATGGTCAAACTTACCCAACCTAGGTCTATCCATTTTTTTTCCCCCTTAGGTAATCTTTTTATCAAACTTAGAAGGCAGAAATCCATGATTCTAATTAACTAGTTTGCTTACGCTGACCAGTAGAGTGGTCTCAAACCTAACACGTCCCAATTGTAGGAAGGCTACAAGCAGTGCATATAAAATAGAAAACATACGCGTGGGATCCACGGCCTATGCTACATATATATATCTTGGGAAAAAAATCACAGGCTCGTAATTAATCTTTAATATTAACAAGCGCTCTTTGACACGGAATTCTCTCCCTTGTCAACGGCTACTCAGACCTCCACAGTGAGAAGAGAGCGATAAAGAACAGTAGGGATATGGAAAAAAGTCCTCTCGTGAGGACATCACCCTTTCACGTACAACTCTTAATTAATTAAAGTGCTTTCATAGATGGTGGGAGGAGGTTCCATTAGTGAATCAAACCAAAAAGAAAGAAGGAATGCAAGAGAGGGAGGAAGGAACCGGAAAGGGCCAGGATCTTGCTCTCTTTGAAAGGGAACCTCCCTTCCTCTTCCCTCTTTCTCCTGCGTCCATGGCAGTCCAACGTTTTGTCACCATTGCGCCCACTTCTTTCTCGTTTATTTATCTATTTATTTATTTGACTTTTTCTTCCTCAAGTATGACGAGCTGTTCGTTCCTTTTGAATTTTTCATTTAGGAAACTAAAGAAGATATGACCTACTGAATGGATGGATTTAGGTTTGAACATGCCTTTCCCTAAGGTAGTGTTTAAAATAGGGGATAAGAGGAAATATCTAGGGGATATCCCCTCTTATTCCCAAAAGCCATAACTATAAAGGATAGTAGAGAATAAAGTTAACCAAAAGGATAATCCATGGTTAACCATGAGATATCCCCTTAATTTATTCCCTAGAAAATGTAGAAATAGCTGGTTATCCCTTCAAATAAGAGTAAAAAAAGGTTATCCTATGGATTTATCTTTTTGCATTTGATATGATCAATGGGATAGCCAAGGGATACCCCTAGGGATAGCCAGGAGATAAACTCTATCCCGTACACTTATCCATGGATAATATTTTTTCTATCAAACACTACCTAAGGTAATAAAGCATGCTAATTGGTCTAATGTTCTGAATGTCTAGTTTTGCTAGTTGGTGCCTCTAGTGGATTTCTCAAGCCTCACTGCATAGATTTTATAACCCATGATGATCATCTCATCCAATCTAGTAAGCGGCCTAATATACGTCTAAGTAGATATGACCAATTATAAAATAGGATCACAATATTCATGAAACAAATCCGTTCAGCTGAAATAGGACTCATAATTCCATATTACTACTTTATTCTATTAATGTATATATATAATGATTTAATAATGTGTGTTGCAAGCTTGGACATGCATGCTAACTTTGAGATTTTAAAGAAAATTAAAGAACCTGCAGGCACTCCATAGCTGGATAAATGATGCATCATTTGTTTGTGCAATAAACTACAAAGTCTTGGAGAACACAATTATTTTCTACTTAATTTATCACTATCTCTAAATACATTGTTTTAACTTTCAGCTAGGTTCCAAAGCATATGTGACCGTACCAGCACCTAGAGATTCCCATTTTAAAAATATCATAATACCAACATAAATCCTATAAATAATATAATTAAGTCTTATAAATTAATGAAACAGGGCCATCTAATGATATATTGGTTAGCGTGCGAACTTTTGCGCCCATCGATCTAATGATGTATTTATTATCATTGGCAGCAGGATTTTGACTGCTTCCAATTTTTTTTTTTTTTGTGGGAAGATATTGAAATGGAGCAAATATTCTGTTTAATTTCACATCACGTATTATTTCGTTTTGGGGCCAAACACTAAGGTTTACTCGTGCCATCCATGAAGGTGCTTTAATATCCGTGAAAGGGGACGTGGCGAGCGATAAAAGGGCCTCTCTAGGTGATATTAAAGGTTTATGATCAAAGGATCCTTGGGCGTCGGGTTGGCTGTGCTGGCGCTGCTGCATGCCTCGGCATCGCAGTCGCCGACGCCACCGCGACCCACGCAGAGACGTGACAAAAGCTCACAAAAGGATAAAAACAACGCCTGAGGCTGAGAGCGTGAGAGATTCTCTCAGTGCTTTCTTCTGCTCTATCTCCTACCTCTCGACCCACCGGGCTCCATGTACATACATATGTCTCTATGTGTCTGCTTGCAGTCTTGACCAATAAAGTGGTCTTGTCTTTATCACGGGGCCGTTGACGATATAAAAACAAAGGCGAGATCAGTAGGATCACGTCCCACAAGCTTAGGCGCTTGTTGCCGATTAATTTGTCTCTCCCCCTGCATATATGAAGTGGGTCAGTTCTCACACTGGTAAACTGGCGAGCTAAGGTGTAGTCTTTAATTATGATACTTAAAAATGGTGGAAGTTATCCATGGTCCATGTAAATACGTATTAACTGATGCTGCAAGTCAAAGGCAACACAAACAAACGGCCAAACTCCAGCTCCATTTGTCCTGGAACCATGCACTCAAGGAAAGAATAAAATTTAGGTAACCTAACCAAGTCTCGGTTGCTGCAGCTTAAAGGAAAGACTGGCCGAATTGTCTTAACTATATTCTTTTATTTATTTATCTATCTATATTTTAGCAGCAAACTCGAAGAACATTCCGAATTCAAAAAAGATGAAGTTATGGTGCTTTCCTAGCTCTTCTACAACAATGACTCCTCTACTTTAAGATCAGTTTATATGCTAGTAGTATTGGAAGTATAGTAGTGGGTGGGGCAGAAAGACCGCAAAACAAGGATCGGAATCTGAAGCTCCAACACTATATGGTCTTATTTACTTAGGCCACGGGAGATTAACGTTATACAAATACTGTGGACATTTTAGTTGCAGCTGGATTATAAGATGGTCACTTGCTGCCGATGTTACAGCACACCGAACTGCCAAGCACCGCTGGCTCACCTCATCATTCTTCACACATGCCTAATATGTCACGAGACTTAGATGACAAGACCTACATGGCATCCAACAACCACCTCTCTAATCATTGACTTCTTTGCACACTGCAAGCTCTTCTTTCCACGATCATCATCAAAACATATATACCTTGGTGATCAATTTATATGCCCTCTCTTCAGGTTACGTTGCAAGCTTTTTCAATTTCTTTGCTTCTCCATTTACGTACGTGAATCAAATGTAATGAGACAAACGTACAAAAAGAGAGGAGCAGAATACAAAAGATGCGTCTTCGATGGAACAATAATTGATTTCTGCTCTAAGATAATTAACATATTCCCATATCTACAATTTCAGGGTTTTTTTTTTTTAATTTAATGACAACACCTTAAGAATATTTAAAACTCTCACCTTGAGGTTATGACGGATATTGCAGTATGATTACATATTATCATTCTTATTAGGGTACTAAATATTGCCTGGTATCCTCTTCAGCACAAAAACATGAAGTGCATGAAAGAATATGTGCGGACAGCTTGAAAAGTTTCCTCCTAATAAGCTATGGATAATCACAATAGAAGGAGAAAAAAATAACAACAAAGGAATAAAGGAAACAAAGAAAGAAAGAAAAGTGATACCTACTAATTAATTAATTACAATTTTAATCACTCGTTATGATAGAAAGGAGAGCAAGTCTGATATATATTTTAGTACCTTTATAGTCAACTCTATTTTAGTTTGAATTAAAATTTTCCATTATTCCATACTGATTACAAGGAGGATCTACCTTCAATACTGGAGCACATGAGGATTATTACAGGAACAAAGATAAGAACATTCATTCAACATCAAATCTAGAGTGCCATAGCAGCCTCAACATATGAGTGAATCCTACAGCAAAAATAGAGATGTGGGATAGTATCTCGTCGATCCCTTGGTTGAAAGAGAAAGATAAGAACTAGATCGATAAAGAATAGTTACCATTGTTTTTTTCTTTTTTTCTTTTCAAAATTCTGAAAATTGGAGCCCATTCATATACCACTAATTTCCTTGGAGTGGCTAACCATGCCATGGCTGCTTATTTTGTTGGGGCTGCTCATAGGAGGAACTCATGCAAGCGTCGAGCCCAGTCATGTTGATGATATCCCTATGGGAAAATGCTCTCAGACCCAAGAAGTCTCTAGTCAACCTATCATTTCCACCCCCAGCACCACCACTACTTCCTCCTTCCTCATTCCTTCCATGACTTCTTGCAATGCTTTCCATTGTACTGCTCTCTTCTCTTTTGGCTCCCAGCATTCCTCCGAAGGCCTCCTCGAAAGACCTACCAAAGCCAGGCGCTGAGGCGAGGGAATTCATCATCATGTCTTGGAGAAGCGGAGGTGCTGACCCGTGTCCAAAATCCCCATCGGCACCACCGGCCATCTCTTGGTGAGAAGACAAACCAAGGCCAAAGCCAGTAGCAATATTGGCAACAGTAGCATTGTTCGTGTGAGTTGCCATTTGATCATGGTGTGGAGGTCTGCTCATGGTTGCACCCATCTGAGCTGCCTTTTGTAGCAATGCTGTGGCTGACATGTGAGAAGAGGCAGCACCGGAGGGCCCTTGGTAAGGAGGGGGAAGAGGTGGAGGGGGAGCTGGGCTTTCATGAGAGTACTGTGCCTGTTCTAGTCTTGTGGAGTAGATGGAAGAATGGAGGTCTAATTGATTTAGAGACGTGGGGCCCTGGCAAGCCAGCCATGGTGGGATATCCGGCCTCATGCTGTAGTGTTGCTCTTTTTTCAATGACAGCTCTTGTAGCCCATGACTGCCTATGATGTTGGTGTTGGCGTCTGCGGCTCTCATAAGGTGAGGGTACTGGGCTTGGAAGGCAGTGTGTGGAAGAGGAGAAGGGTCATGGGACGATGTGGGCTGAGAGAATAGCAGCGGGTGGTGGTTAGCCACCAGAGGGTTTGCTGTGATGGCCCTTGCACTCTCTTCTGCCAATGCATCACAGAAGGCTCTGTGGGTGATAAAGCTATCCCTCCTGCAATTGAGAGCAGTAACCAACAAGAAGAAGCGAACAAAGAACAAAAACAAGAATCACAAAAGGCGACCATCATTCAAAAAAGCTCACACAAGTCCAAAAGGAAACCAAAGGTGTAGATCTAAAAAAAGGAAAGAAATGAAAACAAATCGAGCTGCCGGAAAAAAAACCATGCCTCAAGTACGTCTCTTGGTTTTTGAATCCATGGGGATATAATTTGCTATCATGATTTCATTCTCATGCTATATCCTCCATGACCAAAACCCAAAAGAAGTGGCTATGACTGCCATAGCAGCCTGCTATCCAGCACTTTCGGACTGCAAATATTTAATGCTTGATGGGTTTAATGCGGTTCACCCTCTTTTTTTTTTTTTTTTCTTTTGAATGAAGCTTATAGCTAGCTTATTAGAGTATTCCCTTCGTTTCATATCAAGGGAATTACTTTTGTTAAATCTAACTAACTGGGGAATTAGTTCATATATAGTTTTGTTGCTAGCTACCTTGAGAAGAGGGTACCACAGTCGCATCTGTATTCCCTTGTGCCACAGATCTTGGAGTGGGCCTTCCAATCAGATCGAACAGCATACTTCTTTGAGCACTTGTCACACTTCCACTTCTTCTCCCCATGTTTCCTGCTGAAGTGTTTCTTGATCCCAGTAAGGTCCCCTAGAGCCCTAGAGGGATCATGGTGCACACATGTCACCTCTGGGCAGATGTACACCTTCTTCTTCACCTCCTTGCTGCTTCTCTGCTTCAACTTCCATGGGAGGTTGTGGCCCCTCCTGTGGAGCTGGAGGTTCTGATCCCTCTGAAACCCTTTGTTGCAGATCTCACACACAAACCTGTTGGTGGCCATCAGGGTCTTGGGGGACAGTGCTATCACCTCAGCATCTGGGTCTGAGATCCAATTCCCAAAAAAAACCAAGAAAATGAAATTTTCCCGGATAGATTTAATTGTTAGATTGAGGAAAAAACAAACAAACAAACAAACAAACATGATGGTTAGCACTAATTTGAGACAATTAAATTAGGCTAATTTTAAGACCTGGATTTCCTGGCAGGTTCCTCTTTTTCTTCACGGGGACTGGGTTTGGGGAAGCAAAAGACTGCTGGTTGGAAGCGACACTGGCTTCCCCAGAGGCTGAAGTTAGATTAGACATATTCTCCTCCACCAGTTGGTGCTGCTGAAGTATGAGCCCTTTCATCATCTGTCTACTGTTGCCTGGAGAACCCTTAAATAATTTCTGGGTGGAAGCTAGGAAAAAGGAGAGAGGCTAGGGCTGATGAATAGCTCAAGTACTCAAGGCAGATCTATTTGTTTCCTCTCATCTGATAAAAAGGAAGCCCTGTGGGTTCCAAAGTTCACAACAGGAAACATCATCATTTACTGGTCTGACATGAATCTCCAAGGGTTATCCCATGTTCCATGTACATAACATTAAAAAAAAAAAATGTATATATAATTTATCACGGCGAAAAAAGAGAGAGAGAACTCTAGGATGATGATATTATTTCCATCAGACTTAAAAAAAACAAGGAGAAAAATAAAGGTCTTCAAACCTAAACTCCAGCAAACGAAAATCAAAACAAAGACGGAAAGAAGGCTTTATGACAACAGCAGATGGAACTTCACCAAACTCTCCATCAGTACATCAAATATAAGAGAAATAATAAGAAAAAATAATAAAGACCACATTTCATGACTCAACAACTGCATATGCTTTCCTAACTCAAGCGGAGACCAGATAAAACTTACATCGAAGTGTCAATAGATGAACAAATCCAACAAAACCAATTGCCCAGAGACTAGAATCCTGAAATCATAACCAGAAGACCGACCAAGAGAACACAATACTTCTTCTAGCCCAAAAATTCCATATAAAATGAAATAAAGAGAGCAAATCGATCAGAAGGAAAGATAGTAGAGAAAGGAAAGGAATTGAGGGGAATTTTGCTCCAGAGAGAGAGAGAGAGAGAGAGAGAGAGAGAGAGGTCTATGTGGATGAGGAAGGCAAGCAAATGTGCAATCCTCCACTTATTCAATACTCACCCTACCGCTTACTCTGACGTTGCACCATCTGTCTTTTCCTTCGTCCTCGACGCCTATCTAGAAATTCCTTTCCTCTTCCCTCACCCTTCTATAATATAATCTCTTGTATACTGTATAGCACACCAAGTCTCTTTCTCATCATCATAAGTATCTTATATCAGCTGTATTATTGTCAGCACAGTACCACGGGGAGAATAATACCATACAATTAATGTATGGAGAGCTCGCACACATGCAATCATGCAGTGTTGACGCACAGAAGGTGGTGCAGTGACCACCGCAAAGTCCATATATACTTCGTGGCGGACTGACTTCTTTATGGCTTTGGTTTGGTAACTGGTAAATGTACTAGCTTTTAGGCGGCTATTAGATTAATAGAATGATCTTTTGTCTAAAAAGTAGAAAGGTCGGATAAAAGGCCGGTATGATTTCAGGGGAATAATGGGCATTTGATTTATTTGTCATTGGGAGAGGATTGGGGGGCAGTGGTAAAGCAAGGGACCAGCTTTTCACATTTACACTAAAATGATTGGATCGGTGATTGAATTCACAGGGTCATTTCTTATCATTTTTTATTAAATTAAGATCTATTATATTTAAATAAGGAAAAGTAAGGGAAAGAAAACTCCTGCCTAATTTTTCCCAGAATTCTTTAAGCCAGTTTTGTAATGCCCTTGGTGAGTGCCCTCAGATTTTAACACACAGCTAGCTAGGCCCCCCGGTCTACCACGTGCCTCCTGGGGCACCGTATCAAGTCACATTAGAACACTAATTTCAATTTATACAGTGAAATTTACCCGTCCACTCAATTTGGAGTGAACATTTTTTATTTTTTTATAAAAATAAAAAATATTAATAAAAAGAATTATTTTTTAACAAAAAATAAAGGCAGAATTGAGGCCTTCGTTCCTATCTCATTCCGTCCCGTTAATTACTATCCCTATAGTTTGTAAAATATATAGTTTATACTATTTTTTTCATTCCTGTGTTGGGTTTGACATGATAGAAAAAAAAATTTTATTTTAAAAATATCATATTTATGATAGTTTACAATAAAAAAATAAAAAAAATATTTTTTTTGTCAAAAGATTTTTGATAGAATATACTTTTGATCTTCAAACTTTAACTCAAATTTTTTTTTACCCATCAAACTTAATTAGTTATTATAGTTTAGTCCCTTCTACCTTAAGAATATTACATTTTTGATATTCTATTACATGAGATATATTAAAATTAATAAATAATTAATATGCCAAATTAGCGTAAACATTGACTGATTGATAATATAATATGTTAGTTATTCTATTAATTACGTTATTTTTAAAATATGAAAGACTAAATAGTAACAATTAAAAGTTTGACGATCAAAATAAATTTTGAGTTAAAAGCATGAGGATACCGAATGTATATTTTAGCCATGATTTTTTTTCATTGAATATTTTGTAAATATTTCTTTTACTAAAAAAAAAGTAATATTTACAAGAGAAGAGAATAATTGAGGCATGCATCCATTCAATGAACCCTTACTGTTAATTCCTATATTGTCCCAGAAAATGGTCCTTAATTATTTGGGCAATCATGGTATGCTGTCGAGCGCTTGTGCATTGGAGCTTCCAGCTTTACCATCCTTCTCCAGTGACAAAGGGCTGAATCTCAGAAATCTTGTGTTATCTTGTACCCTCCTCCAGCTGCTCAGTGATTTAGCTTCTTAGTTGGGTCCATGTTTCCAGGCTTCCAATTATCAGTCTTAATAGACTATATATCAGCGCTTCAGCCTTGCAGAGCTTCAGTGATGTTGCCTATTTGGGAGTACGCCAGGCTATCGGTGATTCCGAATGGAGCCTCAATGTGATAGTTCATCATCAGTGTAACTGCGTCCCTGAGCACCAGTGCCTCATCTTGGTTCAGTGTGTTGCATTAATGTCTTAAAGCAATTCATTTGTACTGAACATTGCTCTACAGACCCCTTGAGGTCCTTGTATGTTGGACCCACCTACTCACATGTTCACTGTACTTCATGGAATGTTAGAGGTGCCCATGCGCTAGCTAAAAGGAGAAACAAGACTTTATTGTTGAATCTAAATGTGATATCATCCTAATTCTCTCCCTTTACTTCTGTCTTCAAATCTATGTGAGGTAATAGAATAGCTGATTGGGCTCACTTGGATGTAGTTGGACTTTTGGATGGCATATTGGTTGGATGGACTTCTCTCTTCTTTTCCCTATTGAGCACCAGCTCTAACACCTCGCTAACCGTGAAAGTTTTATGTAGGAGGATCATCTGCTCTCTTACCATCTTGATTGTTTATGGGCCGAATGACAGGACCCTTCACCTGAATTTCTTTCAGGAGCTTAAAGACATCAGAGCATCATTCTCAAAGCCTGGGATGGTTGGTGGTGACTTTAACATAACCAAAAATCATAATAATCGAGAGGCAACCCTCAAGCTACAGTGGAGAGCATGGTTTTTCTATACTTCATTTAGACCTCAACTTAATAGACTTGAAACTTTAAGAAAAAGTGTTGGAAGATAATTTTGTAATTAATGTTAGCGCATGAAATTTAAGAGTCTCGATGAAGTTTAAGAGTTAGTAATTAGTGTTATTGAATATAAGAGTCTTGGTGAAGTCTAAGAGTTGTTTATATTCACGAGGAAAGTTAGAAAGACACTCTCGTATATCCATAAAAAGGCCAAATATCTTAAGTTTTATGAGCGTGGAGAAACTTATCATATCGTATTAAAAGAATATTATCCTCCCACTTCTAGAATATTTTTAGCATTATATCTTATATCTAGTTTAAA
This sequence comes from Calamus simplicifolius, assembly GCA_900491605.1. Classification (NCBI taxonomy): domain Eukaryota; kingdom Viridiplantae; phylum Streptophyta; class Magnoliopsida; order Arecales; family Arecaceae; genus Calamus; species Calamus simplicifolius. The sequence continues at coordinate 703,307 of UESW01004122.1, forward strand.
GCTTCATTTCCAATAAATGGTATTAGAACCAGAGAGCAACAAAATCAGAGAGCAGTTTCAGAATTGAAAGAAGTTCATAAAAAAGTTGTTCATATCCTCCGTCAGGATATTAAGTCTTCAGGTCGAAAAGAACCCATAGAGAAATATGCAAGTCTAAGATAAAGAGACTTTGCAAGAGCAGTCTTCAGAAGTTGAAGAAAAAAAAGACCTCAATACCAAATTATGCAAATGAGGATGAAAAGGCAATAGTTGTAGTTATACCATATAAGCTAATGCTCAAAGAAATGCTTGAAAAATTAAATTTTTCATTGGCAAGATACATTTATGAAAGATCTGGACCAAATCACTCACCGATTTTTATGACAACAACTAATTTTGAAGATTCAAGTAGAAAACTAATGATTGAAGGGCATGCAACTGATACCAAGAAAGAAGCTAAAAACAATGCAGCTTTGCAAGCAATTATTTATTTAAAAAATAATTAAAATATTATTATAAAAGATATTCATTTTTAGGAAATAGAAGAAGTCAAAATCTTTATGCAAGATCTACATGAAAGGTATAAAGATATGAAGAAATATATGAAGATGTAAACAAAAGGTTAAATGAGTTGAAGTTGAAGATAGAATAGAAGTGATAGTAAAAGACACATGAACTCATTATTTTATATAAAAAAGAAGAGCTTATTGTGCTATAAGAAATTTTCTGCCTAGTTGTGTTAAGAAAATTACAAAATAAAGGGGGATAATGTTGGAAGATAATTTTGTAATTAATGTTAGCGCATGAAGTCTAAGAGTTCTGGTGAAATCTAAGAGTTAGTAATTAGTATTGTTGAAGTCTAAGAGTCTTGGTGAAGTCTAAGAGTTATTTGTATTATGAGGAAAGTTAGAAAGGCACCCTCATGTATCTATAAAAGGGTCAAATATTTTGAGTTTTATAAGTGTGAAGAAAATTATCATATCATATTAAAAGAATATTATCCTCCTACTCTAGTATATTTTTTGGGCTTTATATCTTATATCTAGTTTCAATCTCTATTTCGAACAAAAAGAACTTTACTTGAAGCAACAAGAGAAAAAAAAGGCATCACTGACTTAGCTTGATAGATTCTTAATTTTTTCAGAGTTAGATGATTTCTTTTTGACAACTATTCAAAAAGTCTTAGTTAGCATAGCTTTGGACCATTGTTCTATTGAGTTTGAATGTGTCTTAAAATTTTGGTCGAGCAAAATTTTTTGTTTTAAAAGTTGGTGGACCAATGAAAATGATCTTAAGAAGGTGGTATATGCTACTTGACAACCTATTTATGGGTCCTGTAACCTTGTGGTGAAATAGGCGATCAATTTAAAAACAAGTAGATTAGCCTTTGAAAAGTAGTATGCTTCTAAGAGAAAACCAATAACAACATGAAGGATAAATCGCTTCATGATATTGACCTCCAAATTGAAAAGGAGGAGGGAGTTAATTTGTCCCATGGAGCACAACATTCAAAACAATCGTCCCTGTAGGACAACTAGGAAAAAGAGGAGTTTTATTGGTAAAAAAGGTTTCGGATTACTTGGCTTCAGGAGGGAAATTAAAATATCTCTTTTTTTTCATAAAATGGCAAGTGGTAGGAAAAGAAGAAATCTTATTTATTCTCCTATCAATGATGGAAGGAAGCTCACAAATTAAGAGGATATTTCTAATTCCATCCACTCATTCTTCTCCTCTATTTTCTCTACCTCCTGCTCCCTTACTTAGGAATTAATTGGAAGAAAATCTATGGAAGACCTTCAATTGATCTAAGTAACCTTTGTATAGAAATCTTGAAGAGGGAGGTCAAGCAAGCAATCTTTTCGCTTAGACTTTCTAAAGCTTAGGTTTTGATGAGTTTCTGCCTCTCTTTTTTAAAAAATTCTGAGACCTTGTAAAAAATGACATTATATTTGTGTTAAAGAATATATTCATAAAGGCAATTTAAAATTATAAAGGCTGAACTACTTCTATATCACACTTACACCTAAAGGAATAGTGATCTCACAGTGCGAGACCACCATCCAATTAACCGTCTAAATAGCTTTTTTAAAATAATCTTCAAGATTCTAGTAAGGAGATTAAGTAAGTTTCTTCCTTTACTAATTGATGAGCCCACTAGCATTTATCCAAGGATGATCTATCTTCAATTTTTTTTTTTTTTTTTTTGTGCATATGAGTGATGGCTTTTTGCAAGAGATCTAAACTCCAAATGGTTTTATGCAAGTTAGACTTTGAAAAGACTTTTGACAAAATAAACTGAGCCTTCCTTCTTAACCCTTTTACAGCAGAGGGTTTTCAAGTAAACGGTTGCAATGGATTCATTGTATGTTCTCCTTAGCTACGATAGCCCTACTTATCAAAGGCTTACCTAGGAAGTAGTTGAAGTATAGATAAGGGTTCCGATAAGAGACCCTTTATTCCTAGCTCTTTTTATTCTTATCATAGATGTACTTTTAAACTTCT
>UESW01004122.1:708576-741901 GCA_900491605.1 Calamus simplicifolius
TTAGTTTGTTTTGCAATTTCTACTCCCTCCGAGCCCAAAGAGGGTTGTGGCTATTCCAGCCCCGACCCAACAGGGTCCTTAAGCTTCTTTTGCCTTCGTCAATCAAGGGGTGAAAACCCCGTTTCTTTTTGCTAATATCGACCAAGTCCGGCCCCGGTGGGGGGACCCCGACCTCCGAGGGAACGCCGCGGCTGTTCATCCTAGGGACCGGGAGGCGATGGGGGTGTTGCTGACCGCCGAGATCCCCCGGTACACCCTGCTGTTAGCGGAGGACAACTTTGAGTTGGCGGGTCTCATCTCCCAGCGGGATAAATTCTCCATACTTAGTCAGGAATTCTGCTCTTCTTTTTCCCCCTTTTTTTTTTTTAATCATTCTGAAAATCTAACTTATGTCCACAGCAATGAAGATCCCGACCGCGAAAGTGGTAAAGGCTGCTAAGAAAAGGGCCCGAGAAGGGCCGCCCAGGGACCAGCGGGCTTCGGCCCCGAAACGCCTGGTGGTCCGGGCCTCCCTCCCGGCACCAGTCCCCCCCGGCTCCGTCACACATGCCCCGGAGGTTGACCTCGGAGGCCGACCTCACGGCCGACACAGGAGCCACCGCCGAGGAACCAGAAGGGGTGGCCGCGGGAGCCACCGCCGAGGAACCAGAAGTGGGGGCGCGTGGGCCAACCGGGGAGTTCCCGGCCCCCGAGAGAGCGACCCCATCAGGCGCCGCCAGAGACTGGGGCGAGGGACCATCTGGCCCCGCGAGCCCATCCCCCGAAGGGGCCACTCGGGAGTGGTCCGTACGTAGGGCCGGCGACTTCAGGAACGACGGAGGGAGGCGAGGGCGCACCCAGGCCGCCCCGGGACTCCTTGAACGACGGCCGCTGGGCCGAGCAGGCCCTGGGCCCGGTTTTTGATCTCAAGATTATAGAAGATCTCAGCCATCTGGGGGCGGGCGCGTTCTTCCGGGACTCCTACGCTACAGTGGTCAAGGTAAGTAATCTTCTCGCTCCCTTCCCCTTACTGTTTCTCATATATATATATATACTCTGTTGACCTGGGCCTGTGTGCAGATCGCACACTCCCTGAGGGCCGCCAGGGAGGTTATCCACGGGGGAAAAAGGTTCTACGGGAGGCGCAGGAGGCCGCGCGAGGAAGCGCCGCGGAAGGGGCGCTGGAAGCGGTCAAAGACGTCTGTGCAAGCGAAGTGAGGGCCGCCACGAGCCGAGCAGAAATGGAGGCCAATCGCACGCGCGCGGTGCTCTCCCAGATGGCGGAGGCTGAGAGCGCGGTCATGGCTAGGGACTTGCACATCTCTGAGTTGACCTTAGCACTCCGGGAGGCCGAGGACCGAGCGGGTGCGGCGGCAGAGGAAGCTAGAGTGGCAAGGGAGGAGGCCGTCGTGAGGAAGAGTTGAGCCGCGCTCGAGAGGAGATAAGCTATGTACGGGAGGCTGAAAAAACCACGGCGGAGGCCCTTGCTGCGGAGAAGGCTCGGGCTGCTGGACTTGTTGAAGAATACAAGGCATCCGAGCGTTTCGCAGATGACCTGGCTGAAGCTTCGGCCGTTGTATACCTCGACGGGTTCCAGCATGCTAAGGAGAGGGTGGCCAGGGACTTGAATTTCCCCCGGGCCCTGGAGATCGAATTGTCAGACCAAACTTCTTCCGATGATGAGCCCGCACCGGCAGAGCCATGAGTCTGCGTCCGTGATGTTGCTTTTCTTTTCTTTCTTTTGTAAGCTCGACTACGTCGGGGTTTTGTAGTTCCTAGTTAATAAAATATTTTTCACGATGATCTTCGTATTATTGTTAACTTCATCAATTGATACGTGGCCCCACGATTCTTGTTTGTCTCGATGATTCCGAGGGACACCTTCCCACCTACGCCACTCCGCCTTAGTTACATGGACCCGCGATTAGAGCTAGGTAGGGTTGAATCTTGGGGAGCTGAGGCCTGGCACCGCTGGTTCGGGGAGTGGTAGGCTGGCTGGTGCAGGCTCCCTGAGAGCTATAGGCGTAATGCCCGGTCAGCCAGTGGTATTGGACCTGGATGCCTGGCTGGTCTGGTGGACGCGCAGCTGATGCCCGCTGGGCAGGGCTGGTAGCTTTTTTTGGTACCGGCAGGGTGGTCGGGGTGCCGGCTTGAGACTAGCCAGTGGTACAGAATCATTGGTGGCACAGTGGTACACTGGGCTCTGGCTGGTGCAGGGCGGTTCCGACGGGGTGCCGGCTTTTGTTGTTGAGAGCAGTGGTACACTGCCAGTGGTACACTGGGCTTTAGCTGGTGCAGGGCTTTGGTGCCGACGGGGTGCCGGGCTTTTTTGTTGAGAGCCAGTGGTACACTGCTCTGCCAGTGGTACACTGGGCTTTATGCCTGGCTGGTGCAGGGCTTTGGTGCCGACGGGGTGCCGGGCTTTTGTTGTTGAGAGCCAGTGGTACACTGCTCTGCCAGTGGTACACTGGGCTTTATGCCTGGCTGGTGCAGGGCTTTGGTGCCGACGGGGTGCCGGGCTTTTGTTGTTGAGAGCCAGTGGTACACTGCTCTGCCAGTGGTACACTGGGCTTTATGCCTGGCTAGTGCAGGGCTTTGGTGCCGACGGGTGCCGGGCTTTTGTTGTTGAGAGCCAGTGATACACTGCTCTGCCAGTGGTACACTGGGCTTTATGCCTGGCTGGTGCAGGGCTTTGGTGCCGACGGGGTGCCGGGCTTTTGTTGTTGAGAGCCAGTGGTACACTGCTCTGCCAGTGGTACACTGGGCTTTATGCCTGGCTGGTGCAGGGCTTTGGTGCCGACGGGGTGCCGGGCTTTTGTTGTTGAGAGCCAGTGGTACACTGCTCTGCCAGTGGTACACTGGGCTTTATGCCTGGCTGGTGCAGGGCTTTGGTGCCGACGGGGTGCCGGGCTTTGTTGTTGAGAGCCAGTGGTACACTGCTCTGCCAGTGGTACACTGGGCTTTATGCCTGGCTGGTGCAGGGCTTTGGTGCCGACGGGTGCCGGGCTTTTGTTGTTGAGAGCCAGTGGTACACTGCTCTGCCAGTGGTACACTGGGCTTTATGCCTGGCTGGTGCAGGGCTTTGATGCCGATGGAGTGCTGGGCTTTGTTGTTGAGAGCCAGTGGTACACTGCTCTGCCAGTGGTACACTGGGCTTTATGCCTGGCTGGTGCAGGGCTTTGGTGCCGACGGGGTGCCGGGCTTTTGTTGTTGAGAGCCAGTGGTACACTGCTCTGCCAGTGGTACACTGGGCTTTATGCCTGGCTGGTGCAGGGCTTTGGTGCCGACGGGGTGTCGGGCTTTTGTTGTTGAGAGCCAGTGGTACACTGCTCTGCCAGTGGTACACTGGGCTTTATGCCTGGCTGGCGCAGGGCTTTGGTGCCGACGGGGTGCCGGGCTTTTGTTGTTGAGAGCCAGTGGTACACTGCTCTGCCAGTGGTACACTGGGCTTTATGCCTGGCTGGTGCAGGGCTTTGGTGCAGACGGGGTGCCGGGCTTTTGTTGTTGAGAGCCAGTGGTACACTGCTCTGCCAGTGGTACACTGGGCTTTATGCCTGGCTGGCGCAGGGCTTTGGTGCCGACGGGGCCAGGCTTTTGTTGTTGAGAGCCAGTGGTACACTGCTCTGCCAGTGGTACACTGGGCTTTATGCCTGGCTGGTGCAGGGCTTTGGTGCCGACGGGTGCCGGGCTTTTGTTGTTGAGAGCCAGTGGTACACTGCTCTGCCAGTGGTACACTGGGCTTTATGCCTGGCTGGTGCAGGCTTTGGTGCCGACGGAGTGCCGGGCTTTTGTTGTTGAGAGCCAGTGGTACACTGCTCTGCCAGTGGTACACTGGGCTTTATGCCTGGCTGGTGCAGGGCTTTGGTGCCGACGGGGTGCCGGGCTTTTGTTGTTGAGAGCCAGTGGTACACTGCTCTGCCAGTGGTACACTGGGCTTTATGCCTGGCTGGTGCAGGGCTTTGGTGCCGACGGGGTGCCGGGCTTTTGTTGTTGAGAGCCAGTGGTACACTGCTCTGCCAGTGGTACATTGTGCTTTATGCCTGGCTGGTGCAGGGCTTTGGTGCCGACGGGGTGCCGGGCTTTTGTTGTTGAGAGCCAGTGGTACACTGCTCTGCCAGTGGTACACTGGGCTTTATGCCTGGCTGGTGCAGGGCTTTGGGAAGATTCAGATAACTAGAATTGAATCTTGTTAGCATTGAGTAAGGGGTGAGCCCCAACAAAAACATGGAGATGATGTTTAATGCGAAAGGAGGGATACATTACTGGTAATACCGGCGGAGGTTATCCGCATTCCACGTCCTAGGAAGTGGTGTCCCGTCAAGGTCTTCAATTTTATAAGCCCCGTGGTGGAGCGTCTCGGTGATCCGGTAAGGCCCCTCCCAGTTAGGGGCCAGCTTGCCTCCCTCAGTTGGCTTCGAGATCTCTGCCCGTCGGAGGACTAGATCTCCTGGTAGGAACGTCCGGGGGCGCACGCGTGCGTTGTAGTATTTCGCAGCCCGCTGCCGATAGGCTGCCATTCGAAGCCGCGCTCTGTCCCGCACTTCCTCCACCAGGTCGAGGTTGGCTCGCAGTTGGTCAGGGTTACCTTCTTCACTATAAGCCTCCACCCGGGGGCTGGGTGCCCCAATCTCCACAGGGATGACAGCCTCAGAGCCAAAAACCAGGCTGAACGGCGTTTCGCCAGTGGGGGCTCGAGGCGTTGTATGATAGGCCCACAGTACGTTGGAGAGTTCTTCTAACCATCGTCCCTTGCAGCCATCCAGTCGAGTCTTTAGCCCCTGGAGGATGATCCGGTTATCACTTCCGCTGCCCGTTGGTTTGAGGATGCCCGACGGAGGTGAACCTCTGACAGATGCCCAGCTCGGAGCAGAACTCCCGGAAAGGTGCGTTGTCAAACTGCCGGCCGTTATCAGTGACTAGAGTGCGTGGCAGCCCAAACCGACATATGATTGACTTCCAGAAGAAAGATCTCACTTTACTCTCGGTAATTTGGCCAGAGCCTCAGCTTCAACCCACTTGGTGAAGTGATCCACCGCCACCAGGAGAAACCTCCGCTGCCCGGAGGCCGGGGAAATGGACCTAAGATATCCATACCCCACCGGGCGAAAGGCCAGGGTGCCACCAGAGGAGTTAGGTGAGAGGTTGGCTGTCGCTGAATACTGGCATGACACTGGTAGCTATCACACTTCTTGACAAGCTCGGACGCATCCTCCTTCATTGTCAACCAGAAATACCCTTGGCGTAGGGCCTTGTATGCTAGGGCTCTGCCCCCCAGGTGACTCCCGCATACACCCTCGTGGATCTCCCTAAGGATATAATCTGATTCTGTTGGCCCCACACACCTAAGGACCGGATATGAGAATGATCTCCGATAAAGCTTCCCGTCCACCATCAAGAACCTCGGGGCCCTTCGTTTGAGCAGCTTGGCCCCAGCGGGGTCCTCCGGGAGAGTACCGTCGGTCAAGTATCGGATGTAGGCATCCATCCAGGAGGGCTCCGGCTCTACTGCAAGGCCGCCTGCTGGTGCTGCAGACCTTGAACCATCGCAGTCAACGACTGGACCTGCGTGGCCAAGCCTGCGAGTCGATCCTCCTGGAGCCGCTGCGAAGCAGGCGCGGGGGCATCCTTTGACAGAGCAGAAGGCCCTGCCCCCTGGAGATTCGGAGGCTCTGGATAGATGGATGTGAGAGCCGGGGGGCTTCCGCGGGTGGACCAGCCCCGCAGTGCTGCCCCCCCAGCGCGACCGGTTGAAACTCCCTTCGTTCGAGTAGTCACCATGGCTTCAAAGTCTTGAAGGCAGGAGAAAGAAGAAGGCAGCTGGTTCGATGTCTTTCTTGCACCCCCCTTCTGGCGCGCCAATCTGATGACGCCAAGTCACCTTCTTCGAACGTCGGGGAAAACAGACATCTCGCTCCTAGAAATCCTGCAAGAAAAGTCCCCGGGGACCGGTGGCACCGGTGGGACCCTCCGACGATCAAGTTAGTGGCTTGGGTTCAGACAAGGAACCGCTCCAGCGAAGAGGAGCTGAGGCGGTTAGGGTTTTTGCTGGGAGGAAGAAAGCTCAGAAAAACCAGAGTTCAGATCCCACTTACCGCGCTAGCTCCCGTCCTTATAATGGCCTGAATACCTTATCCTACAATCTGAGGAGATTGCCCTCGTACTATAGCCGTACGTGCCGGAGACATCCCCGTACCCTTTGTGGATATGATATTTTACGTGTCCATGGCCGCGAAGGCATGCGATGCGCGCCGCCAGCTGATGGGACCAAGCACAGTTACAAGCAGTAGCGTGCCGTACGCCGCAGTAAGGTATGGCCATGTACAGGACATGCAATGCCCCATACGCCGTTTATGAGGCACGGCCCTCCGTAACGGGGTGTAATCACGGACGTACTGAGAATCACGTGGAAGTACCATGCGGCCCGTGGCCGTCGTCCCCCTCGACGGCTAAGTTGCATGCCTATCGCCGACAGCCTCCCCACTGAGACCGGGGAGGGTCTCAGGGAGCGAAGTGCTAGAACACCTCGAGGAATTCTATGGTAGCGGTCCCGCCCCCTGACCCCGAGGGGGTCTCGGGAACGGGGAGATGATAGTGGACCCAGAGGCTGGTGGGGGCCCCGGGGTTAAGAAATGATGGCCCCACCCCCCGACCCGAGGGGTCCCGGGGGTGGGGAAACGACTGTGAACCCCGAGGCCGGTGGGGGCCCCGGGGTTAAGAATAATGGCCCCACCCCCCGACCCCGAGGGGATCCCGGGGGTGGGGAAATGACTGAACCCCGAGGCCGGTGGGGGCCCCGGGGTTAAGAAATGATGGCCCCACCGTCCGACCCCGAGGGGGTCCCGGGGGTGGGGAAATGACAGTGAACCCCGAGGTCGGTGGGGGCCTCGGGGTTAAGAAATGATGGCCCCACCCCCGACCCCGAGGGGGTCCCGGGGGTGGGGGAATGACAGTGGACCCCGTTACCTTCTGACGACTCTGGGATCAGTCATATCAAGCATCATCCTCTTCAAAGCATTTGAGTTGTTGAAATTGATATAAAGTCATCATCTTTTATCCAAGTCTCTCTCTCCAATCCTTGATAGAGCATCTGTCTCTCCAGTCCTTGATAAAGCATCTGAAATGCAGTTTGCCCCTACAACCCTCTTTTTGTGATTTCTCTCTATCTCTCCTTTTATATTCCTTTTCTTCTTCTGTGATTTTAGTCTTCTTTGCATTCCTTTGCTTACATCGTGCTTTACAAATACCTTCACATCCTAATAAATTAATGGGGAAGCTCTCTTCATTTTTTTCATTAAAAAAAAAGAAGACTTGTAGCTGCGGATTGTTATTCTCTAATTTCACCTTCAAAGACGGCATGAGTCCACGCTGAACTCATGCACATCAACCTCCAATAGAGTTTGTAGCCCTTTTTATACCTTGGCACACCGCAGAAAATCCTAGATTTCTTGGATAAATTTGCTTTCATCTCATGCTTTCCTGAGGATACACATCAACACACGGCTCCAACAGTCCAAACCCAGGCAGCTTCATCATTCTTGAACTTTCCCTAGTTATATATTTATATTTTAAAAAATAAATGATTCAACCAATTCATCTGGTTGATTCATTGAAGTCAAAATTATGAATTGAAGAGTCAAAGCTAAGGCATGAGCTTTCCAATCTTCCTTGATGTCTTTTTCAGTTTTTTTTTTTTTTTGCTTCCTTAATGTCACTTTGGTAAAATTGCTTCTATATATATATATATATATATATACATCATGCATACCACTTCAAATATATTAGATTGCATTTTCTTAAATAAGTATTTGTTTCTTGATTTTTTTTTTCTTTTGGTGAAAGATGTGTGTAAACGGTGGACTATAATCAGGAATAGCCTTCTACCAAATTGCCTAACTCTTTAAATCTCGATGTCATTTTAATCACCTAAAACTCAATCTATATTTTCTTATATGATGCATGCATAAATTAAAAAAAAATTTAATAATAGGCATTTCCAACAGATATCCAACTCCCACCGATAAGAATTATAAAGTGAAGAATTACAAATATCTAGAAAAGTTATAACATAATGCCAAAGTTTAAATTTTGACGGGAAAGAAATAAAAGACTTATTAGTATAGAGGGCAATGAGGTAAACATCTATATAACATGGACAAAGATATGCCGCAATCAAAAACAAGAAAAACATTAAGTCAACTTGAAATAAAAATAAGCTTTAAAAAAATAAAAATAAAGAGAGCATAATATACTCCCAAAGCATTCACCATAATCTTCTTGGAGCCAAGGGAGGAACTTATTAGTTAATTTAATGGAGACTGATCCAATATTACTCTCAAGATTGTCGCTATATATTATCTTTTCATGAAAACTATTTATCGCATGTAGTTTGGCTAACCTAGTGTTGTGCCTTCTAACAATTAAGTAAGAGACCTCATCAAGTTCTGCATTGAATAATCCAGCATTGCTTGTCATTATTATTCTAATTATGTCGACATGAAGAAGCTTAAGCAAAAATGATTAAACTTAAAAAAATGGAATTAATGAATAAAGCATTCAAAGAATCAATCGAACAGAAATCCCGTGGGTAAGCAGCCTTGGAGGGATTTGTGGATTGCTTTGTGCCTTGTTTTTCTTGCTATGATCAAAGGAAGGAGTAGACTATTTTATGCTTTCTTTTGTCATCAATTCTGGCCCTTTCTTCTTCCCATGCAATAATTTACAGCCAAATGGGGACGTCCAAACATGCCCTCCCCTCCCAGCTCATCAGACACCATTTTAAAATCTTTTAGACATATTTTAATTCCTCCCAAAAAGTTTTTAAATAGGAATGTCTTTTAATCCCCGTGGTCGTCCTCAAATTGCGACAACTAGATACGGGAAACAAAGGAGTGGGTACCAGAACTCGGATGTCCCTGCTTGGAATCCGATGAAGGTTAATTACTTATAATTATGTCCCCCAAAAATACCCAGAACTTAAAATTGGAGCGTTGTTGCTTCGTGGGCGATGCGAGGAACATAATAGTACAACTAAAAAATTCTCTTGGACGTGGACGTTTGTCGTCTATAAAACCGGCTGTAGATCGCCACCTTGCCATCCTTCAAAATAAAGAAAAATAGCAGACGTACGTACCTCTCAATCAATCTTGCCAATAAACCTCTAAAATTATTATTATTATTATCACAATATACGTACATACAATATAGAAAACATTATGGAAATTAAAGATGAACTTGATCATTGCACAAAGCTTCACATTAATTAGCTCTTCATTGATTTATGTAGAGCAACTTTTTTTTTTTAAAATTCGAAATATTAACCAAGATCCTTTTATTGCCCATAATAATGTAAGGCTTGATTACTATTTAGGTCTCAGCAAAGACATGCTTAGCAAACAGTATCATGATCATTCATGTGATACTATGTTTATGTGTAAAGCACGTCATAGAAAAGCCTCATATCAAGCTGTTGATAGCCAAGAAGTCCTTGTCCTAAGATATTTTGTTCTTTCCTTGCATCATATATATGTCTCTTTATAAATCATTCCTTCTTTTCATCTGATTCTGTCTCAAATTCGCTATAGGCATCAATACTACTTCCAAGGATGATTCAAGTGCAACGCAAACATTTAGAGCAACAATTTATCATGGTACGTGATTGGAATCAGTGAGAGACTTGGGATTTTCAGATAGAACCGACGTCAGAAAAGTCAAGTTGGGTTAACTGTGAGATAAATTTCTTTCATGTGTTATGTTAGAGTTTGAGTTGAGAAGCTTACTATGGACATAATCTAATATGATATATATATATATATATCAAGAATGTGAAATATTGTTCATATTGGATATTATGAATATTTTCACAGAAAGAAGGATACAAATCTTAGTTTATGTAAAACATTGCAAATTCCTCGTCTATGCTAGCATATATATATAAATATATATATATCTATGTAGAATGTCATCTTTAGGGTAATTGAAAGTGTTATTGATAGTCCTAGAAAAAAGTTTTATTAGATGTTAAAAAGATCTAATATTTTAGAAGAAAATTTTGTAAACCTTCAAATTATTTCATAATAAAATTTTATTGTTTTTACAAAAGTGGATGTAGATCGATATGGTTGAACCACTATATAAATCCTTTCGTGTTTCATATTCTTCTGCAATACATTGTTAAGTATCAGGTAATCAATTATATTTCTTCATAAATCATAGTATTGTATTAGAGTACTTTTTTTATAATAGTATATTATCATGAGTGATAAAATATATACGAGCGTTGTTTATAAAGCATCGTTGATGGTCGTTGATGGTGGGCCTCTCTCATATGCTGAGAAGTCTATTTCTTCCATTAATATAGGTCTCTTTCTACCATCATAATGCGATATTTTTTAGTCCCCTTCACCTGCCATGTTGCCTCGAATCAAATCTCCTTCTTATAATCAACCCATCCGTTGTTCCCATCATAAATGCTAACAAAAGAAAAGGTTAAAAATAATTAAAACAACCTTCGAATAAGGTGGGATCGATTTGGTCCCAATCCATCACGTACACCTACAAAGGATTTCACCAGCTGACAAGTTAGTACTTATTGTAAATCTTAGTGCCTGTGGTGCTTGATTTTGTTGCTTAACAAGCGTATTATTATAATAATATCATCATTTCATCAATATATTTGAATTGATCCGCATCAGTTGCTTCAGTTTATTATAAGTGCATGGGAGACTGATCATATATAAGTGAGAGAGTATAATTAGCCGCTGCCACCGTTAGTTAGTAGATGTTGTAAATATCGCCAACTAAGTATTTGTTGATTGTGATTGTGGACATATATCCACTAAAATGAAAGAATAGTTGTTAATAAAATTTTAATTTAGAAGATACATAATATATTGAAGTCATTCAATTTTTTTTAATAAAAAAGCGGTCAAATAGATGAGGATAGAATCCAATGTGCCACATTTGTGGTATTTAAACATACTCTAATACATGATATACGTGTCAACTATTCATAAAGCAACATCGTGGACATATATTTCATTGTAGATGGCATCTACCCAACATTACTTCTCAGTTCTTTTTTCTAAATTATAAGGCTGCAAATGAGTTGGATTAATTGGTAACCTAATCCAACCCGATCTATATTTAAAGACTAATAGATTGGATTATAGTTAAAAATTAAATCCGAACCAAATTCTGGATCGGACCTAAGGCTTATATTTCTTGACCTGATCCGAATTAGATTTATCGTAATACGAAACCTTAATTACATAAATACATTGAATGAACTTTAATTTAAACTAATTCTTTTTTTCATCTTATCAACTAGATTTTCTATATATATATATATATTTTAAATTATACACAAATATTTTTATTTTATTATTAAATGTAATAAATTTTTATTTATAATATCTTTAAGTAAATCAATAAATATTTTAAATATCTAATTTATAAATATAAGAATAATCATTTGCTTGAATTAAAAATTTAAGTTTAAATTAATTCTTTTATTATCATTTATTTTTTTAATAAATTTATATTTAATTATCAATTATTAAATTTAAATAATTAAAAAAAATTAGATGTTTGATTCGAATGCAATATTTTAGATTGAATTCGAATAGATATGAATAAATCCTTTCATACATCTAATTTGAGCTAATTTATTTTAGCAAATAAATTAACTTTTAATTAAAAATTAAATTCTAAAAATTAAATTAGATTAGATCGACATAAAACATGAATCAATCGACGTATGATCCTATTAGATTATTCTTCTCACATACAAGGTATGGTTGGAGCCTTCTCCTATCTTTTTGCTTTGCATCCGGGCGGGTCTCTCTCTCTCTCTCTTTCGACCGCAACTATTCTGATTGACGTGGCTGCAATCTTCCTCAATCCTGACCCGTGTTGGAAAAGGTCTCTCTCTCTCTCTCTCTCTTCAACTCATGATTTTTCTATGAAACCGTGGCACGTGAAACGGCACGGTTAGATCGATACTTGGCAATCGAGTTCCGTGAATTTTATTTGATTATGATTATAATATTAACCATGAACCATTGTGATCAGAAAACAAATCCTTTCCCATCCGAATCCGGATCGGAGAAGATCAGCATCCCACCGTTTTCCTCCTCCCCACAAGAAAGAAGGCCAAAGCATATAATATAATATATTTGGGGTTCTCAAACTCACTCAAAATTAATTTTTGTTTTCAAACATTCAATTTTTATAATTTAATCTCTGAATATTCTGTTTTTAAACTTCTTTTATATATATAAAAAAAAGTTAATTTGATGATATAGCTGATGTGCAGATATGGACATGACTAGGCTAGGGTCAGAGTGTCCAAAGCATTGAATCAAACTGGACTAAATGAAGCCATATTTTTTTTTAAAAAAAATAATGAAGTATGTTAAATAGTAATTCAGAAAATCTCTCGTGCTGGATTAGTCATGTTTCTTTATCGTTAAGACCTTTGAATCTTGATCCAAAACTAATTCTTGGATTGGGCTACATTAATTAGGATTATTTTTTGTAAGCCAAATGGATCTAAAAAATCATGTTTAGCCCGATTCTATAGACAAAAAAAATTTTGTTTCTAGAAATTTTTAGAACTGGATCCAAACTGGTGATGCAAACGTATAATTCAATCATTTATTTTACATGGCAAGTTGACTTGCAATTATACACCTCAAGTTAACTTACAATAAGATTTTAGGGTGTCATGTTTTATTAATTTTAACTAATTCATGTGACGGTGGAACGAAATGTTTTTAACCATTATGTGGTCAGGAGGAGATCATGGATCATGTTACATTCAGCTGTACTAGAGTAAGACAGATATGGCTGATGATGTGTTATCACCCAAGAGAGGGTGTTGATCGTTTTCGAAGGACTGCTTTTTTGAGCGACATTCGGAGAAAATTCGGCAGCAGGCGCTATTTGGGTTAGCACAGCCCATAGATTTGGCTATCGCGCAACCTACTTATATTCTCTGATGATGTAGTTTCTCCCCATAGAGTTATGAGGAAAGTTATTTCCTTCTATGATGAATACACTCTTCATGGTCTGCTTCTGATTCTGACAGCTCTGGTCACTGGGACTACTCTACTGCGATGGCAGTGAACCGGCATACGATTTTTATTTCTTGGAGCCCCCACCTCTAGGGTTTGTCAAAGTCAATTTTAATGGCAGTGTCGGGGAAGATCTGCTGGCTCAGCTTTCATTATTCTGGAACTGATGGAGTCATATTGGCGGCTGGTGGTTTCGGCCACTTGACTCCTCAGTTCTCTAATTGAGCTTTATGCCGCTTGAGTTGGTATCTCTTATGCCACTCGATCCTATATGCTCACTGCCTCATCATCGAGGGGATTCCACTACGGTCATCCGTGGGTGCGGCAGGATTCTGATGCTCACATCCCTAGCAACCCTTTACTCCATGATATCTGATCTATTCTTCGGGAGGTTCATTCAGTTCAGATCCAGCATGTATACAGGGAAGCTAATGCTGCAGTTGATTGGGTGGCAGCCTCAGTGGCCTACCATTCTGGTTTTTGGATTTAAAAATAGGAAGATTCCTTCCCTATTGTACTTACGCAACTTTTGTATTCTGATGTATCTGGGTTGATTCATACTAGACTAGTATGATCATCCATTCTTATCCAAAAAAAAAAAAGTTTTTAAACCGCAGCAAGTGATCGTTTGGGGGGGCCTTAAATGAATTTTGATCGAAAGTCTGCGGACCAAAAGTATATTATTTTTATATTTTGGCCAAGAAAGAAGGAGAAGAGCGCCACGGCTCTCGCAGTGGGGGCCAGCGGCCTTAAGGTGCCCGCATCGAGTCCACACTCCAAACCCCATCACCGATGGCGCGCACTTGGACGCCTAAAAAGTCAATAAAGGCAGCGGACTAGCAATCGGATGCCGGGATTTCTGCGCCCTTGGGCCTCTCCATTCCAATTGCAAGTCAAGTCTTCTTCAGAATTTTATTTCGTTGTCTTGAATCTTCTTCGGCCCTGAAGCGTTGCTACATTTCAAGCTATAACATCATGAAAGGGTTGTCGCCCGATTCGGCCAATCCACTCATACTGGTCCTTTGGATATTTACGTGTATTAATAATATCTTAAGATAATAAAAAATTCATGTGGCTATCCGTCCCTGGGCATGTAAATATTGGGATTCTTGCATCTCTTTTGCCCAATTAATCTTCCATCCTTTAATTCATACTATCTTAAATATTAAAAAAATAAAAAAAACTACATTCAAATGTAAGTTCAAGTTCAATTTTTTTTTCTCTACGAATATAGAGGTAGCCTATACTATATATGAATGTAACTATATTTGGATTTTCTTCTTCATTCATACCGTTTATAAGTCTTAAAAATAAAAAAAATTAAAATTTATATGAATTCAAAAGTAAAGTAGGTAATTAAATCCTTAATTAGACTACATTCATATATAGCTAAATCTTTATATATGTGTGTGTGTGTATTACGTTTATAAAATACTAAAAGCTTGCTTGATTGAGATAAATGAAAGATTTCTTTCCTCCTCTCTTTATATTTGTTTAGAAAAGAAAAAAAAAATGTAGAAAATAAATGCAAGAAAAGTACTATTTATTTTTCAATCCTTTTTTTTTTTTAAACTTCTAAGGAAATTTTTCAAAAAAGGTTCTTAGAAAAATATCAAAAGAGAAAAGTATGCTTTGCTGAGCAACATTAGAGTCAAATCTCTCCGAGGTAAGGTCACTTCATGGTTACAATGACTCAAAAAAAAGAAAAAGAAAAAAGAAATCTTGAAATAATCAACCGAGATGGGTCGAACTTATTTTGGCAAAATGGGTTGCAATTCGGCCCACTTATACGAAAACCAAACCGCATACTGGCCGCAACGTAACAAGCAACTAAGCCAATCCTAGTGGCAGATTATGTAGGCCAGCCGATAACATTTTTTATTTATTTCTATATATATATATATCACTGTTGGTTACCTTCTCAAGTGATTGGTGGTTTTTTTTTTTTTTTCTCTATGCAGTGTTATTTGAAAAAGTTTAGTCTTTAATGTATAAAGTACGCAACAAGCATAAATTAATTATATATCTATATTATTATATGTATAATATATATTATAATTTATTGAGCCATAATACGCGCGATAAAATGCCGTCCTCAAATGCACAAAAACTTTTTCCGTATTATTTTGTTCCTTTCATTGCTTGTCCACTCTACAGCACAGATGGGACCCAGCGAGAGGCGGTGGATAAGCGCGATGGTTTGGGCGGTGGTCAAAAGGTGGTCTCCAAATAGCATTCTAGTTTAGTGTTTCTTCTACGCTTCGTTTGTGGATCCCGTGCTTTCTTTTATTGTCTTTTGTTTCCAAGTGGGCTTGGTTTCTTGCTGTCCTTTATGCAGTCCATGGGGCCTGGTATGACGGATTACCGGAGAGCATTATTATTCTCAAATGGAACCTTAAGTTGTATTCAAGAGACATTGCCAAACATTTTCTCATGCAAAACATCCAGCTGGTGGAATGAGGATCAATTACTATTTTGATGATGCATCCTACCAAAGCCCAACCTGTGGCAAAATTAGAGAGAGAAAAACATTTGATGTAGAGTCTACCATCAAATCTAGACTGAAAGAAAATCAATAATCTTCCTTCAGGAGGTCTTTCAGCATCTTTGCTCTCCTCAAGGCCATTATTTCTGCTCTTTTGAGCCTGCTTCCTAGAGTAGTCATCATTCCTTGCTGTAGTCTCTAGGGCTCCCAAAACTTGGTCAAAGCTCATTCCCCTATGCTATTGCTATATCTGATGTTTTCACTCTTTTTTTTTCTCCTTCCTTTATTCATTCTCTTAGCAGAAATCTGTGAAAGTTTCAGGCCGAAATTGTCAGCGAGAAATGAATTCCGTGCAAAAAAATGGATCTCATCTGGTCACTTCAAATCTGGACACTATTTGGTAACAGCTGTATATGTATTTGCAAATAAAAGTAAGTCAATTGATTAGTCCAACAGATGGGAAATGGAGGCACACAGCATTAAAGTACATGGCAAGTTAGCAGTGGACTATAACAGTGGGATTCAATTTTGGCCTAATGATATTTATTTTGCAACGCAGGATATATTTCAACAGCTACTATAGAATGACAGAAAACCAAAGCAACAAAATTGAAAGACGCTAGGAGGAATGAATAGATAAGAAAATTTAAACAGAAATATCCTCGCAGGCTAAGACGTTGCATGAATACTCCATCTGATAATTAGTGCTGTCATTACGTTGGATAGGGGAAGAGCATTACAAAATCTTGTGCTGTCATTGTGTTGGCACATCTAATAATTGTGCCGTTCGGAGATCCAGTCAAAGTAATAATCAATAATGCCAGAAGATTAGCCTGTTGACATCATTGTTATAATTTATTCATATTGCAGTGCAATGAGAAATGAGTTGTTTTCATCCTATTCCAATTGGCAAGAATAAATAGTTGCAGGTAAATAGGTAAGTCACAACCTTGATGCACAAGATAGTTCCAACGTAGCCTCTATATTTTTCCACATAGCACAGGTTATAATTACCAAATACTGGCAAGTATAACATTCCCTAAAAAGTAGATTCAATGCAAAATAAAGAAAAAGGGTTTATATAGCTGATCCCAACTAGTTAGAGATTAAGGCTTTGTTGTTGTTGTTTTTATGCAGCTTCAGATTGTAACCCTGAATGGTTTGGCCACCTGTCATCATTTCTGAATCAAGCAGGCACTAAATTGTTGCAGACTGGCACAAATTTGAGAGACCTTCACAATATACAAACAGGAATCTGAATATCCTGTCGATCAATCAAATGTGGCAAAAACAAATAAAATTTTTATTTAACTTGACACCAGCAATGGACACTGATTACATTTTAAGAATTACCTGCAGTCTTTCCAAGCTGATGCCGTGATAATTGTTGAGAAAGAAAAGACCAGAGTTTTAAGAAGATTAATCTTACTAGCAAGCGGAGGATATCAAAGCAAAGTTGAAGGTCAGACAATTTGTTTCAACCAATGTAACAACATCTGCATGTAACTTGCTTAGAATATCTAGCCTAACTTCTATTGGTTGTCTTTCAAAGAGATTTGATTCGATGTACCCTTGAAAGAATATTCTATTGTTACTGCAGCAGGATGTAGTACTAAACACTATTGGAATTTCAAAGGATGAATGAATACAACTGTTAGAGACAGAAAACTAGATACTGATCAAATATCACAAGAAGGAATGACATTTAAAAGGAGACCCCCAACGAATAACATTTTGTCTCTTCATTACACTTAGCGGATAGATATCAAGGGAAGAGACAAAGCAGAGTTGGAGTAAGCATGAACATATGCAAGACTAGGTGATGATTAACTCACCATTGACTTGTTCCATGCTAAATGGAACCTGAGAATTATCCTTACCACAAATGACAATATCAAGAATTCCACACACAAGTAATTGTGCACGGAAAAAATGGTTTGTTTGATCTGACTACCAGAACTGATCACCAAGTGGCATCGACATTTGTACAGGTGCAGCACTTGGGATCCCAAGCTCAAAGTACCACAAAATGCAACTGAAAGGAAAAGAACCTGGACATGCATTATTAGGTGTTGATGCTATGAGTGAAAGTGGAGGGCATGGACAGTCTTGAAGAAAAGGAAGAGAAATATGAAAGATACGAACAGCGGAAGGAGAATTGAGGAAACCGCCGCCACAGATTCAGTATCTCAAAATAACAAAACTCATATGTTTACAAACATTATTCTAGATTATGCAAACAGAGATCAACAATACTAACCCTGAAGAGCTTCTAATTCTGACAGCCTCTAACTAAAGAACTCCTAATATAGCTAAAAGTACCCAAAACAAAAATAAAATGGTCACACCATTAATTATAGCTCGCAAGCTTGGATAAAGTTATAATTAATTGTTACGACTGAAGGTCTACAACTGAAAATCTGATATCCATGCATAAAGCTACGCCTTCCACAAGCTTTTGTTGGTTTCATCCAGCCTCTGCAAGCTTGGAACATTCGATTTGGTAGACCTCCAATCTATATGTCATGAATGTCTCAATGGTTTAATCTCATGAATAAAAATAGAAATTATAATTTTGTGTGATACAGCGATGTTATTCAAAGTTGAAATACATGGGGAAAGGGAAAGGATCATCTAGATGGCAATGCAACAGAAAAAGCACCCCTGAAAATAATAATACTAGGACATTGCGATCACAGGATATTATGGAAGAGATCTCAACAATGATAGTGCAGTTGACCACATGACAGCAATGAGATGATGGGCCTTGAATGGAGAGTAAAATGATGATCAAACTACTACCAAATTCCATCAGGAAAGTTCCATTTGTGCTCCCAAACTTGTCACTTTTTTCCTCTAGATTGCATCTGCCACCATATATCATCTTAATGTGGCCGTGGCGCCACGTAGACGTTAACGACGAAGCTAACTGACGGCGTAGACAGAGGTAGGCGGCCCCGCTTTTTCAAGGCGGTCCACTCTTCAGCGGGCCGCACCTCCTCCAAGTCGGCCCCTAGCGGTCCCGACTTCTCCAAAGCGGCCTCGGCAGTCGAGCGTCTCCAAGTCGGCCCCGCTCTTTAGCGGGCCGCACCTCCAAGTCAGCTTCCAACGGTCCCGACTTCTCCAAGGCGGCCTCGACGGCCGCGCATTTCCAAGGCGGCCCCACTCTTCAGCGGGCCGCACCTCCTCCAAGTCAGCCCTCAGCGGCCCCGACTTCTCCAAGGCAGCTTGCGCCGATTGGCAAGACTAGGCCCACCTACCGTCTAGCTTGTGCCGCCTGACACGATCAGGCCCACCTACCGCCTAGCCTGCGCAGCCCGATAGAGCCAGGCCCACCTACCGCCTGACCCGCGCAGTTGATGGGACAAGCCCACCAACCGTTAGACCCATGTGCCCGATGGGACCAGGCCCACCAACCAGCTCCTATTCACATAACGCCACGAGTTTAGCAGACATTCCTCTTCACTGAACTCCACATGGCTGATCCCCAGACGGATACCGAAGGTCTATAAAATGGTAAGAGAATCCGAAATAAAGGGGTACGTACATACACATACTTTCTAACCTGGAAAACCTTTCGATTTTCGGAGCCTTCTTCTTTCTGAGAGCTTCTTCAAGCTCTCACTGTTGTGACCTCGGTTGCTAACCTGATCGTCAGAGGGTCCTCCAGAGCAACCTCCAGCCCGGAACTTCTTGCAGGCCGTCCGCTCCGGAGAAGGTGGCGCCAACAAACGACGTTTCCCAACGGTTGATTCCAATGATCGAGCATCAACAGATTGGCGCGCTAGAAGGAAGAACGGAAGACGAGCTCTATAACATTTACCTGTAACCCTCCTCTCCCTCTTCATCAACAATGGTGGTGACGCTGCTGAGAGGCCTCCGCCAGCTATCCTGGGGTGCACCTCCAATTGGCGAAGCAGAAAGGCCACGCCCCCGCTGCTAACCTTCGGCAACTCCTGCACCATCAGCCGCGGCCACTCAAGCTGAGCAGTTGGCCGCGCTCACCCAGCAAGTTCAAACTCTCACGGCGATGATCCACGGGCTCAAAAGCAGCAGTTCGTGGCAACTCAGCATCAGCCTGCTCTTCTGCACCACACTGCTGCACTAGCCAGTCAGCAGTCTGCTCGAGGGAGATCCCCCAGCGAAAGACTCGCCGCCATCGTACCTCGCCCAAAGGACACCATCGGGAGCCCCTCAAGAGGTCGCGCTCCTCGTCCGCAGTTCAGGCGACCCCTTCCCGGAGCGACGGCATCAGGGAGAGCCTAAGCGGAGGCACTACCACCCGCGCTCTTTACCTTCTTCTTCCTCGTCTTTTGGGCCACCAAGAAAGATGTCAGCTATCAACCGTCAGGCGGAGGAACGTCTGGATGAATACCACCGACGGCTGAAGGAGCTCACCAGAAAAATTAACAACCAACCGGAGGAGTATGAGACTCGTCCTCCTTACACTCACCGAATCTTGGAAGAGCCCATCCCCTCAGATTCCGTCTCCCCAGCTGGATCTGTATGATGGTACGATGATCCCCTTGATCACCTTGAAAGCTACAAAGCTATCATGCAAGTCCAAGGGCCTACTGACGCCTCCTGTGCAAAGCCTTCCCACCACTTTGCGGAAGGCTGCTCGCGCCTGGCACTCCCGCTTCCCCGCACAGCATCGACTCTTTTCGAGAGCTGGAAAGAGCATTCTTGGCGCACTTCGATGCTTGCCGAAGGATCTCGCGGGTCGCAAACAGCCTCTTCTTCGTGCGACAAAAAGAGGGAGAGTCACTTCGAGATTTCGTGGCCCGCTTCAAGACAACCGCCCTCGAAGTATATCATCTGAACGACGCGGTGGCAACTCTGGCGCTGAAGCGGGACTTTGCCCCTCCCGCTTCACATTCAGACAAGAAGCTGCCCAGCTCCTACTCCGACCTCTTCCTCCATGCAAGAAGTACATCCGAGCGGAGGCTGACTTTACCCGCCGGAAGACCGAGAGGGGTTCCAGCCAGAGGTCGTCCGCCCTGAGCCAAGCGGATCCTCTCGCCCCAAGAAACCGAGCTGCCAAGCCGATCGGACAATAGGCACGGAAGCCTCGCCCCCAGGAAGAGCAAGCTCACGCCTCTTCTTGCCCCTCGCTCTCACATTCTCATGGAGATTGAGGGCGAGCCATATCTCCAACGCCCTCCCCCTATGAAGAAAAGCGTCCCCCGCGACAAGAGCTGCTACTGCCACTTCCATCAGGACTACGGCCACGACACCAACTGCTACAGCCTAAAGCGTGCCATTGAGGAACTCATCCAGCGGGTTACCTCGGAAAGTATGTCCAAAAGGCACCTTCGGCTGTTCCGGCACTCATGGGGCCTCCACCTGCTCAAGCTATTGTCGACAACTCTCCGACGGAGAGAACGATGGGAATGGTATCCTGGAGGGCAGCCTCTTCATCCAAGCGGTCGAGGGGGATGGGGACTTAGATGATGTAATCCCCAGAGGAGAGTTAGCCAGGGTAGGCAATGTAAACAATGAGGGCATCGTCGTCTCGATGACGATCACCAAACATCCTATAAAAAGAATCTTAGTTGACAGTGGCACCTCGGCCGACATCATGACCTACATGCATTTGTTCGGATGGATCTGTCTTTTGACTCCCTTCAGCCAGTGACGGCTCCCTTGGTCGAGTTCACGAATATTCGGTGAGGGTGGAAGGCGAGATCACCTTGCTGGTGACGGCCGAAACACCGTCGTGTCAGAGTACGGTCATGATGAGATTCTTGATCGTCCGAGTACCTTTGGCATACAACGCTATCCTCGGCCGATCCGTCTCTATCTCCTTGATGCGGTCATCTCCACCAAACGGCTACTCGTCAGATTCCTAACTAACAACGGAATCGGTGAGATGCGAGGACAGACCAGTCTGATCCTGCCCTGCTATCACACAGCTTCAAGCCCTTAGGAGGTCGCACCGGCCCCAAAGGTGCCGAATCCCAAAGAATCTAGTAAAGAAGAGAGCCGATCGAGTGGTTGTTGACTTTTCCATTGGGGGACGACCCGACGCAGACGGTGCAAGTCGGAGAGCTTCTCCCTGCGGAGGACCGAGATCGTCTCCTGGATTTCTTGCGAGCCAACTCGAACATTTTCGCCTGGTCGACGTCCGACATGCCAGGCATACCATCAGAGATGATCATCCACAAGCTCAACATCGACCTAAAGCACCGTCCGATCCGTCAAAGAAAAAGGAGTTTCGCTCTGAGCGACAGAGAGCTATTGACCAAGAGATCAACAAGCTGCTTGCTGCCGGCCACATCCAGAAAACACACTACCCGAGTTGGTTGGCCAATATAGTCATGGTCCGTAAGGCAAATGGGAGCTAGAGAATTTGCATCGACTTCACCGACCTCAACAAGGCATGCCCAAAGGATAGCTTTCCATTGCCCCGGATTGACCAGCTGGTGGATTCGACGTTCGATAACTCCTCAGCTTCATAGACGCCTTCTTCGGGTACAATCAGATAAAGATGAACCCGGACGACGAGGAGCACACCTCTTTCGTGATCGAGAAGGGCATCTACTGCTCCAGGGTAATGCCTTTTGGCCTTAAGAATGCGGAAGCAACTATCAGAGGTTGATGAACAAAGTCTTCCAAGACCAGCTGGGCCAAAACATGGAGGTCTACGTGACGACATGCTGACGAAGAGTGCCCATGTCTCCGATCATGTCTCTGACCTGGAGGAGACCTTCAACAACCTCCGCCGCTATAAAGTCAAGCTGAATTCTAAAAAGTGTGCCTTCGAGGTCACGGCGCGAAAATTTTTGGGCTTTATGGTGACTCAGCAAGGAATTAAGGTGAACCCAGAGAAGATTAGTACCATCCTCGATATGAGACCACCGGCCAACAAGAAGAAGGTGCATGGCTCACTGGAAGGGTGGCAGCCCTGAGCCGGTTTCTCTTCAAGTCAGCTAAGAGGTGCTGCCTTTCTTCAAGGCTCTGCGCAAAGTGAACGGGTTTGAGTGGACGAAAGACTGCCGAAGAGCTTTCGAAGGATTGAAGGCATTCCTATCTACCCCGCCACTCTTGTCAAGCTAAGGGACGGAGAAAGTCTTTTCCTTTACCTTGCTGCCTCCTCGGAGGCCGTCAGCTCCATCCTGGTGTGCCTCAACGTCGACGGGACCCAGAAGCCTATCTGCTATGTGAGCAAGGTATTCCACAACGCTAAGGTCAGGTACTCTAAGAAAGAGAGGATTATTTTTGCTCTGATCATTTTCGCCCAGCGTTTTCGGCCATATTTTTAGGCTCACCCCATTGTGGTGCTCACGGACTAACCCTCATGGCCATACTGGCTCATCCTGATACCTCGAGCCGCTTGCCAAATGGGCAATCAAGCTGAAAGAGTTCAACCTCTCATTTCAGGCAAGGCCGGCTCTGAAGTCTCAAGTCCTGGCTGACCTCCTAGTTGAGTGCACCTAGACAGAGGGACAAGCAAAGGAATCTCCTGTGGTGCAACCTGGCATCGAGCTCGAGGATGTGGGGGAATTTTGGATCCTCCACGTGGATGGCGCCTCAAACTCCTAAGAAGTGGTGCCGGCCTCATCCTTGCGGGTCCAGAGGGCGAAAAGGTGAGTACGCCCTCCGACTCCTCTTTAAAGCTATAAATAACCAGACCAAGTATGAAGCCTTGCTGGCCGAGTGAGACTCGCCCAAGAACTTGGTGAAACGTCTTAGAGCCTTCACCGATTCCCAACTCGTCTCCGAACAAATCAATAGAGAGTACGAGGCACGAGACCCCATCATAGCTTAGTACCTAAAAAAGGTACGGCTCCTAGTCTCTTCGCTGACCTACTTTAGCATCAGTTACATTCCTCGGAGCGAGAACGCCAAGACCGATGCCCTTTTCCGCCTGGCCACCTCGGCAGGTGGCGCCCTGAGAGGCACCTACATTGAGCATCTGGAGAGACCCAGCATTGAAGACAAGAGGAAGTCCTTTCGGTCGTCCAGGAGCCGACATGGATGGACGCCTATATCCGCTACCTCACGACGGCACCCTCCAGCCAACCGCGAGGAAGCCAGGCTGCTCAATGGAGGGCTTCCAAGTTATCCTTCTAGGCGGGCGTCTATACAAAAGGTCATTTTTCTACCCCTTCTCAAATGAGTTGACCTGCAGACGCCGACTACATCCTCCGATAGATCCATGAAAGCATCTGCGGAGACCCTCTGGGGGCATATTGCTGGCACAGAAGGCCCTCTGCCAAGGCTACTATTGGTTCACTATAAGGGAGGACGCCGCCAGGCTAGTTCAGAAATATGACGGCTGCCAACGACATGCACATATCCAACGACCCGTCTACTTCATTGAGTCCACTCTCAGCTCATGGCCCTTCGCATAGTGGGGAATGGATATTCTCGGACCGTTACTCCGGCTTCAGATCAGTGGAAGTTCTTGCTCATCGCCATCGACTACTTCACCAAGTGGGTTGAAGTCGAAGCACTGGCCAAGATCACCGAGAGCAAGATTAAAGCCTTATTTTGAAAGTCTATCATATGCCATTTCGGTTTGCCTCATACTATCATCACCGACAATGGCCGACAGTTCGACAACGCCACATTCAAAACTTTTTGCTCCGAGCTGAACATCTGCCATCGGTTCACCTCCGTCGGCCATCCACATACCAACAGAGAGGCTGAGGTCATGAATCGGACCATCCTTCGAGAACTCAGGACCCAATTGGACGGGTCTAAAGGCAGATGGGTGGAAGAGCTCCCCAGCATGCTGTGGGCATACCATACGACTCCAAGAACCCTAACAGAAGAGACCCCCTTCAGTCTCGTCTTCGAATCCGAAGCGGTCATCCCCATCGAGATCGGCTTGCCAAGTCCCCGGATGGAGTCTTACAATGAAGAAGACAACCCCACACAGCTGAGAGCCAACCTCGATTTCATCGATGAGGCGCACGACCGAGCACGGTTCCGGATGGCCACCTTTCGCCAATAAGCAGCCAAGTACTACAATGCCCAGGTACGTCCTAAGGCATTCCGCTACGAAGATCTAGTCCTCAGGAGGGCCGAAGTGTCCAAGCCAACGGAGGGGGACAAGCTATCTCCAAACTTGGAGGGTCCTTACTGCATCATCGAGATACTTCATCGAGGAGCATACCGAATCGAAGAACTCGACGAACGATTCATCCCACGCACTTGGAATGCGGACAACCTCCGCCAATACTATCAATAATGTACCACCTTCATTGTTGATAATAAAGAATTTTTCAAATACTACATCTGGTTCATCTCCGAAGCTGAGAACTTGTTAACTAAAGGAGTTCGACGGCATCGCAGCTAACGGGATACCACTCGGTCCAGCGTGGAGACGCCTCCGAAGTGGTTCAAGACCCTAACAGTCCTGTACCCACTCGAGTAGCCCTTCGGACCGGCACACAAACCCCCGAGACGGTTCTAAAGGAGCTCGACGGCATCGCGGCTAACGAAACACCACTCGGTCCGGCATAGAGACGTTCCCAAAGTGGTTCAAGACCCTAACAGCCCTGTACCCGCTCGAGTCGCCCCTCGAGCTGACACACAAACCCTCGAAGCGGTTCTAAAGGAGCTCGACGGCATCGCGACTAATGGGACACCACTCGGTCCGGCGTGGAGACGCCTTCAAAGTGGTTTAAGACCCTAACAGCCCCCGTACCCGCTCGAGTCGCCCCTTGGGCCGGCACACAAATTCCCGAGGCGGTTCTAAAGGAGCTCGGCGGCATCATGGCTAACGGGATGCCACTCGGTCTAGCATGGAGATGCCTCAGAAGTGGTTCAAGACCCTAACAGCCCCGTACCCGCTCGAGTCGCCCCTCGGGCCATCACACAAACCCCCGAGGCGGTTCTGAAAGACTCCTAAATGCGCTTAAGTGTTCCTCGACCAACGACGACACCCTGCGTTCATTCCATCAGATGGCTAAGGGATGGACTCGATTGACAACACGAGTTCGTGCAGACCCTAGTCCGATCGCAAGGAGGACTGTGGTCACTTGCTACCAAGCCTAAGTATTGAGACTAGCGCGACACCACAAACGCATAAAGCAGCTGCAGAAGATAAATGGAAGCTTTTGGATAAAAATTTTTGCCTTTCTCATCAATATTCAAAGCAATTATAAAATCCAACTCGAAGTTGGTTACAAGAAAAGGAAAAAGATACAAAGGGAAGAAGAAAATACAAAAGCAAAAGCCTAAAAGTCTACGGCTCGCCGGGTCCCGGCTCTCCGCCGGCCTCGTCTCGGTCCGTCTCCACGTCGTCCGAGTCCCTAGGCTGGATAGCTTCAAGGCCGTCGATCCCGAAGACTTCGGCGACCTTTGCTTTGCAATGCTCAAGGCTAGCTTTGGCCATCTCCCGCTCGAATTTCGGCGAGCTCCGGAACTCCCTAATGGCATTTTGAGCCCGGGCCTCGGCTTCGTGGACTCGAGCCTCGGCTTCCCGGACTCGAGCCTCGGCCTTCTCAGCTCGGGCTTTGGCTCCCCAGGCCCGGCTCTCGGCCTCCTCGGTCCGAGCCTCGGCGTCCCAGACTCGGGCCGTGGCTTCAACCCTCCTCTGTTCGGCCTCCCTCTCTCCGGCCACCGGGGCGACCTCTTCCGCCTTCGGCTCAGGAGGAGCCGAGCATCCGTGGGGGTTGGAGTTCCGCTCTCGGAATCCAAGTCGACGACCACCGGCTCGGGAGCAG
This sequence comes from Calamus simplicifolius, assembly GCA_900491605.1. NCBI lineage: Eukaryota > Viridiplantae > Streptophyta > Magnoliopsida > Arecales > Arecaceae > Calamus > Calamus simplicifolius. The sequence goes on from UESW01004122.1 coordinate 734,793, forward strand.
CCGGGGATCCTTCGCCAACTTCTTCGGTTGGGGCCGCTAGCCCCTCTCCTTCGTTCCTGTCTCGGCCGCCGTAGGAACATCTTCGCTTGCCGGTGCCTCGGCCGGGACGCTCTCCCTCGGCTCCTCCGCAGGAGCTGCCTCTGTCGGAGCCGCCTCCGCAGGGACTTCGGAGGCCTAGGCCGGCTCGCCCTGGGCTTTCCGCCGAACCCTCTTCGTTGGCCTCACCACCTCGCCGGCCTCTTCTCTTCCGCATAGCCACCTTCAGCATCTTGGCGGGCACCTTCATTGCTGCACAAGGAGCCGACAATTAGAAAAGAAAGGACTAGGCCAAAGGATAAGAAGGATGGGATCTCGTGCTCACCAACCACCGAGGCCAACTCGGCCTCGTAGAGGTTCTCCTCGGCCAATAACTCCTTGTAGGAGGGGATCTCGGAGAACATCAGGCAATCGAAGAGCTCCCGATCCCTCTCGTCCACATCGGAGTTTTTATTGGGGCCGATGTAAGGTTCCCTCCAACTCATCCTCACTCCATCCATATGGGCAAACAAGAAACGAGATTTCCATCCCTTGACTTTGGAGGGGAAGTGAAGTGGCAAAGTCCGACCCAGCCTAGAAGTAAAAATCCACCACCCATCTTCACCATGGTGGCGGAGCTTATAGAGGGCTCGGAATATAGAGATCCTAGCTTCCGAGCCCTAGAAAAAATAGAAGACAACAATGCATAGATGATCCGAATCGAGTTTGGAGTCAACTGCGTCGGGACTAGTCTATACCTATCTAATAGGTTCAGAATAAAAGGATGAAAGGGGAGACAAAGCCCGCACCTGAAGAACTCCTCGTACAGAGCTATCCGACCGGATTGGTAGGAGGTCACCCTATCCTTGGGTTCAGGAGCGGACAGATGGATGTAACTAGGGACCCTATACCTACTCCTGAAGTCTTCCACTTCCTCAGGGGTCATGGTGGAAGCCACCCCTCGGCCCTGTCAAATCAGAACTGGCTGCCAAAGGAGAGGCCGGACGGGCTGGGGACGATGGAGCTACCCTAGCTGGGGCTACCCTAGGTGGAGGTGCCCTAGGAGAAGACACTCGAGGTGGTGGTTGGACATCTACTGTCGGGCGGTTGCGGATGGTGATACCCCTGACCGGCCAACGCCTTCGGTGAATCAGGGGAACCTCCTCTTCCGAGGATCGAGAGGAGCTCACAATAGGCCTCTTGCCCTCTTTAATGGCGCGACGGTCCATGGACTAAAGAGGAAGAAGAAAAGAGCAAAAGGGAAGCAAAAAGAAAAGAAACTGACCTGATGTCGAAGAAAGAAAATGAAAGTTTCGAACTATGAAAGTTCAGGGCTCAGGAGGAAGAAGACCGCAGAGAAGATGATGGCAGCATAAAGGTCGCCCTTGGTCGAAAAGGGCAGTTTTAAATAGACTTTTTGAATTGCCTCGCCCGAGGTAGCGCTATGCGGCCTTCTGTGATCGCACGCGACATCCAGCTATTGACAATCCTGCCAGTGCCCGAGATACGACACCTCAGTTCTGCCTAAACAGCGGGATTTGCGGCCAATGATAAGACGTGGGGAGCGGTGGAGTAATGATGGCGCCTGTTTTTTTTCCCATTCTTCGAGAGATTCTCTTGGCGCGCCAAACACTAACGTCATCTTTTGCGTTTTTATTTAATTACGGAAATATTTTGAAGCGACATAGCCTCGGAAGGACGTGCCGCACCCCCGACAATTGAAGGTGTGCGAAAGCCAATAGTTATTACAAATTTTCGCACTCCTTTCGCCCAAGGGTCAGCGGACGCGTGGCCCCTCGAGCTCAGGAGCGAGAGGCATCTAATGTGGCCGATGGCGCCACGTAGACGTTAACGGTAAAACCAACTGACGGCATAGACAGGGGCAGGTGGCCCTGCTTCTTCAAGGCATCCCCGCTCTTCAGCGGGGCCACACGTCTCCAAGGCGGCCCCGCTCTTCAGTGGGCCGCACCTCCTTCAAGTCGGCCCCCAGTAGTTCCAACTTCTCCAAGGCAGCTTCGGCGGCCGCCGCTTCTCCAAGGTGGCCCCGCTCTTCAACGGGCCGCACCTCCTCCAAGTTGGCCCCCAACGGTCCCGACTTCTCCAAGGCGGCCTCGGCGGCCGCGCGTCTCCAAGGCGGCCCTGCTCTTCAGCAGGCCGCACCTCCTCCAAATCAGTCTTCAGCGGCTCCGACTTCTTCAAGGCAGCTCACACCGACTGGCAAAACCAGGCCCACCTACTATCTGGCCTGCGCCGCTTGATACGATCAGGTCCATCTACTGCTTGGCCTGCGCAGCCTGACAGAGCCAGGCCTACCTACCGCCTAACCTGTGCAATTGATGGGACCAAGCCCATCAACCGTCAGACCCATGTGCTCGATGGGACCAGGCCCACCAACCAGCTCCTATTCACGTAACAGCCATGAGTTTAGCAGATATTTCTCTTCACTGAACTCCATGTGGCTGATCCCCAGACGGATACCGAAGGTCTATAAAATGGTAAGAGAATCCAAAATAAAGGGGTGCGTACATACACACACTTTCTAACCTGGAAAACCTTTCGATTTTCAGAGCCTTCTTCTTTCTGAGAGCTCCTTCAAGCTCTCACTGCTGTGACCTCGGTTGCTAACTTGACCGTCGGAGGGTCCCTGCCGGAGCAACCTTCGGCCCTAGGACTTCTTGCAGGCCGTCCGCTCCGGAGAAGGTGGCGCCAACAAACGAGGTTTCCTGACGTTGATTCCTGTGATCGAGCGTCAACACATCTGGTAGTAACCAGGTCCATTGTGATGACTTAAAAATGAACCTCTAAAGAAGGTCAGTATAACTCTACAGATCAGGTCCTTGTTTGTCTCATGACTAAATAGCTGGATTACCTCCCTATCAATATGGTTGAAACCACTGGTACCACTGGTAAGCAAACTTTTAACTTCAACTTGCCATCCACTTGGGGTCAGAGCCATTAAATTCCTGACTACTGCTGAATCACATTACAGCATTTTTTTTAAATTTTTATCCTGATGACTGCTGGATCAAATTCTAAAATTTCCTTCTGTGCATGCTGCGCATAGAGCCCCTTGGCCTAGCACCATGTTCACCCAACTGGCTCCATCAGCTTCCATGCTGTGTGCATTACATCAGGAACGCCTCTAGCAGGACCACTTGTGCATTATTCCAGATAAGAGCCCAGCTGCAATTCAGTGATAATTGGAGTCATTTGCTAAAAAGATTCCCAACCAATAAATTCCTTGAGGTGTACCGTCTAACAAGCCACTACTCTGAAAAAAAAAGAAGCAACCATTAACACCAGTGTCCACTTTGGTCTTTTGTGATCGCACGCGACATCCAGCTGTTGACAATCCTACCAGTGCCCGAGATACGGCACCTCAGTTCTGCCTAAAGAGCGGGATTTGCGGCCAATGATAAGACGTGGGGAACGGTGGAGTAATGATGGCGCCCGTTTTTTTCCCATTCTTCAAGAGATATTCTCTTGGCGCGCCAAACACTAACGTCATCTTCTGCGTTTTTATTTAATTACGGAAGGATTTCGAAGCGACGTAGCCTCGAAAGGACGTGCCGCACCCCCGACAATTGAAGGTGTGCGAAAGCCAATAGTTATTACAAATTTTCGCACTCCTTTCGTCCAAGGGTTAGCGGACGCGTGGCTCCTCGAGCTCAGGAGCGAGAGGCATCTAATGTGGCCGATGGCGCCACGTAGACGTTAACGGTGAAGCCAACTGATGGCGTAGACAGGGGCAGATGGCCCCGCTTCTTCAAGGCGGCCCCGCTCTTCAGCGGGGCCACGCGTCTCCAAGGCGGCCCCGCTCTTCAATGGGCCGCACCTCCTCCAAGTCGGCCCCCAACGGTTCCAACTTATCCAAGGTAGCTTCGGCGGCCGCGCTTCTCCAAGGTGGCCCCGCTCTTCAACGGGCCGCACCTCCTCCAAGTTGGCCCCCAACGGTCCCAACTTCTCCAAGGCGGCCTTCGCGGCCACGCGTCTCCAAGGCGGCCCTGCTCTTCAGTGGGCCGCACCTCCTCCAAGTCAGTCCCTAGCGGCCCCGACTTCTTCAAGGCAGCTCGCACCGACTTGCAAAACCAGGCCCACATACCGTCTGGCCTGCACGGCTTGATATGATCAGGTCCACCTACCGCTTGGCCTACGCAGCCTGACAGAGCCAGGCCTACTTACCGCCTAACCCGTGCAGTTGATGGGACCAAGCCCACCAACCGTCAGACCCATGTGCCCGATGGGACCAGACCCACCAACCAACTCCTATTCACGTAACAACCATGAGTTTAGCAGACATTTCTCTTCACTGAACTCCACATGGCTGATTCCCAGACGAATACCGAAGGTCTATAAAATGGCAAGAGAATCCGAAATAAAGGGGTGCGTACATACACACACTTTCTAACCTGGAAAACCTTTCGATTTTTAGAGCCTTCTTCTTTCTGAGAACTCCTTCAAGCTCTCACTGTTGTGACCTCGGTTGCTAACTTGACCATCGAAGGGTTCCTGCCGGAGCAACCTTCGGCCCCAGAACTTCTTGCAGGCCGTCCGCTCCGGAGAAGGTGGCGCCAACAAACGACGTTTCCCGACGGTTGATTCTGGTGATCGAGCGCCAACACATAGTAACCAGGTCCATTGTGATGACTTAAAAATAACCTCTAAAGAAGGCCAGTATAACTCTACAGATCAGGTCCTTGTTTGTTTCATGACTAAATAGCTGGATTACCTCCCTATCAATATGGCTGAAACCACTGGTACCGCTGGTAAGCAAACTTTTAACTTCAACTTGCCATCCACTTGGGGTCAGAGCCATTAAATTCCTGACTACTGCTGAATCACATTACAGCATTTTTTTTTAAATTTTTATCCTGATGACTGCTGGATCAAATTCTAAAATTTCCTTCTGTGCATGCTGCGCATAGAGCCCCTTGGCCTAGCACCATGTTCACCCAACTGGCTCCATCAGCTTCCATGCTGTGTGCATACATCAGGAACGCCTCTAGCAGGACCACTTGTGCATTATTCCAGATAAGAGCCCAGCTGCAATTCAGTGATAATTGGAGTCATTTGCTAAAAAGATTCCCAACCAATAAATTCCTTGAGGTGTACCGTCTAACAAGCCACTACTCTGAAAAAAAAGAAGCAACCATTAACACCAGTGTCCAATTTGGTCTTTTCCAAGAAATTTCGGCACATTAAAGGAGAGAGCTTACTAAAAGGCAGCAACATAATGTAGAGCCAAACCAAGAAACAAAACAGAAAGCGGACTCATTTCAATGCCAGCAGTAAACCTTGCTGTGCAAAGTGACTGATTTGAGAGGCATAACCTATGTTGATGGCAGCTTCCATTTTATCACCTGTTAGAACCCACATCTTAAGACCAGCTAAAGCTAATTTATTTCCGCACTGTGGAATCTGTACAAGAGGATGAAATGGTCAAAGGACAGTAAGAAATTCCAATTCAACTTAAATTCAATAGCAAAAGAAACATGCAATAGCTCGCTCATTTCCGTAATTTGTCCTCCACAGTAGTTGCACCAACAAGAATCAAATCCCCCTTCAATCATATCAGAAACTTGCCCAAGTCATACTGCTCTATCAGGCCCTATAGTAGTTTTTACTTGAATAAACTCAGCATTCCAAGCAGAATACCCAGATTCCTCAATCACCCTCTATTCCGGAGCCAACATCTGCAGGCCTGCTTCTCCAATATTCAATTTGGGTGCTTACTAGTATTAATTTCATACAATCTTCCATTTTTTGACAATCTATCAAAATGATGCTGCTTGTTTCACAAAACAAATAGTTTGTTTAGATTTTAGGCCTGAAGACAATGAAAATGAAAAAAAAATTGTTCACACATGAAAATAATGTATGTGATGATTGAAGAAAACTAATGGACAGAAAACATTTAATGGAAACTGCAAATGTATCAGTCACCAAAGTATTGTGGCCAATGATAAGAAATAGTATTAGATCATACCTGTCTGCACCTTTTCAAAGAAGATCAATCTGCCCACTCTCATCCTGCACAATTACTGACATTCTCTTCCTTTGGCTGTTCAACTCCAATAGATTGGGAATATTGAACTCCCTATTAACATCTAAAGTGGAAAACACACAGATTCAAATGACAAGACTCTCCAAGAGGCACAAAGAAAAGCACCAGGGATTCCATACAGATTGCTTATGCTATCACGTCTCTATTGGATTCTCAGAAGAAGAATATCTCTCCTGGACGAACACACTTGATTGAGTCCTCTTACAGAACTCAAATCCAAATTCCCAGACAGCAACGAGAAATGCCCCTTCAGCTGGTGATTCTGATTCATAGGTGAAACCACCAGTTTCCTTATCAGGCTCAGGAATTATCATGTGACAGAGAGAGAGTATCCTGAAGAACAGAATAATGGTACCGGCGTTGGGCTCTTTTGTCCAATTTCCAAGCATGAGACGATATTCTTCGAAACTGAAACCCCTAATTCTAGGTGTTCCCTAGAGAATGAATCCCGCTTTACAATCTAATTTCCGAAGATCCAAAAACACCTCCACTGTCCTCCCCGAAATCCTGTCTGCTGCTGTGCTGCTCTGGTGCTTTGGAAGCTTCCGATGCCATCTGCTTTGCCGCAACCATTTCCACTTCACTAGAATCAACACCTTATGAAACTCCCATGACTTGCACGTCAAGGTGCCAGTTTGACCCCAAAAAATTGTATCAACTTGCCCGAGCTCCTCATTTAAACTTGAGGTCCGTGTTTGTACCGGAATTCCCGTCTCCTTGTCATACATGCGAAGTTCTTCGTTGAGGATCATGGCTTGCAAGAGATTGCCAACTTCAATTGATACATAGAACGAAATGAGTATTAAATATCCACATAAAATAAGAGCTGTAACAGGATCTCTTAGAAGAATCTGACTTGGATCAAGAGGGTAGACCTGCCGCTCATTAAAAATCACCCACAAAATTTTAGAGACAAGATTTGGGTCGGCCCTAAAATCCCTGAAAGGCTCATCATCATCCAAGGGCACAGTTGCCTCCAAAGATCTCGTGACCTTCAAATTTGTCACCTCATTCAAACTCATTGTCTCGA
>UESW01004122.1:751960-830283 GCA_900491605.1 Calamus simplicifolius
AGTCTGTTTGCTCTAATAGTTCTTTCTATCTCAGGATCTAAGGGTATAAGGTTGGGTTGCAACGATCGGCGACCAAGCATACACCCTACCAATGACTCTAAAGCAAACAAATTATTTATTTATTTATTTATTATAATAGAAAAAAAAAGATTCTAAAGAAAATATCCTAAAAGATTCCTAAAACTAGAGCAATGAATAATTAGGGTTTAATAATTCTTAGTAATCAAGTTATCAAAGATTAGACTCTCTATTCTAGGTTTACCCTAGATCTAGACAGCTCCTAACTTCCAAGACCGCCTTGGAGCCCTCCGAGTCAAAAATTAGCTGATCAACTAGCCAGTTGAGGATAAGGTTAGTGGGGGTCCCCCGTTGCCTACTAGGTAAGCGAACGGAACCAATTAAGTAACCACTTTCCTTTCCTTTTCTAGACACCAGTTAAGCAGTCAATCTCGACCCGGTCCAACTCTTTGGGTGCCTTGTCCTATTGAGCTCGAGTTCCTTAGGGGCTGATGTCTAATTAATTTTAGAGTTAAAGGTTTGGGTTAATGCAGAATGAAGGATGTGGTTTGTGGGCCAAGGAAGGGTGATGAAATCCCCACCTTATCTTGGTTAGGGGTTTGTGCCCTTAAATTATGATAATGCTATGCAACAAACAGATGTCAAACTCTTGAAATTATCAAACCAAAATTAATCTAATTATTTTTTTTAAAGATTTTTGTGATTAAGTTTCTAATTTCCTAATAAATTATGAGATGTCAATGGAAGAATTTTGAGTTTTGCAGAAAATAAATCTACCTAAGTCATAAAAATAAAATAATTATTTTATTTTATATTTATAATTTTTTATGTTAAAAAGGAAATAAGAAATTCTGATAATTAAAGAAATTAAATAAAGAGATAATAACTATTCAAAAATTAAGAGAAAATTAATCTAATTATTTTTTTTATATTTTATATTTTTAAAATTTTTTAAATTTTTTTTTAAATTTTTTTTTTTCAAAATAACACACTTAAGTCCCCCGCAACGGCGCCAAAAAACCTGATGCGTGTCGTAGCGCAACGATTTAAACACCTTAATTTCACTATTAGGATAGCGAGAGTAGGGATCGATTCCACAGGGACTTTAGCGATTATCTTGAAATAAACTTATAAATTTAATTAATTAGATAACTAAGTAGATAATTAATAGTGCAAAATAATAAGATATGCTCTATCTTATAAGAGCACGGCCCGTACCCGTAGATCACGGCCCGTCCCTTTTAGGAATAGATCAGTCTAAATTATTTTCACTTAATTATAATTTAATAACAATTAAACATGTATAAAATTTTATTTCAATAATATTTAAAAGTGCATATTAAAATCTAAAATAGAAAAGTTTTAATTTCTAACATGCAACAAAAGTAATAAAATAAACAGGATCAACCAAGCCACGCGCCTAACGAGCAGAGCCTCCACGGATGCAGCGCGCCACGAGATCTCCTGGATGGGCACGAACAGAGCTTGCTTCTTCCTTCTCCACGGCTGCAGCGCTTGGATGTAATTGTCTGGGAGCAAAGCAGAGCACGGATGCAGCGCCTTCTCCACGGCCTGTCACGGACGGCTGCAGCGCTTTCTTCACTGGAACAAAGCTTTGGACGAACGAATCCTTCCCCTCCCCTATCTCCCAAGCCTTTGCTGCTATTTATAGAGGCCGGGATGAAGTGAAGACGCGGCATTAACACGGCATTGAATCTGTTTCGAAACAGAGAACGCAACGGAAGCAACGATAATAACAAAAGAAATCTAGATAAATAATCAATAAAATTCAAATTCCTTCTAAAGGAATTTAATTCTCTCAATTTGATAACTTTCAATCTAATCTATTCTTTAATTGGTGGAGGAAACGGTTAGAAATTGATTTGGATAAGAATCGTTTAAGAAAATAGAGCCGTGCGGAAGCGATGAAATCAAGTGAGAAAATCTTAAGAAATCTTCAATAAAATTCAAATTCATTCAAAAGGAATTTAATTCATCTAATTTTATAACTTTCAATCTAATTTATTCCTTAATTAATGGAGGAAACAATTAGATTGGATTTAGAGAAGAATCGGTGGAAACAGAGGAATCAGCTGAGAAAACGATGAAGTCTGCAACGTATTTGCCGTTTTTGCTTTGAAATCCGTGCTAAATCCTTATAAAATCAATTCCGAGCTCATCTTAAATCCGATTTGGGTGCCGTTTGCGTCATTAAATCCCTAAAATCGAGCTCTTTAAACTGATAAGGTTTTATCAAAAATATTATATAAAATATTAAAATATTAAATAAAAATAGATACGTTAAATTATTAATTAATAGGTTTAATGATAATTATTTATGCGTTTATCACAGCTCGCACCGACTGGCAAAACCAGGCCCACATACCGTCTGGCCTGCACAGCTTGATATGATCAGGTCCACCTACCGCTTGGCCTGCGTAGCCTGACAGAGCCAGGCCTACTTACCGCTTAACCCGTGCAGTTGATGGGACCAAGCCCACCAACCGTCAGACCCATGTGCCCGATGGGACCAAACCCACCAACCAACTCCTATTCACGTAACAGCCATGAGTTTAGCAGACATTTCTCTTCACTGAACTCCACATGGCTGATTCCCAGACGAATACCGAAGGTCTATAAAATGGCAAGAGAATCCGAAATAAAGGGGTGCGTACATACACACACTTTCTAACCTGGAAAACCTTTCGATTTTTAGAGCCTTCTTCTTTCTGAGAACTCCTTCAAGCTCTCACTGCTGTGACCTCGGTTGCTAACTTGACCATCGAAGGGTCCCTGTCGGAGCAACCTTCGGCCCCAGGACTTCTTGCAGGCTGTCCGCTCCGGAGAAGGTGGCGCCAACAAACGACGTTTCCCAACGGTTGATTTCGGTGATCGAGCGTCAACACATAGTAACCATGTCCATTGTGATGACTTAAAAATGAACCTCTAAAGAAGGCCAGTATAACTCTACAGATCAGGTCCTTGTTTGTTTCATGACTAAATAGCTGGATTACCTCCCTATCAATATGGCTGAAACCACTGGTACCGCTGGTAAGCAAACTTTTAACTTCAACTTGCCATCCACTTGGGGTCAGAGCCATTAAATTCCTGACTACTGCTGAATCACATTACAGCATTTTTTTTAAATTTTTATCCTGATGACTGCTGGATCACATTCTAAAATTTCCTTCTGTGCATGCTGCGCATAGAGCCCCTTGGCCTAGCACCATGTTCACCCAACTGGCTCCATCAGCTTCCATGCTGTGTGCATTACATCAGGAACGCCTCTAGCAGGACCACTTGTGCATTATTCCAGATAAGAGCCCAGCTGCAATTCAGTGATAATTGGAGTCATTTGCTAAAAAGATTCCCAACCAATAAATTCCTTGAGGTGTACCGTCTAACAAGCCACTACTCTGAAAAAAAAAAGAAGCAACCATTAACACCAGTGTCCAATTTGGTCTTTTCCAAGAAATTATGGCACATTAAAGGAGAGAGCTTACTAAAAGGCAGCAACATAATGTAGAGCCAAACCAAGAAACAAAACAGAAAGCGGACTCATTTCAATGCCAGCAGTAACCTTGCTGTGCAAAGTGACTGATTTGAGAGGCATAACCTATGTTGATGGCAGCTTCCATTTTATCACCTGTTAGAACCCACATCTTAAGACCAGCTAAAGCTAATTTATTTCCGCACTGTGGAATCTGTACAAGAGGATGAAATGGTCAAAGGACAGTAAGAAATTCCAATTCAACTTAAATTCAATAGCAAAAGAAACATGCAATAGCTCGCTCATTTCCGTAATTTGTCCTCCACAGTAGTTGCACCAACAAGAATCAAATCCCCCTTCAATCATATCAGAAACTTGCCCAAGTCATACTGCTCTATCAGGCCCTATAGTAGTTTTTACTTGAATAAACTCAGCATTCCAAGCAGAATACCCAGATTCCTCAATCACCCTCTATTCCGGAGCCAACATCTGCAGGCCTGCTTCTCCAATATTCAATTTGGGTGCTTACTAGTATTAATTTCATACAATCTTCCATTTTTGACAATCTATCAAAAATGATGCTGCTTGTTTCACAAAACAAATAGTTTGTTTAGATTTTAGGCCTGAAGACAATGAAAGATGAAAAAAAAATTGTTCACACATGAAAATAATGTATGTGATGATTGAAGAAAACTAATGGACAGAAAACATTTAATGGAAACTGCAAATGTATCAGTCACCAAAGTATTGTGGCCAATGATAAGAATAGTATTAGATCATACCTGTCTGCACCTTTACAAAGAAGATCAATCTGCCCACTCTCATCCTGCACAATTACTGACATTCTCTTCCTTTGGCTGTTCAACTCCAATAGATTGGGAATATTGAACTCCCTATTAACATCTAAAGTGGAAAACACACAGATTCAAATGACAAGACTCTCCAAGAGGCACAAAGAAAAGCACCAGGGATTCCATACAGATTGCTTATGCTATCACCTCTCTATTGGATTCTCAGAAGAAGAATATCTCTCCTGGACGAACACACTTGATTGAGTCCTCTTACAGAACTCAAATCCAAATTCCCAGACTGCAACGAGAAATGCCCCTTTACCTGGTGATTCTGATTCATAGGTGAAACCACCAGTTTCCTTATCAGGCTCAGGAATTATCATGTGACAGAGAGCGAGTATCCTGAAGAACAGAATAATGGTACCGGCGTTGGGCTCTTTTGTCCAATTTCCATGCATGAGACGATATTCTTCGAAACTGAAACCCCTAATTCTAGGTGTTCCCTAGAGAATTAATCCCGCTTTACAATCTAATTTCCGAAGATCCAAAAACACCTCCACTGTCCTCCCCGAAATCCTGTCTGCTGCTGTGCTGCTCTGGTGCTTTGGAAGCTTCCGATGCCATCTGCTTTGCCGCAACCATTTCCACTTCACTAGAATCAATACCTTATGAAACTCCCATGACTTGCACGTCAAGGTGCCAGTTTGACCCCAAAAAATTGTATCAACTTGCCCGAGCTCCTCATTTAAACTTGAGGTCCGTGTTTGTACCGGAATTCCCGTCTCCTTGTCATACATGCGAAGTTCTTCGTTGAGGATCATGGCTTGCAAGAGATTGCCAACTTCAATTGATACATAGAACGAAATGAGTATTAAATATCCACATAAAATAAGAGCTGTAACAGGATCTCTTAGAAGAATCTGACTTGGATCAAGAGGGTAGACCTGCCGCTCATTAAAAATCAACCACAAAATTTTAGAGACAAGATTTGGGTCGGCCCTAAAATCCCTGAAAGGTTCATCATCATCCAAGGGCACAGTTGCCTCCAAAGATCTCGTGACCTTCAAATTTGTCACCTCATTCAAACTCATTGTCTCGACAACATAGCGTATCCCATCTTTGTAGCTAGATGACAATAGAAGCAAGTCGGCAGGTAAGAATTGGTCCTTGTCCACTTTGACAACATCTCCGACCCAAATCCTCGGCCAGTGCCTGTAACCAAACAGACCTTCCCCCCCTCATGGACACCGATTTTCCGGCTATTAACTTCCATGTCCTGCATAAACTTTCGCTCATGGCTGAGAAGGGGGTGAGAGGGGTGAGGAAGAGGACAGCAGCAAGGAGGAAGCATATGTTGGCAACTCGCCGTTAATGGTTTCTTCCGCCCAAATTGATTGAATAAAAATCAATCCCAGCGCCCAAATCGCTCGAGGATTTTGAACTCCTCAACTAGAATGCATTGAGTCTGAGCGGAAGTAATTCAACCCGAAGATGCGTTGAACTCGTGTCATGGCGATTGCACCGGACGGATGCCCGTATTTATAAACCAAGTCTTTCTCAAAGGAAGGGTGCATTTGGTTTGCTTGACTCTACTGTTTCCTATGCTGAACTGTATGCGGCATAGTCTGGTATATCTTATGCCTTTTGGATCCTGGGCATCCAAAGACTTATTATTGAAGGTGATTCTGCTACAGTTATTAGCGGGATCCGTCAGAATTCCACTGACTATCGGTTGTCCATCCCCATGATCAGTGATATCAGATCTCTTCTTCCAGGAGCAGCGTGTGTTCAGATTCGGCATATCTACAGGGAAGTCAATGGAGCTGCGGATTGGATTGCTGCCCGAGTGGCTTATCATTCTGACTTTTGGAGCTGGCAGCGGGGTGACCATTGCCCTACTATTCTAGGCCAGATATTGTATTCTGATATTTCGGGTTTGACTCACTCTAGATTGATGTGATCATCCGTTTGTACATAAAAAAAAAAAAAAAGAAAGAAAGAGGAAGGGTGCATTCTGAAAGGCATCACTGATTTCTTGCATCCAAGCTAATTTCAGTTTCTAGCAGAAATAGAAACGGGACCAAAAAAAAAAAAAAAACAATGACATTACTTTTTAGGCTCAATACGCAAGAATAGTTCAGAAAAGTGAAAAGAAAAAATATATCTATTTTTCAATGTTATTTATTTTAAGTTCTATTTACATAGCATTATATAATTTTATAAATTATTAATTAAATTATTTATATGATTGATATTTTAATAATTTATTTTTTATATATAATATAGTTGATGCTAATAAAATTCAACAAATGATGTAATTAACGAGCACATTTTTTTTTAAATTGATCGTTGTTGAATAATCCATATTAATATCTCCGAGTATCTTTGAGAAGAAAGGATGAAACAATATAATTAACCACAATTTCATCTTTACACGCGCGCGTGCACATATCAATCGTTAAGTGCATTTTTAATATTTACTTATTTTATTTTATAAACTATTTTATCAATTTAACATTGATGTTTGTTTAATTTTAAAAATATTTTTTTTATAAACTATTATTTGATTATATTATCTTAACATTTTATAAATTTATAATTATTTTTTTATCGATGCCTAATAATTTTGTAATTCTATGCCCAAATATTTAGTATTTAGAGTAGAGAAAGAGAGAATGAGAAAAATTAAATTAATTATTAATAAATTACTTAAAATAATAAGAAAAAAAATGCATGTATTGAACTTTAAAAAAAAAAAAAAAAAGATTAAAAGAAAGGATCAGCCTAAGAACATCTATAGTTTTATTCTAATCCGATCGTGATGATTTGGCTCCAATAGCTTATACACAAAATGACCCAATTGCCCCCTGGCAAACATGAGCATGAAAACATGTCAAACCATATGCACAAAAATGAAAGTATAAAACTATTTACATGCTGATTTCTAGGAAACATAATTGGCTCGATAAACCAAGTTTGCAGTCAAAGAAAGGGTGAGCGCATCCATGAACCCACATCTTTGAAAGTTGAAACAGTCCGGCCGAAGTTGGTTTCCCTTCAGCGTCCGCTCGAGCCCAGGCGATCCAATATTGTATTTAATTATAATTATTCGCAGAGCCAACAGGCGAGACATCACACATGAAACAAGAAGAGTCCGAATCGTCCTAATGGCACCCACTGCAACAACGCAGGAACGAACATACCCAAGAAAGAATACATTCTGTCTAGATAGCGTCATACTACTTAAAACTTTCAACGTTCATATCTGAAAAACCAAAATTGTTTACTATTTTATCATTAGGCAATCAAATTCCTACTGAGATGAAAGGGAGCAGAAAAGCATTAAAATAGTGTCAGTGCTAGTGCCACTACAAGAAAAAAGAATGTACAGGAAATGGCATCTCAAGCACGAGACGTGCATGAGATCGGAGAAACATTAGCGTTGCAAGGACATTCGTGAAGAACTTTCATGCATCACTATTTTCTTGCTGATACACATAGAATGTAAGAACAGAGACCAGCAAGACAAGAAAAGCCGTCATTAGAAACTTTGGCGTAAGCTGTGTAGCTTCTATGGTCCTCACAGTCTCAATTTTAGATTCTGCACCAAAGGAATCCTCTGCTGTCTCCGTGCCTGCATCATGGACATGCATATCTACAGCTGACTTCTGAATCTGATAATATAGAGTTGAAAATTTATTACTTTCCAAACTAAATCGTTGGAAATTCATATATATATATATATGAGCAAAAAGTTATTACAATAAGCAAGCAATGATTTCGTGTCAGCGAACCTGGCATACCCGAAGTCTTATAAATGAAAGTACCATCTTCAATGACAGTAAGAGAGGGTTTCATAATGTGCTCTAGTTATTATTAAGCAATAGGGGGTATGACTGTCAAGAGCTCATATTTTGGTCAAGCAATCACATTTACATTATCCAGACAGCTTGATTTTTGCAATATTAGACGCATGAACTTGGGCTAGCCAAAACAGATATAATACATGTGGCACATGTGGCAGACTAAAACTCTAGCAAGTATAGGTACATGCATAACGGCCTTTGCTTATCCATGAAAAGAACGTTGTCCACTCCAAAACAATTTTTTTAAAAAAAAATTAAAATATTGATTTAATAAGGATTATGCCATGAAAGCTTTGACTCCTTAAAAAAAGGCTCCAAAAACATTAACTAAGCAGATACCTTTCAATTGTCCATTGACTTGATGCCATATATCCAAAGAGATGAGACAAAATTCCTAGCTTATACTAACCCATGCTTAGAGGCCGGGCCACTAACAAACCAATACACAACCATCTATTATCATAACCTGCTTTAATTCCTCAAATAGTTGTAAATGGTTTGACTGTTTTATGGGGAGTCCAAGAATGACAATGGAGGCTTCACTTTACAAGGAGGATGATTTAAAGTGACTCAATTATTTGCTCAACTGTCTCTTGGTAGAGTTCAATCCATGAATTTTATTTACTGAATCCCTGCATTCTACTATTATCAGCTTAGAAACTCTATGTTGACAAAATTATAGATTCCGTGTTATTATGTTAAGAACATATAGAGGGATAAAATCTATTTTTGTGGTTGCTTGCTTTAGGATGGATAATGCATTGCAAGTAGATAACCAAAAAAAATGTAGATTGCATCACAACACTGCTCTGAAATTATTAACGAAGACTATTAACTTCTGACCAGGGCCATCAATGGGCTGGGCCATAACTAAATATTGCCCCAGACAATTGGTCCAAAGAAAAGGAAAAGTCTTGCTGCACTAGGGGCGGTGTAGCAAGCGCACACCTGCCCCCGTGATTGGCATGCGCCGCGTGTGCACGTGCCAAAGCAGAAAAGGATAATTTTGCTCCTGACATGCGCACGCACCAACCATTGAGCATGGTGCAGCGTGCCAATCACCGAGTGCGGTGCAGCAAGAGACCGCCTCCGGTACAGTAAGATTTTTCCCCAAAGATAAAACCTAAGCACGCAGCCCAGCCTAGCAAGAGGTTAAGCAGCCTGATCCCTGCCCACCTATAGGGATTTTTTTTCTCAGGCCTTGCTTGGCTTAATTCCAGCCCTGTTCACTTTTTACCAAGGAAAAGACTTGCTGCACTGCCCTCCAGTGCAGCAAGCGCAAACCGGGCGCATGGATTGGCTGCGCACCCATGCCACCATGGGTGTCGAGGCCCAATGGGCCTTGGCGCGCACCGCACGTACAGTGGCACGGGCACACGATCAATCCGCGTGCCCAGTGCGTGCTTGCTGCACCGGAGGGCGGTGCAGCAAGACTTTTCCTTTTACCAAACAGAAGCCTAAGACTAGCCCAAAATTTTGGTTTCCAAGAATCCAAGCCCAGTAGTGCTTTAGGGCCCAAACCATGGGCTAGTCCATTCTTTTTTAAGGCCAGGCCTTTAGGTCACTAAGACTGGCCCAGCCTATTGACAACCCTATTTCTAACAGAGATTCTTAGTTTGCATCTCTGCTTTTGGAGAATTTAAACAAGGTATCTTAAAATAGAATCAGAACAGCAGCTTACATGATCCTCAAAAAGAACAACATTTTAAAGCTGATCAACAGTAGCCTGAGTGATTTGTTTTGAAGAAAATTCCTTAAGGTGACAACCAAAGGAGGATATGGAATTACTGCAAATTATGCTTGCATATAACAATTTTCAGAGATTGAATCAAGCTAAAAAAGTAATGATTAGGTTCTCTAGTTATGCCCTATTTGTTTTGGAGGGCCAAAAAGCACATTTGAAAGGGCAAAAAGTGCCTTAAGGTGAATAAGTTGTTTGGCAAAATTTTTAAAACAATTTTCTGACTTCTCCAAAAGTAAAAAAAAGAAAAAAGTCTCCTAGAAAAATGTTCCAATTTAAAGCTTTTGGGCAAAAGCAATACTTAAGGCATTAAAAAGCTATTTCCATTAGACTTGAAAATCACATATTCAAAAAACGAATCTGATTGCATTTAATATTATAGTACAAAAATAATGATAACAATATTATAATTTAATATCATACTACATTATGTTATATTATATTATACTAAAATATTATTATAATATTATAATACTATTATAATATTATTATAGCAAATATATAGTTTTTGTCCTCAAACCTTCATTCTCAAACTTCCCTAAAAATTTATTTTGATACTCAAAGTTTCAAGTATTATAATTTAGTACCTCAAATAAGAATATTGCATTCCTGATGTTCCATTATATAGGGCCAATTAAAATTAATGAATTAGCTTACATGTCACCTAGTTAACCAATCCACACATTCATATCAAGATGACACGTTAGCTATTCTATCAATTTTAACCAACCCCATGTAACGGAACATTAAAAATGCAGCATTCTTAAAACATGACTGACTAAACTATAGCAAACTGAAAATTTGAGGATCAAAATGAATTTCGAGTGAAAGTTTAAGGACAAAAGGTTTATTTTTGCCTATTATTATCTACTATAATATTATTTTATCTAAAATATGATTATATAATATTATTACAATATGTTATGATATAGTATAATAATTATATTATATTATGATAAATGTTTTATAAAAATATTATCATAACTATGTAAGTATATGAATGTTTTAATTAATTTCATGGTTTGCTGGCTGAAAATATTGATAATTGGATGAAAGTCCTCATGGACGAAATGCTTGCAGGAATTGTTTGCACGCAACCAAAAAATATTTAGGTTCTCTAGTTCATCTGGGAAAAAAAACGCACTCATGAATTATTAACAAATCACATTAAAGTAGGGGTGTTAAACGGTCTGAATAGCTCAAGCTTGGCTCAGCAAAAGTTCAATATGAAGCTAGACTCAGCTCACTTAGGCTTGAATGTGTGAATGTGTCGTTGGACCTTAGACCCAATGGCCCACAATATTGCAATCATTTGAAGATTGAATATTTATTTAATTTTCAAATAATTGAATGTTAATTCAAATTTGAACTAAGCTTGAATCAAACTTAAATTCAAGCTTGAACTTAGCTTGGTTCATGCTTCAATTCAATTCCAGCTTGATTCAGGATTTTCGAGCTCAATTGATGAGCTCGTATTCAGCTTGGTTCAGCATTAAGCTCAAATGGAGCCCAAAATAGCGGTAAACAAATCAAACTTTATCTCAACTTTCAAGCTAAAAAAAACCAAGATTGATCAGAACCAAGCCCAATCAAGGCTCAACTCAACACCACCCCTAACATGGTTATTCTTGCAATAGTTGATTTTTTTTGGTTCTTGTAACTCTCAAGCTTCTCTGTTTAAGCATGTCTTTGATGGTGCAGACATATCAAATCGTATTAGATGTTTTCTTGTTATTTTAGTATTTGCTGACTATTTCTTATTTCCTCCAATCTCCCCACATTATTAAAAGTTTTCCACAGCCATAGTTTTGAGTTTCTCTGTCTTATCCACATGGTCATAAATTATAACAACATCATATTTATTCAAGGAAAAATATGCCGTGACATATATTTGGCACTATTTCATCGCATTTAACCTTGCCAATTCACTTAGGGGGTTTAACTTTTGTCAACCTACCATGTACCAAAAAGTGATGATGAGGTCAACAGTATAGTTTCAAATAGGGAACGGAGGACATGGATATCAGTGTTGTCAAATATGTAAGGCGCCCTTAAGACGCCAAGGCAACCTATCGCCTAAGTTGCCAGGCACCAAGCAAGGCGCTCGCCCAATCAAAGAGAGATGCTAATTTAATATATATGTGTGTATATATATAATCAAAACTCAAATTACTAAAACTCATCATCAAATATAACTTCCATGACATTATATATGATTGTAGCAAAAAACTAAAGAGATTTCTTCCTAACAATAACATGATGCCATATCACGTATTCAAACCAAAGCAAGAAAATTGAAAAACAAAATCATGTCTTCAATTTAACATCATCATCATAAAATGTCAAATCAAGTTTCTAACACAAAATCCTAAAAAGCTCTAATCTTCAATATTCATTATCATCATCATCCAGACTCTCATCACCACTTAGAGCCTTCAACCTCCTCTGTTTCCTTGCAATCAGCCTCATCCTCTTCAACATTTACTGCTCTAGAACTTAAAGCCTCTGCATTTAATCTTGATCTTGTTTGATGCATAGTGTATTATGTCCTTACTTTTCCAGCCCCAGATGCCCTTGCTACATCACCCTATGTCAACCTATCATCATCAAAAACTAAATCTTCTGCATTCAAAGTGTTAGCACCTATCCCTATAATCAACCATTCAATGTTATCATCAATGTCGCCTAGATAGGATCATCGGCATTCTGCATATCATAACATAATGGACCTTAAGAGCTTAATTGTACTTAACATACACAATATCATGCAATCTTTGATGCTCTAATCTGTTTCTCTTCTTAATGTGAATCCATTACATGAGTTTAAGAATTAAATTAATAGTAGCAGATGTCTATCACTATGCTTCGGGAGTATTGTATGATCGGCACATCCCATTAAAATTGAAAGAAAAATTCTATAAAACTGCTATTAGGCCAGCTATGTTATATGGAATAGAGTGTTGAGCAATATTGAAATAACATGTAAATAAATTAAGTGTAACAAAAATGCTATGTTAAGATGGATATGTGGTAAATCTTTAAAAGATAAAATTATAAATAAACATATAAGAGAAATGATAGGAGTAGTCCTAATTGAAGATAAAATGAGAGAAAATCGATTACGGTGGTTTGAACATATACAACGTAGACCCTTAGATGCTCCAATTAGAAAGAGTGATCTTTTAACAATTCATGGTAAGATAGAGATAGAGGTAGACCTAAACTAACATGGAAAAAATAACTAAAAAAGATATAACTATTTGTAATTTGAATGTCGACTTGGTCCTGAATAGAGCAGAGTGGAGGAAGCAGATTCATGTAGCCGACCTCATGTAGTTGGGAAAAGGCTTAGATGAGTTGAGTAGATGTCTACCACTATATTAGATATTGAAATTTACTAATTTGGCAAATATGATTTAAAATATACTTACATGCTAAATACACTCTAAATTATATTCACAACCAGCAGCACCGGAAGTTAAAATTTTGATTGCTAATTTCTGTAAAATTGGAGTCCAATTTCCAAATAAACTCCACCAATCAGCTGCAAAATTGCAGATAATTATTAATAGCTAACTTTTCTCATATAAGTAACATATATTTAGAATCTTAAACTTTTGAGTGAATTAGAATTATTTTTACTAGGAGATTGTCTTTCTTAACCTAATTGTCATTGGATCCCAAATTGACCTCCAGCATTTTTATACATTGATAATTCAGTTATGATTTTATCTTGCATATCTATGCTTGGAATTGATATATCCCATTGGTAACTTCTTCATCAAACTTAATAGATTTGTCATAAAAGAACTCCAGATTTAAGAAGTCATCTATTCCATATAATGGATGACAAAGCAGGGCATTCCCATCTTTGTCAATGATTGTAAATATTTCCCTATGCTTATTTTCATTTCCATTAAAGACCTTTTGGATGGCTTCCTTGGCACATTATTCCATAAACAACCTTTGCACATTATCACCAAGTCAAGGAACCCGAACAAGAGGACCCATGACCTTATTGATATAAACCATGTGGTTCAAAAATGGAGGCATCAAAACACTTTCAGCTGCTCTTTTTCCCTTTACTTCCTTTGCCCATCTACTTTTCAGTTTTCACCCACCTCTTGTGAACATAGTTTGAAGTCCAGTCTTTGTTTGCGGACACATTGCAATGCGAGAAAAGTTGATGCAAATCTAATGATTCAATATCTAACCAACTCCTTACTCGTAAACTCCCTCGATTAAGTTCGAAGCACCGGTGTGGTCATGAATAAGACGAACAAGAAATATTGCTATTTCTAATGTCCTTTTGATTTGTGGAGTCTTTCCAATATCTTCCAACATAAGATCTATACAATGGGCCACACATAGAGTCCAATACAAATGCTTCCTCTTCGCCTCTAATAGCTTGCATAATGCCCCAATAATAATAATAATAATAATAATAATAATAGTATTAAAGATCTAGGCATATATTGTTAAGATTTAACCTAAATAATCAAAATATAAACAAGAAAAGACTCAATAGTTAACACATAATTGCTTCCATTGCCGGTTATCACTTGGACAACATTTTTCTCTTCAATAACCTCTACAAAACTATCAAGCAGCTCAAATATTTTCTCTAATTTTCATAAAGGAGGAAATTAATATCAATAGATTCCACAATCATTGTTCCTAATAAACAATTCGCTAGGAAATTAATTAGGGTCCTCCGTCTCCCATCAGTCCATGAATCAAACATATTAGAACAGCCATGCTTTGCCCATGCATCCTTGTGGTCCTTCAACAAGTCATTTGTATAAGCTAACTCCTTTTTGGGGAGTGGAACTCTCAATTCATGATAATTTGGAGGCTTTAAATTTGGACCATATCTCTCAACACTTCAATCATCCACTTAAAGCTATTTAAGAGAGCAGCATTGAATGCTATCCTGCTTGATAAAGGAAGCAACCATACATTGAATTGTTCTAGCTCTTGCTTCTTTGCTGCATACATCACTCATATTTGTTTGCTTAACCTTGCCTTCTTTTCTTTTCTGAACAACTTTTTCTGGTTTTTAAAACATAAATAGGTTCATTGGGCATTTTTTTGTGGTGTCTTCAACTTGGCTTTCTTATTACTCACTTCAACTTCCACTTTTTCCAACCGCTCTTTTGCCAATTAATTGACCTCTTGAACTTCATCTTCTTCATCATCTCCTGTAGCTTAAAACAACAAAGCCTTAATCCCAAACTAGTTGGGATCGGCTACATGAATCCTTATCCATTCAGCTTGGTTCTAATCATTTTTTTTTGTAAGATGAAAAGATTCCAAGTCATTCTTTATCACTTCCTCCCATATAATTTTGATCTACCTACACCTCTATATATATATATATATATCAAGTCACTCCTTTGCACAAATGCATCTATAATCTATGTTGCATATATTCAAACTATTTAAGTCATCCTTCTCTTAATTCATCCTCGATTCGAGCTATTTTTATCTTTTTATAAATGGTTTCATTTTTTATCTTTTTTCCTTGTATTATCACACATCCATCTAAACATTTTTTACTTCCACTACATTCATCTCATGTATATGCATTTTCTAACTGTCTAACATTTCATGCCATAAAGCATAGCTGGTCTTATTGCTATGTTATAAAAACTTTTCCTTAACTTGAAAGGTACTCTACTTTCTTATGAATAATCGATCCTAAATACTAAAAATAACTATTTTAACAACTTCATGGTCCCCAATTTTTACATTACATTCATCTCTATTTCTAATTATACTAAAATTAATTTTTATTATACATTCATCTTCATTTCTAATTGTACTAAAATTACAATTTATGTACTATGCCTTTATCCTACTTAATCTAAAACCTTAAAATTTTAATGCATTTCGCCATAATTTAACTTACGATTGACTCTAGCCTTAGTTTCATTTACTAGTACTATATCATCTGCAAATAATATGCGCATAAAATATTATCCTAAATATGTCTAGTAAGCTCTTCTATAAGTAAAGCAAAAAGATAGAAACTAAGAGCAGATCTCTAATGTAAACCTACTACATAATAGAAAATTCGCTATTACCATAGTTATTTTTTACACTAATAACTGCCCTATCATACATATATTTCATGATGTTAATATACCTAACGGATACTCCTTTCTTTTCTAACACCAACTATAAGATTTTCCTAAGAACCCTATCATATGCCTTCTTTAAATCAATAAAAACTTATCATATAACCCTATCATCTCCGGTAGCTTCAATATCAAAATCCGGCTATGATCCATAAAGCTCAACCTTTATGGTTTTCTCTCATTCATATAATTCTCTGATTTGTTTGTAAGTTCTGGAAGGCATTTTTTATATGCTGCTTCATTTTTATACTTTTTCACTCGCCCAATGTATTCCATAAGGCATGTTTTTCTCACAAATACACAAATCACAGAATTAAGAACCTTAGGATCCTTCAAATAATCATACTTCAGCAACATTTTTTTTCAGCCACGGATAGAGAGGAGTAAAAGATAAGCCAGAGAGAGAGAGCCAAAAAGAAAAAGAAAGAGGAAATTAAAAAAAAGGGAAAAGAAGGTGGCCTGCTGAGACGTAGAGTAGGTGAAGAGACCAAAAGAGTGAGTGAGAGAGAGAACCAAAGAACCAAATATAAAAAATTACATACCTGGAATGGCAACCATTGTAGAGAGGTTTTTTGGATTTTTTTTCTATTTTTCTTGTAGAATCTAAGCAGGTCTTCTTCTTGTCTTCTTTTGTTTACCCTACCTAACTGCTGAAAAGTGAGAGGAGAGCAGCCTTTTGTTCCCCTCTTCTCCATATTTTACATTTTGATCAAACTAGCCCTCATGCCCATTCATTACATCTATTTTTAAGGAGGACAAAAAGAAAAAAAAAACCAAAAAAGGTGAGCACCTTTGATGCCTGGTACCTGGTCTAAGGCGTTCACCTAGAAAGCCCTAGGAAAATACTGCCTCGCTTGGCCATTCATTACATTTATTTTTAATGAGAATAAAAAACAAAATAAAAAATTAAAACTAGGTGAGTGCCTCTAGCACCTACCACCTAGTTTGAGGCACCCACCTAGGTGGCACCCAAGCAATACCACTTCGCTTGGGGCCAAGCTCCTGGCTCACCTTTGACAACACTAATGGGTATCTCAAAATGAATGTCAAATTCACCCGAAAATAATAGATAATTCTACTCTAATTGGAACTGAAAGAATTGACATAAAAGATACAAATACATGAAAAAAGTGGTTAACTTTCTTTAACTTTCTTTCAAGAAGGAACCAATGTCAATCCTACGCCTACAATGTTAACCAAGTCCAGATGAAATGTCCAACTAACAAAAAAAGTCAAAAAGCATCAAAGAAAAGGAAATATCTTACAAACTCATAGCCAGAGATCCAATTGTAATGCCAAGAAAACTAAAAATTTAAAGGTAAAAGCCTCAAAAGGTATAATGGACTACAGCTTGATTTGGTGGCCTTGACAGTGGATGCATATCATTAATGTGTCTGAAAATGAAATGGTGGTCCATAACTAATATCGCTGAAGATTTGAGGGCACTCCACTATTCATTTTAGCTAATTAACGACAGCAGCAGTCACAGATAAATACAAATCCAGTGCAATTTCTTCCTCAGCTATATCTACATTAAATGTTTGAGCTCTGGCAGCATGTGTAAATAAACATTTTTGTGGAAATTGTTAGAGGTACAGTTCAAGGTTCTTCAGCAAAATTTTATCTTATTCTGAGAGAACTGAAGTTCATTCATTCAATATTTCTTATGTGCATCCACAACTAGTAACATTATGCATGCACTCAGATTTCCAAATTATGCTAACAAATGCAACCCTAGCACTTGCATCTCCAGGAATAAATGACATACCTAGATATGCTAAGATTAATTTTGCATACAATTAGTATCTGTGGACCACATGTGGGCTGCAACTATTATGAGTTGTCCAAATGCATGAACATATGGACATAAAATGGGTTTAACAACATGTAGGCTGCAACCATTATCGGTTGTGCCATGCATGAACATATGCACATAAAGAGGGTTTCTTTATCCTGATTGGAGACTTGGACCACTGGAATATGTCAAGGAAAACACACACACACACACACACACATTATTGTTTTCAGTTTGACTACCATGATAACAAATTCCTTTAATAACAGCGATATATAAAATGACAATACAAAAATATTTAAACTTTTATGATTTCCATATCTGAAGTTCATTTCATCTATGAAACATATAGAGAACAACTTACCTGAAAATCCGTAGTTGAAGATTCTGTTAGTGCTTCCTCAGACTGTTTGAGGATACTAAATTCATTCCCATCATCATCATTCACCTTGTGACTCAGAGTAATATGACCATGATCCTTTGTTCTGCATCTCTCTGCCAGGATTTTGTTCTTTTTTCTTAATGCAGATATCTGCATATGAGAAAAATAGTCTAAATAGTCTGACCATGAATGCTTAGATTGCTGTAATTGAACCTTCAGCAAATCACATACAACTAAAGTTGTTAGTAAAACTATACAAAAATATCCAATCCCACATAACCTACATGACATAAATGAAGTCAGTGACAGGCCATCTACAAAAGATTCACACTATTATATCATAATGTACAACCTTAAAATAGTTAAAACAAGAAAACATATGTTATAGATGTTCCTCGTGTGTGCATCAGATTGAACTTTAGACATTATTGATTGGGGGAGCAATATATAAAGGACTAGAGTTTTTCCACAAAGCAGCACATATATATAAAGTCCTACAATCATGTTCCAAAAGACAGCCACCCTGGCTCCTTAAACAGTCCGCCTGGATTCTGGGGACCTCCCTAGTGCCTTAGTGCTAGCTGGACCCCTAGCCAACCATCTGTTGACTACAGTCTTCTTAAACATTGCCTATGATACACCATGCAGAAATAATCAAAAGCTAACTTTAGTATAAGATTGATTATAAGAAAAGAGATCCGCATCTCTTCCACATAAGTTCCACAGAAGATATAGTATGCAATCAAGAAATCTATCTACATCATCTAAAAAAGCTAATGAGAATCATAAACTGAAATGCACAAAAAAAGAGAAACAATACAAGCATACCTGCAATTGAAGGCGCTCTCTTTCCAAGGCTAGTTTCATGACCAGGTCAGTAATGATTTTACTCCTGATACTAATGTCTTTGGCAGCGGCTATTTTTGCATCATCTGCTCGATGCAAAGATGTCTCTAAACACTCCAATCTGCTCTAACAAAACCCAGCTCTTCATTTAGCTCCAAATTGGTTTCGGTTAACAGAGTACACTTAGCCTCAGCATTCTCAGCCCTAATCTCAGCTTTTGAAACCTTTCCCTTAAGATCCTCAATAATATTTTCCATATCATTAAGTGCAGCATATAACATATTCTGCTGCTCTTCAATTGCTTCAACAGATGCTTTTGCATGTTCTAACTGTGTATCTGATTCCTTGAGCTTTCTCTCTAGAAAGATTGCCTTTTCTGATCCACTATTTCTAAGTAAACCTACCTCTTCATTAAGTTCCTTGTTAGCTTTAGTTAATTCTGTACATCTAGCTTCTGCACTTTCAGCCCTGCTTTCAGTTTTCGTGACATTTTCCTTGAGACCTTCAACTAGATTCTCCAGGTGACTGAGTTCAGAATGCAACAAACTCTGCTGCTCCTGACTATCTTCAAGAGAGGCCTTCACCACCTGACACTGGATATCAGATTCACTTAACTGCTCCTCAAGTGCTCTTACCTTTTCCCTTGAAGTCAACACTTCAGACCCAGCAAGTGTGCATTTACCTTCAGCTTCTTTAAAGCTCAATTTTAGACCATTTTCTTGCAATGTAAGGATGGTATCAGGCTCTGCACAACTAGTTTTCAGCTTCCCCAAAGTA
Source organism: Calamus simplicifolius (assembly GCA_900491605.1). NCBI lineage: Eukaryota > Viridiplantae > Streptophyta > Magnoliopsida > Arecales > Arecaceae > Calamus > Calamus simplicifolius. Next base: position 771,807 of record UESW01004122.1, read on the forward strand.
CTTTCTTCTGCAGATAACTTGGTCATGCTTTCCTGCAACTTGGATTTCATTTCACAATCTCTACATATTGATGCGTTTAGGTTTAGCTGGACCATCTGGAGTTTTCCTATTAATTCTTTTGAGATGCCCAGAAGAAGCTCAGCAGCATTTTCTGCTTCAAACAATTTCTCCACAATTATATCTATTGATTCTTCCACGAAGTACCACTCCCATTGCGCATCTTGCAGTTTTAATTTTAGGTCCTCTTCCGTGGATCTCGAGTCTGACAGCTTCTTTTCAAGATCCAGCTCCCTGGCTAAAGATTTCTCCAGCATCTGCAGAGCATGTCTTTGCTGATCCACCGTCTGGAGTTTCCCCTTAGCATTCATGGAAGAAGAATGGCCGTCTTCTGTGTCCTCGTCTTTGCCAGTCCCTGTCAAAAAGCACGCATTAAACTAGAAACCTGATACATCTTCATTTTGGCATAAACATCGCTCTAAAGAAAATGATTTTGACTTACAGGTTTCATCACGAGTGAAAGCTATGGTTCTTTCAAACTTAGCTGATTGCATTCTAATATCAGCAATCAGATCTTGCAACTGCTTCAATGACTCTTGAGCATCATTCAACTTGCGTTCAATTTCTATTGAGTATTCTTCAAGGTGGTCGCCATGAGAAAGATCCTCGCGGGCGTCAACGATTTCCATCTGGAGCGAAGTCATGAAGTTGTCGAGTTCTTTGACCTCTGTGCTCAAAAATCTAGACATGGCGTCGAATTCAAAGGCCTTCTCAATGGACTCATCCGAGATGTCCTCCTCATGCTCTGTGATCGGAGCTTCAAAATCACTTGCTCTGTTGGACACTTGCATTAAAAGCATCTCTAAGTTCAGCAATTTTTCAGAAGAATATGCTAGGTCAAGTTCTACTCTCGTTAAAATTTCCATGGCAGTTGCTTTGCTCACTCCCTCTCCAGCTTCAATTGCTGCCATTATGATTACTATCACTAGCCCTAGCCCGATTCTATTTCCCTGAACAAAGTAAAGATGGCAAAAATCCATGAGATAGCTGGTGGATAGAAGCATAGGGTAAGCAAGATATATATGGAGAGAAAGGGAGAGGGAAAAAAAAAAAAAAAAAAGATCGAAAAATTTTGCCAATAAACATGAAAAAAAATTTGTCAGCACATATATACTCTGTTGTCATCCGAGTCGATTTTTATTCCAGAAAATAGTTCTGGCCGAGGAAAAAATAAACGAGAATACAAAATGATATCCAAATTTACCACACGAACGCAAGAAACAAACGAGATCGTTCAAGAAATCGTTTGGAATGGTACCTTCAAGCCACGGATCTCGAACACTCCGCCGAGATTAATTACAACGCCTGTGGATGGATCAAGAGAGAGAGAGAGAGTGAAGCAAACCCTAAACGACTCCCCAACCGACGAATTTTTTTCCACTTAAAAATAGCCGATAGACGCTATTTCGCACTCAGGGATCCCGACGGTGCGTTATCCTATTCAGTGCCCGATTTCGACAGTAACAGCGAATCGCAGCCATTCGTATTGAACTTGCCCGGTGCGAGACCAGATGCGACCGCGGAACTTTCTACCGCAGGAAAATTGAGAGGCGAAGCACTGGAAAGATTTCTTGCATAAATTTTTCCTTGCGATCTGCCTTCACTTTTATTACAAGGGCACGTGCGGCTGGTGCTTGCTGATTTTAGAGTGACATGATTACTCTGTTGGTGATAAATATTGACCGTCCGATGACTCTTGGTGATCTGAATTCAGGCGATCTTATGCCGTCACCTTCAGATTATCAAGCAGTCATGACTGCTTGAAATTGAGAAGGCGAAGAAAGTCGAAATGACTCATTAATTAGTAGAAAAACATTTAAATTCTAACTAATTCGAATTAAAAATTATTTTTTCTAAATTTTTTTAAATTAAAAATATTAATTTAAAAATATAGATATTGTAAAAAAAATATTATGCAGAAAAATAAATCCATTTTTTAAAATCAAATCATAAGTTATACTAGATTTATATTTCATACACCGCATCCTGTTCCGCATGACCAAACCATAATCCATATAGTTATCTTATATTTAGTGTCATATTTGAATAGATAACTATGCTCTATCACTTCAATTAGATTAGGAGGCACGTTTAGTTGCCTCAATCTTTCTTTATATTGGATGGCTACCCTGATCTCAAGTATCAAATCAATATAGGTGATATGGCTGATCCCAGGTCATTAGGGTTAACGGAGAAAGTAACTGACGGAGCCCCCGCCTCGGCCTCTGGGCCCCTCGGCCCAGCCTTGGATCTGGCGTTCCCTCGGCCTCGGCTCGGACCTAGCGTCCCCTCGGCCTCGCTTCGAACCTGACGAAGCCCCGCCTCGGCCTCTGGAGCCCCCTCAGCCTCCGAGGTACCCTCGGACTCGACCTCGGACCCAGCCTTGGCCTCGGACTCGGCATCCTCTCGGCCTCGGACCCGGCATCCCCTCGGCCTCGGCTTCGGACCTCATGTCTCGCCACCTTGAGCCGCCTAACACACCCACGTGGCCCACCAACCGCCTATGGTAGCCACGCGACCCACTACGTGTCTGCAACAGCGCATGGCCGCAGCCCGTAACGGCGCACGCCTAGCGCGACGAGGCCCACCTGTCACCTACGGCGTCGCGCCTGACAGGTGGCTGGCGGGGCAAAACACCTCTGACATGCTCAGTGTCGGTTGCGACATGTCGCTGTCAGCCTTACCATCCGTCTGTTACCGAACAAAAATACCTCGAAATCAACATCTTCTAGAAGCGGGAAAAGGGACCCTCGAACAGTATAAAAGCCACACTCACAACGATGAGAGGGATCCGAAACTCAGAAAACTCTTTAGCTATCTTTTTCGATAATTATTTTTTCTGTTTCCAAGTTGCTTACTTGAGCGTCGGAGGGTCCCCACGGTGCAATCGGTCTCCGGGGACTTTCTTGCAAGAGCTCTTCAAGGAGAAGGATCTCCGTCTCCCGGTGTTAGAGGAAGGCGACTTGGCATCAACAATAGGGTTCCCAAGAAAGATCTAATTATCAACTGCAAGGAAGGACAAAAGCATTATTATGTTTTTTAATTATATAAGTTATTTTTATGCATTATATGTTGCATTGCATTCTCGATCTTATTGAAAAATTAATCATGCCCCTAAAAAAGAAAGAAACCAGCATGAAAATATGTATTTTAATCATTATATTTTTAAATTATTCTCTTAAAATTTTAAATAATAAGAGGATAAAAAAATGTAAAAAATAAGTTTAAGATATACTGATATGAAACTAAAATGCTTTGGCATATCAAGAGCTAATATAAATCAAACTAATTACTGATCAATGTAAGTTCCAACTAGGTGAACTAGCTAGTCCAACTAGCGCATTACCAACTCTACTCCTCATCCTCTTATCAAGAGTAACTTTTTGCTAGAAATCAATATATGTTATTGAAAGAGTAGGGCGAGACAAGGATGGAACATGGATAGAGATTTATTTTTTTCTACAAAATGGGGGATGAAGATGAAAAAAAATTTCACTTATTAAGATAAAAATGAGATAGGGATTATAAATTGGTCCTACTCCATCCGCCTCAATAATATGCCAACAAGACAACTTTACTAGTGATGAGAGTGAGAAATTGTGAAGACATTTAGTTTCACATCAAAAAATTAAGAAAGAAGGTTCATTTATATGAAAACCCCTTCTTTGAAGCTTAAGTTCTTTAGGCTAACCATAAGTGAAGAGCTTGAGGGTGATGTGCATGTGCGAAGGTTGCAATGGGCACTTTGCACGTGCGCATCGTCACGATAAGCTTGAGGGGCTTTAAATTTTTTTTTGATTATGAGGATCCGACGGTGAAGACTGATCGGATTAAGATAAGGGGCCAAGATCAATTGATCGTTGATCACGGTGATCGGATCAGGATCAGACTGATCGTTGGATCGATTGATGATGGACCGTTGGATAAGAGGCGGTTGACTAGTCGATCGTTGGTGATAAGATACGCGTCAAGATCATAGATCAACGCATCAAGATATGCATCGATCGCATGATAGCCTATCAAGGCTTTCGAGAAGCGCATCGATCACTTGATCTTTATATCACGGTTACAGATCGACGTATCAAGGCTTCGAAGAGATGGGCCAATCGCGTGATCTGCATATCAAGGCTTCGGAAAGGCGGATCGATCGCATGATCTTCAGATCACGGCTGTAAATCGACTTATCCCATCATAAAAAGGCTTATTGATTAGACAGTTGATCGCATCCGATCAGATCTAACGGTGCAGATCAATTTCATAGGGATGTATTCAAAGGGCACCTAAAATCTATAAATAGGACCATAGGCATTCATTCCAATCCATTTCATTTTCGAATTCCATCTTCTTTTAGGCATTTGCATACTCTTCGTACATCAATAGTGCATATAAAAAGAAAGAGAAGCATTCTTGGTTCGATATTTTTGATGAATTATAGTGCTTTCATCAAAAGAAGACTATTGTATTCTGGGAGACAATCATCATATAGTCCGTAAGCACCGTTATGGAACGAAATTATCTTAAGGACATAGAGTGTAACTTTATACTCAGTCTTATTAATTAGATAGCCACAATCTGCCTCCACAGAGAGCAAATGATGAATTGTCTTACGTTTGTCAGTGCAAGATCTCATATCACAATGCTTTAAGATATGCTCAGTTGTCTTATGGCTTTCTTACCTCAACTACTTCATCCTTCTTCTTTTGTTCCATAGCGCATTTACAAATCAAATCATTTATAATAAGTCAGTTGGATTTAGAACAACCCTTTTCTGCAATTCACTCTCGAAATGTCAGCCTTCTATAATGAGACAGAAGAGCAACCCAAACCACCTGGCTTGATAAGCATTGACTTGATGAATTCAAGGGCTTCTTGAATGCGACCAGCACAAACCAATAGGTCCACCGTGCAACCATTGTGCTTCCCACCGGGAACAATTCCAATCTTCTGTGTACATGACCTATGACTAAAACCCTAAAAAAGCAAAATAAAAGTGGCATGATCAGGCTTGGACTGCATATTTATAAGAAATTTCATCATGTCAATGTTGTATTTTATGTTAACAATTATCTAACGACTTTTCATATTTCATAGCAAACTGACTGGTTCCCACCAAAAAAAAAAAAAGTCACTTTACAAATTGATGTCAGGACAATTTATGTTTGAAAAACATCTAAAAATCTTCATAATTCATATCTCAGACAGACTGGTTTTCAAAAAAAAAAAAAAAAGTAATTTAAACAATAACTTGACGTATAGAAAACTGTAAACATTGAAGTGTTACAAGTCATCAAGTCATAAATCCAAACATCTTTTCAAACTTGGTATGACTATAATCGATCAAGATAAAGGGTCCATGAATTTGTGGCTCGTTCTATCAGGTTGTTCCAGTTTAAAATCTAAATAATCTGACCCACCATATTTCCTATCTTCCGTTTCACCAAATCCTTTTTCTATCATTCTTAAAACAAGTATATGTATTATTGCCAAATCACCCTCTTGAACGTTAAGTTGTTGCCAAATCTTTTCTATCAGTCATTTCTGTATAAAAAATTGATGTTAAGTTGTTGACCTGCCTTTTGCTCTCACCTGTTGCTCAAAATGAGAGGGACAATCAGATTAGAGTACAGGCTTATTACTGGACGTGGATGAAAACAATTCTTAACTAAATTCAGCAATATGTGATAAAATAATCAAAATAACTTAGCAGCCACAGAATGTGTTGCTATTGAGGAGTATCAAGACTCAGCAACAATGTCAGGATAGACCACCGTAAAGGAAAGCTAACAATCTTTTTATAGGCTGGAGAACTTAAAAGATTCCTGCCATAAAAACAGATGTCTGAGGATAGTTTATAAGCTTTTATCTGTTGGGTAATGGGCCAAAATACGTCTAAATATCCTAATGGGCCTTGAAAGTCTATCACCGTCCTTTAGTGTGTGAATGAAAAATTGCAGGGACATTTAGTCCCATATCGAAAAGAACAAGAAAGGTATATGGAAATCACTTCCTTGAAGCTTAAGTTCCTTAGGCTCACCATAAGTGGAGAGCTTACGCATCACCCTCGCGCACGTGCGTATGCGAAGGGCGCAATGAGCGCTTCGATTTTATCAAGATAAGGGGCTGAGATCAATTGATCGTTGATCAATCGGATGAAGGGTCGAGATATGGTGATCAAATCATGATCGCGATCGCGATCCAACGGTTGACACCCGTCGGTTGACTAGTCAACAGGACCGTCGGTTGACCAGTCAATAGAACGGTTGGTGATAAGGTATCCATCCGATCGTTGGTTGGTGATAAGGCACCCGTTCGATCGTCAGTTAGAGATAAGTCAATGGTCCGATTATGAAAAGGCATATCAAAGATATGCACCCGCCTATCTGATGACGTGATCATCAGATCACGATAATGAAAAGGTTTATCAGGATAAGGATAAGCTTATCTGATCGGCTGATCTTCAGATCACAGCCATGAAAAGGCTTATCCGATCGCCTGATTTGAAGATCACAATGTCTAAAGGGCATATCAAGGGTAATAAGCCCTTAACCCTCACATCCTTTGATTTTAGAATTTAAATTAAATTAAATTTGTAGGGTTGCTTCCAAATGGTACCTAAAACCTATAAATAGGACCCTGGACCTAAGCATTTCATTCATCCCAAGCTATTCCGAATTGAGTTCAATCTGAATCAATTCTAGTCTTCTCCTCTCTTAGGCATTTGCATACTTTCCTAAGGGTAGTATAACAATAGTGCATTGAAAAGAGAGTAGCATTCTTGGTTTGATATTTTTGGTGAATTGTAGTGCTGCTTTCATCAAAAGAAGACTGTTGTATCCTGGGAGACAATCGTCATACTGACCGTAAGCACTATTACGGGACGAAATTGTCTTAAGGATATAGAGTGAAACTCTAGCCTCAGTCTGATTCATTAGGTAGCCACCATCTACCAACATATACCTACCAACAATCTTAAGACAATTTTTCGTGCTACCGAAGTGCTACTGCAGATGGCTACTATGACAACATCAGTTCAAGTCGAGAGACCAAAGAAATTCTCTGGCACGCACTTCAAGAGGTGGCAACAGAAGATGATGTTTTACCTCACAACTCTGAACCTGGTCAGAGTACTGAATGAAGATCCGCCTGTCCTGAAGGAAGGGGAGACCGACAAGCAAGTCATTGCTGCGGTGGAGGCATGGAAGCACTCAGACTTCCTTTGCAAGAACTATATCCTGAATGGTCTGGACAATACCCTGTACAATGTGTACAGTAGTATTGCTACTGCCAAGGAGTTATGGGCATCCCTGGATAAAAAGTATAAGACAGAGGATGTTAGACACAAGAAGTTTGTGGTTGGAAGGTTCCTAGACTACAAAATGGTCGACCACAAAATTATTATGGAGCAAGTCCAAGAGCTCCAGATCATCCTACATGAGATACATGCAGAGAGAATATCTCTCAGTGAGTTATTCCAGGTAGCTGCTATCATAGAGAAGCTACCACCACTATGGAAGGACTTCAAGAACTACCTGAAACATAAGCGGAAGGAGATGGGACTTGAAGACCGAATTGTCTGCCTGAGGATCGAGGAGGACAATAAGAGCCAAGACAAGAAGATAGAGAACAACCTGCTGAGCCAAAGGCCAACCTCATAGAAGGAAGAAAGAAACACAAGTTTCCAGGCAAAGGCTTTAAATAGAAGAAGGGCAATCCTAAGAAATATAAATTAAAGGGAAAGTGCTTTGTTTGTGGAAAGCAAGGACACAAATCCAAGGATTATCGTTTCAAGGATAAAGAAAGGAAAGATGTCAACATTACTGAAACCCTATCCAAAGAGGTATTCGAGATGATGCTGTCAGCTATTGTATTTGAAGCAAACATGGTTGACAAAGCAAATGAATGGTACATCGACACTGGAGCTACCATACATGTCTGCTCTGATAAGGGTATATTCTCATTATATACTCCTATCAATGGTAGAAATTTGGTCATAGGTAACTCCGCTACATCCAAGATAGAAGGACTTGGCCGCATCGTTATGAAGATGACGTCTGGCAAGAAGCTTCTACTGCATGATGTGCTACATGTCCCTGACATCCAGAAGAATCTTATATCAGGCTCCCTCCTAAGTAAACATGGCTTTAGGATGGTCTTTGAGTCTGATAAATTTGTACTCACTAAGGGGGGGATATTTATTGGTAGGGGTTACTTGAATAATGGATTATTCAAGGTGAATGTAATGACTGTACACAGAAACCTTGAAATAAATAAAGCTTCTTCTTCTGCTTATATGGTTGACTCTTCTTGTCTATGGCATGATAGATTAGGACATGTGAATTTTAATTCATTACAAAAATTAATGAAATTAGAATTATTACCTAATCGTGAAATCGATCCACATTACAAGTGTGAAGTGTGTGTTGAAGCTAAGTTAGCAAAAACACCATTTCCATCAGTTGAAAGAAATACTAAACCTCTTGACTTAATTCACAATGATCTATGTGACTTAAAGTCAGTTCAAACTAAAGGAGGTAAAAAGTATTTTATAACATTTATTGATGATTCAACTACATACTGCTATGTGTATCTACTACAGTCTAAGGATGAGGCCTTAGAAATGTTTAAATGTTATAAGAATGAAGTTGAAAATCAACTTGGGAAAAAGATTAAGGCCATAAGGAGTGATAGAGGTGGTGAATACGATGCACCTTTTGACGAATTCTATCAAGAGCATGGCATTATTCATCAAACTACTGCTCCTTATTCTTTCCAATCTAATGGAATTATGGAACGTAAAAACAGTATATTAAAAGAAATGATGAATGCTATGTTAATAAATTCTGGTACACCACAGAATTTATGGAGAGAAACAATTCTCTTAGCAAATCATATTCTTAATAAGATACCTCTTAAAAAGAAGGAAATTGCTCCATATGAGTTATGAAAAGGAAAGAAGCCTTCTTACAATTACTTAAAAGTGTAGGGGTGTCTAGCTAAAGTAGCTATTCCGGACGACAAAAAGGTCAAAATAGGACCTAAAACTATTGATTGTATATTTATTGGTTATGCACATAATAGTAGTGCTTATCGCTTTCTTGTGTATAAATCAGATATAACTGATATACAGAAAAATACAATCATGGAATCAAGGAATGCAACATTCTTTGAAGATATATTTCCAAGTAAAAAGAAATTAGAAATAAGTTCAAATAAAAGAACTTATGATGATAATACTGCTAGTAGTAGTCATCAGGAAGAATATCCTGAAGATGAACCCTGACGCAGTAAGAGACCAAGAGTTGCAAAGTCTTTTGGTCATGATTATGTAACTTATATGTTACAAGATGAACCTCAGACATTCAAAGAGGCAATGTCTAATCCAGAAGCACCCTTTTGGAAAGAAGCTGTCAATAATGAAATTGAGTCCATCATGCATAATCATACCTGGGAGTTGGTAGACTTACCATCTAGTATGAAACCTTTAGGGTGCAAGTGGATCTTTAAGAAAAAGCTAAAGGCTGATGGATCAATTGACAAGTATAAAGTCAGATTAGTGGCTAAGGGCTTCAAACAAAAAGAAGGTATAGACTTCTTTGATACCTATTCACCAGTAAGTAGAATAACATCTATAAGAATGTTAATCGCTTTTGCAGCCATTAACAATCTTGAAATTCATCAAATGGATGTTAAAACTGCTTTTCTGAATGGTGAATTAGATGAAGAAATATACATGGAACAACCTGAGGGATTTATTGTTCCAGGACAAGAAAAGAAGGTGTGTAGACTTGTTAAATCCTTATATGGATTAAAGCAAGCACCTAAGCAATGGCATATAAAATTTGATAATGTCAAGTTATCAAATGGATTCAAAATAAATGAATGTGACAAATGTATATATGCCAAAACCCTGCCTAAAGGGTATGTGATAATCTGCTTATATGTAGATGACCTGTTAATCATTGGTAGTAATACAAAAATGATTAAACAGACAAAGAAAATGTTAATCAAACATTTTGATATGAAAAATATAGGTGTTGCAGATGTTATACTAGGGATTCGAATCACTAGAACATCTGAAGAAATAATATTATCTTAATCTCATTATATTGAGAAAATATTAAATAAGTATAAAAAGTATGATACTAGCTCGGTGAAAACACATGTAGATGTTAATCTACATTTGGCTAAGTATACTGGAGAACCCATATCTCAATTGGAATACTCACGTATAATTGGCAGTTTAATATATGTTATGAATTGCACTCGTCCTGACATAGCATATGCTGTCAATAAGTTGAGTAGATTTACAAGTAATCAATGTCCAAATCATTGGACAACTTTAATAAGGGTATTAAGATATCTGTGATATACTCTAAGTTATGGATTACATTATTCAAGATATCCAGCTGTACTAGAAGGATACAGTGATGCAAATTGGATATCTAACACAGAAGATACAAAATCCACAAGTGGATATGTATTCACCTTAGGAGGAGGTGTTGTGTCATGGAAATCTTTTAAGCAAACATGTAGAGCTCGATCCACTATGGAATCTAAGTTTATTGCCTTAGAAAAGGCAGCTGAAGAAGCAGAATGGCTTCGAAACTTTTTAGAAGATATTCCATGTTGGTCAAAGCCTGTGTCTGCAATATGCATACATTGTGATAGTCAATCGGTAATTTGCAGAGCACAGAATAAAATGTATAATGGTAAGTCTAGACATATATGTCGCAGACATAATACCATTAAGCAGTTACTTGAAATTGGTGCAATTTCTATTGACTATGTTTAGTCAAAGAAAAACCTAGCGGATCCATTAACAAAGGGGTTACCAAGAGATCAAGTAAACTATTTATCGAGGGGAATGGGTTTAAAACCTATAACTGAAAAATCTTCATAGTGGATACCCAACCTAGCTGACTGGAGATCCCAAGATCTAGGTTCAAAAGGGACAACTAAATTATGAAGAGACTTGATAGCACTAAGGATGTACAATCCTACTCATTCCTATGATAATTGGTGCTACCTGCTAAAGGTACTAGGATAAGCATTGCTTTTAATGATTCTTATGACATGAATATTCATGTGGGGTATATCAGGATACTCTTAATAAGAATCACCTATGTGAGTGTGAACTGGGCCAATTCTATGAGAATTTTAAGGTTTAATTCTCTGAAGCACTCATGAGACCAGGAGTTGTTCGGGGCCAAAATGAACACAACCATGAGAACCAAAAGAATGCTCGGGAAGAAGTTGCGTGATTGTTATTGTCTTAGTTTACACAAAACGCTGAAAGGTTCAAGACATTATGTTCACCTTTTAGCAAGTAAACTTGATAATAACTCACTAAGGAAGGTTCAAAGTCACAAGCTACCTATCCCGATACAACTTCATCCCATTATACTCTCTTTAGTGTGTCTGCGTATTCATTTGCATTAAAATCCTTTTATGTGGGGGTTTGCCTTTGCTGATCTTTGATGATCATTGATCTAAGTCCAATTTTCATTCATGTGGGGGATTGTTGGGTAATGGGCCAAAATACGCCTAAATACCCTAATGGGCCTTGAAAGCCCATCACCGTCCTTTAGTGTGTGAATGAGAAATTGCTGGGACATTTAGTCCCATATCGAAAAGAACAAGAAAGGAAGGTTCACTTATATGAAAACCACTTCCTTGAAGCTTAAGTTTCTTAGGCTCACCATAAGTGGAGAGCTTGAGGGTGTGCACGCGCGTGTGCGAAGGACGCAATGGGCGCTTTGTAGGCGCACTTTGCACTTCACACGTGCTTTAAATTTTTTCTAGATCATGATGATCTGACGGTGGAGACTGATTAGATCAAGATAAGGGGCTGAGATCAATTGATCGTTGATCGATCGGATGAAGGGTCAAGATGTGGTGATCAAATCATGATCGTGATCGCGATCCAACGGTTGACACCCGTCGGTTGACTAGTCAATAGGACCATCGGTTGACCAGTCAACAGGACGGTGGTGATAAGGCATCCATCCGATCGTCGGTTGGTGATAAGGCACTCGTTCGATCGTCGGTTAGAGATAAGTCAACGGTCCGATCATGAAAAGGCATATCAAAGACATACAACCGCCTATCTGATAACGTGATCATCAGATCACGATGATGAAAAGACTTATCAGGATAAGGATAGGCTTATCTGATCGACTGATCTTCAGATCACAGCCATGAAAAGGCTTATCCGATCGCCTGATCTGAAGATCATAATGTTTAAAGGGCATATCAAGGGTAATAAGCCCTTAATCCTCACATCCTTTGATTTTAGAATTTAAATTAAATTAAATTCATAGGGTTGCTTCCAAAGGGTACCTAAAACCTATAAATAGGACCCTAGACCTAAGCATTTCATTCATTCCAAGCCATTCCGAATTGAGTTCAATCTGAATCAATTCTAGTCTTCTCCTCTCTTAGGCATTTGCATACTTTCCTAAGGGTAGTATAGCAATAGTGCATTGAAAAGAGAGTAGCATTTTTGGTTCGATATTTTTGGTGAATTGTAGTGCTTTCATCAAAAGGAGACTGTTGTATCCTGGAAGACAATCGTCATACTGATCATAAGCACCATTGCGGGATGATATTGTCTTAAGAACATAGAGTGAAACTCTAGCCTCAATATGATTCATTAGGTAGCCACCATCTGCCAATATACACCCACCAACACTATCAACAGTTGAGAACCTGACAAATTCAAAACTGAACAAACACCACGATTAAAATGGCAGTATAGTGCCTGAATTTGTAGAGATAAGACTCACATAGCAGCATATATATTCTAAGAAAAGAAAAATACATAATAGTTTGTTACAAGGATTGTAAACTATATGATAGAGAGAATCTGACTATTCAAAATAAGGCAGCAGCTATAACAACATATGGCACAGGAAGAAAGAATAACAAGCAAGCAAAAAGGCTCCAAGGATAAAGTGCTTCAGTGTAAACAAGAAAAAATACCCTACTGCAACACAAATTACAATAATAAAGAAGTGAACCTTAAAGTCTTGAGAGTAATTGGGTAAAGCATGGACAAATGAAAGCTTAAGGAGAATAGCTGGAGAAACACTTAAAGCAGCAGATAACGGAATGCACATATGGGAGGTCCAAAGAGGCAATTCATACAACAGGTTCATTCTTAAAGGCAGTGTGAAAAACTGGACATTCTAATATCGAGATGGACAAAAAAACCAAACAATCCAAACAAATGAGAATAGTAAAGTTACAAAGATTTTAAGCGAAGAAAACACATGGAACATAACTTTACAGAGAGATCTATATAAAATATTGACAGGCATAAATATATGACCTGGAAGATGTGACTTTTGCAAGGAGAGAAACAGTCAATGCTTGACTTCTGAGAGCAGGAGTAACGAAGAAAGTATGCACTGAAGCAGTGTCTGGGAGCACTACCACCTTAGAGGACGAATGGACCCTCCGGCGAGCCACCTTCACCGAAGAACACCATCCCTCTGCAGCTTCAGCACCCGAACGATGCTCCGCTTGATTCTTCTGTACAGGAACTTCACTGCCAGAAGCTCCCTACATAGCCATCAAGTGAGACTTCCTCTTCTCGTCCCGAAGGGTATCATAGGCTGTCTTCCGTTGGCGAATCGCAGCAATCCACGGGCCATAGATCAATCTGGACGCAGCTTCCTCATCCACAGACCCAGTCGACAGGGAACAAGGGCCGCTCATGTGAATAGTACCACAGTGAGAACAGATCCCCTTCAGGCACTCAAATGCAAACTGCTGCCAGAAGGGGTGGTGAATTCCTTGAATTCGAGTCCCCGGCCAGAGAGGACGACGGAGATCAATCCGTACACAGGCCCTGGCAAAACCCCCTCTGTTCTTCGCCAAAGTGGGAGCATCCGCACAGATGAAAAGCCCCGCTGTCTCCAAAATCGCCATGAGGAAATCCTCCTTCCAAAACTCCATTGGCAAATTTGGCAGTCGCACCCACACCAGAGCCAAAGGAATGGCATCCTATGCCGGGATGAATTCCGGCCTCCATGGTTCCGTCCCGATTACTTGACCGTTAACAATCCATGGCCGATTTAACACCAAGTCACAGGCCTTAGGATCTTCAAACCGGAAGATATGGCATATGAATGCCAAACTGATAGGGACAATGTCCCCCTGAACACCGGCGCGCCTGAACTCTCTGAGGAAAGCTTCGGCCGGAACCCACAGCTGGAATGACCGAGCTAGAATGGCCCTCGACTGCCATCCATCTATCTCTGCCTCCAATTCCGCCACAGGGACACCAACCACTTCCGAAAATAAGCCTCCAGCCTCTCCACCACAGCCGGCGACGGAGCCGGAGAAACCCATTGGAAGCCATACGCCAACACCTTCCTTTCGGAAGCCCATCCACTGGCAGACCCATCAGACGCCATGGAAGGCTAGGGGAGCAGAGGAGGAAAACCCCGATGAAGACTCAGACGGAGTCGCTAATGATCGCTGGAGATCGGAGGAGAAGAAGATAGGAGCACGAATCTTAAAGCCCTTTCCAACAGCCAGCACCAGAGTGAAGACGCGCATGAACCAGAGTTCGTGCCGTGAATGAGCTGAAGCAGGGAAGTTCAGGCAAAGTGTCTGTGCCGGGAGAGGGCCTTTGTGCCGGGTTCAAAGCTTCCAAACAGGGACTGAAGGAGGTTGTGTAGGAGGGATCCCCAGGGCATGGCCTGATCAATCCCCTGCTACCTAAGTTCCCTGGAAGCTCAGTTTCAGTGACCGTGCCGGGAGAGGACCCATGTGCCGGTTTCAAAGGAAATCAGAAGGGATTGTTGGAGACAGTGAAGGGGGGGCCCCCAGTGACTGATCTGACTAATTCTCTGGTGAATAAGAACCCTTTTGCCTCCCTCGGCTCGGGTTCGAATAATGGTACTCATCAGGGTAATCGGGATGCTTTTCTTGGTCCCCTTAAAAGGGCCAGACCAGTTGACTGCCCGGCGCCAAGGTCAATCTCTAAATCCGAGAAACGTAAGGGGAAAGGTAAGGCGGCTATATCTAAAAGTACTGGGGTGACAATCGGTTCTCTTGATAGGATGACTCTGCCCCCCTGCTATCAGAAAGGAGTCATGGATGTTCATGAGGTTGCCTTCACAACTCTGAAAGCTGCTATATCTGTTTCCCCTTCTGTCTCTCGGGAAGATGGATCCCCTACTATGGAGTTGAGTGAAGAAGTTCCCATGGAGTTAGTTCTGCAGCCAGTTCCCAATGATCCGGACCTCGGTTAGATGTCGGATCAGGAACTCCAGTTGTTGTGTCCTGACTCGGGAGACCTTTCAGATTTGGTTATGACGGGAGCTCAGGATGAGGCCTGAGGCATCCTTGCTTCTTATCTTATGAAGATTATTATATGGAATGTCCGAGGAGCATTGAAACCATCATTTTGATCCTTCTTTGGTAGGCTTTTGTAGATTCATCATTTTGATATATGTATTTTGTTGGAGACTCGGTTGTTGGGCCTTACTCTTCAGCATTTTCGGCGGCGAGTCTCCCATGATTGGTCTTCCTATGCTATGGAAGCTAATGGGCTATCTGGGGGCATTATGAATTTCTGGCGGAACCCTGCTATCCGTGTTGATGCTTTTCATCATAGTCATCAGCAAGTAGCCCTGGTCATCTCTGAGGGGTTTTCTCTGCCTTGGCTGCTTCTGGGAGTCTATGCCAGCACTGATTTTCGTCAGCGGCACGGCCTCTGGTCGGAGATTCTCACTTTATTAGCTCAGGGCTTTCCTACTCTTATTGCTGGTGATTTTAATTGTATTTTGGATGCTTCCAAGAAGCAGGGGGGACGCCGATTTGTAGATTCTTCGAATTCCATGGAGTTTCGCTCTTTCATCTCCTCGGCGGGTCTTATTGATTTGAGATTTTCGGGGCCGCAGTTTACCTGGTGTAACAACCGAAGTGGGTCTGCTCGGGTGTCGGAGCGATTGGATCGGGCTTTGGCTTCTTCATCTTGGATGCAGTCCTTTGCCTGTGCTACTAATACCCACCTCCCGCGGATTGCGTCTGACCATTGTCCCCTTCTCATCTCTACTGAGCTGTCTTCTTATAGGAATGGGCCCTTTCGGTTTGAGCAGTTTTGGATGCATTATTCTTCAACCTGGTCTTTGATTAGTCAGGTGTGGCATATGCCAGAGGGAATTCTACTTATCATCTCTTTCGCCGCTTAGAGCTTGCCAAGCACAGACTTTTATGGTGGCAGAGAAGAGAGGTAGGGAATCTTATGCAGAATGTTCAGGCTGTGGAAGCTGAAATCTCTACTCTTCAGGCAAAGGAGGATGAGGAGGGTCAG
Organism: Calamus simplicifolius; assembly: GCA_900491605.1. Lineage (NCBI taxonomy): Eukaryota > Viridiplantae > Streptophyta > Magnoliopsida > Arecales > Arecaceae > Calamus > Calamus simplicifolius. Next base: position 788,191 of record UESW01004122.1, read on the forward strand.
CTATCAGAGAGTGATCTTTAGGCTCTTAGGAGGAACTTGACTATGCATCATTCATTGCTTTGGCAGCAGGAGATTTATTGGCGTTAGCGGTCCCAGATTAAGTGGTTAAAGGAAGGTGACCGCAACACCAGGTTCTTTCATCAGGCCACTGTTGCTAGGCGTGCGGCCAATCGGATCAGGCGTATTAGTGATGCAGAGGGTACTATTCTGGAGGATGAGGGGGCTATTTGTGAGCAGCTTTTTCATTTCTTTCAGTCCCGCTGGTCGGAGGTCTCTGGCTTTGACTCTCCCATTATCACTGGTACTAGGGATGTTAGAGTTTCAGATAGTGAGAATGCTAGTTTGATTCGGGAGGTCTTGGCGGAGGAGATTCGTAATGCTGTTTGGGCTCTGGGTCCTGATAAAGCTCCGAGCCCAGATGGCTTTCTGCCTTTTTTCTTCCGCTTCTACTGGGATATTGTAGGGCAGGATGTTACCTCAGCTATTCAGTCTGTTTTCTCTACCAGACTTAATCCTCCTGACTGGCAGAGGATATTTCTTGTCCTGGTTCCTAAAAACATGAATGCTCTGCTTCCTCAGCATTATAGGCCGATTAGTTTATGCACCACTCTTTACAAAGTCTGCGCTCGTATTCTTGTTACTCGATTGCAGGGGATGATTCCCAGGTTGATCTCTCCGGAGCAGGGTGCCTTTATCCGTGGCCGCAGTATTTCAGATAATGCTCTTATTGCCCAGGAGTTTATGCATGACCTCCAGCGCGCCTCTTGTCGACAGTCTCTCATGGCCGTCCAGCTTGATATGGAGAGCGCTTATGATAGGATGAGTTGGATATTTTTGCGTCAGACGCTATAGGCGTTTGGTTTTGATGATCATTTCATTGAGTGGATTATGGCTTGTGTCCAAGGGCCCACCTTTTCTATCATTATTAATGGCAGTCCGACTGAGTTTTTTTCCTCAGCTGTTGGACTCCGATAGGGATATCCTCTCTCTCCATTTTTGTTTGTTTTGTGCGCCGATGATCTGTCTCGTGCTCTTAATCAGGCGGTTGGAGCATATCTATTACAACCTTATATGTCTGGGCCTCATGGACCTCCTCTAACCCACCTTCTCTTCGCTGATGACTGCATCCTGCTTAGCCTAGCTTCTATTCAGAATGCAACCACTTGCTCTGCTATCATTCAGGCTTATTGTCGGGCATCGGGGCAACAGGTCAATTTACAGAAATCTATTCTCTGTTTCAGTCCCTCGGTCTCTCCCCGTTATCATGACGCTATTTCCTAATTGTTAGGGATTTCTACTGTCTCAAATCATCTGACCTACCTCGGAACCCCTCTTTCGGGACGTCGGCCCACGCAGCAGGACTTTGGGGACCTTGATCGTCGGATCTCTGCTCGGATGGACCGGTGGTAGGCTTTGGGCCTTTCTATGATGGGGCGTATCACTTTGATCCGTGCTATTCTCACATCGCTTCCTATCTATTTGTTATCTAATGCTCTGATCCCGACTATCTTCCTTCGTCGGATTGAGAGACATATTCGGGATTTTTTGTGGACATCTATGCAGGGGGGACATGGTATCCACCTATTGGCCTGGGATATGGTCTGTTTGCCGATGAGTGAGGGTGGGCTGGGGATTCAGACCCTGGGGCTCCGTCGTGAGGCTATCATTGCAAGGCATGCTTCCAGATTCCTGTTGGACCCTCACTATTTTTGGAGTACAGTCATGCGTGGTAGATACGGTGGTTGGACTTCAGGTTCGGAAGTCAGTATCCCTCATGGATGTTTCTGTTTATGGCGTGCGATCTGTCGGGCCGCCCCTACAGTCATGACTGATATTCATTGGATGATTGGGGATGGGATTTCAGTTGATGTTGTTCAGGACTCTTGAATAGCTGATCTTCCCTTATCTCGTTGGCCGACTTTTATCAGCTCTGATATAGATCCCATATTGCATGTTTCTTCTCTGATTAGCCAGGAGAGTACTGGCTGGAATGCTCCTATGGTGCTTCATTTATTTGGGGCTGAGCTTGCTCATCGGATTCTGGTCATGCCTCTTCCTATTTCTACAGGGCCGGATCTAAGGCTGTGGCGCCGATCTTGTCTTCCTTGTGCTCCTGTTAGAGATTTGGTGGCCCGTTTCCATTCTCCGACTTCAGGCCTTAGAGATGTTGCTTGGATATGGAGGTTGCCTATTCACCCAAGGATTCAGCTCTTCTTGTGAAAGATTAAGTGGGATCGCTTACCTACCTGTTCTCTTCTGGCTGGTCGTGGTCTCTCGATATTGCCTCTCTGTCCGATATGTGGGATGCAGGATGAATCTGTTGATCATGTTCTATTCTTATGTTCTCATGCATCTCAGATATGGTAGCTGATCCATTTTACCCCATGGTTGTTGGAGGATGGACCAATCCGGCTCTCCTTTTTGTATGCTATTCGATCGCTCTCTCAATATGGTTCTTATTCTCAGGGTATTTTATCTGCCTACGTGGCTTATCATATTTGGCTGACAAGGAATAAGATTGTTTTTGCTGAGGAGACGGCCTCACCCCAGGCAATTATCTGCCATGCTCTCTCTCATGCCAAGGAGTACACTCGCTATTATTTTGGTGTTCATACTGACGAACCTGGCCACTGGGACTCCCTGCTGCTTTGGCAGCGAACCGGACTACGGTTTTCATCTCTTGGGCGTTCCCACCTCCGGGTTATGTCAAAGTGAACGTTGATGGCTCTGTCTCTGATCGTACTGCTGGTTCTGGGTTTATCATCCGTGGGTCGAAGGGTCAGTTACTAGCAGCTGGCGGTCACAGCTCTATTGACATTTCGGTTCCTATGGCAGAGCTACAGGCTGCATGGGCTGGTATCACACATGTTGTTCGACATTTGGGCTATCATCGGCTGATTATAGAGGGTGACTCTCTTACGATTATCAGATGGATAAGGCGGGATGGAGATTCTTATTCTTGCCTAAATCCCCTGATTAGAGACATTTTAGTCACTCTGCAGTCTACTAGTGCCTTTGAGATTCAGCATATATATCGGGAAGCCAATGCTGCAGCTGATTATGTTGCTTCTTCTATCGTCCGCAATCTTGGCCGGTGGATTTGACATTCCGTGATCCCTTGTCCTGTTATATTGCAGCAAATTTTGTACTTTGATGTTTCGGGCTTGACTCGTGCCAGTGGTGTGATCGCCTGACTGTAACAAAAAAATAAGAAAGTATGATTCGTAATGAAGCAAATTAGGCCAGCTAGGCTAATGAATGGATCTCTTTTATACAGTTTCTTAAAGTATGACAATGCCATGGGAACAGAGGAAAAGCGCAACAGTATGGATTTCTAAATTTATAAAAATATATATCCATTCACCCAAATCATTTTGAAATTGAAGTAATAGTCATATATAAATTATCTACAAGGATTTAGAGATTATAAGCCTTGCAACAAAAGTTATACCAATTGGGCAGTTACTTGCCAAAGCAATTTATGGAAAAGTTCAGGGCAAAGAAAAATTAATTAAAAAAAAACTTTAGAGCAAAGAAAAATGATACCATGCATGACTTTATTAGTTTAATAAACAAAAGGCGCTTGTCTTGTATGATGAGAAGCATGCATAATAGACCTGATTGCTGATAGTGCAAGGAAATGAATGCTTGAATTATGACATAGGCCCGCTCATAATTTAAAGACAATGCATGTACCATAAAGGAAAAACCATTCATTAAAAGGCAAAGAACTTGAACTTCCCAGAAGAAATAGGCCTTCACCCGTCATTAGATTAAACCGCTACTTTTTTAGGCTTGCTTTTTAGATGTAATTATTGATGAAATCCAAAAAAAACTTCACTTAACATAAAGTTACAAGCAAGCATAAAAAAGGAAGGGTTATTTCAACAAAAACCAGCATGTAAAAAAACCTGATCAGCCAAAAATAAATAGAGGTATGGATAGTTGATCAAACAGCAGTAAAGCAAGGAATAAATGATAATTGTTGCTGCCAAATCACTTTTGAGGAGCGTTAGGCGACAGAAATACTTTGTAGGCCTTCAGGGGAGTGACAGAGACCGCCTTCTTCAGCCGGGAACCTGCAAGAAAAGTTTCCGGACTGATGGTTTCGGCGGGAACCCTTCGATGCTCAAGTCAGCGATTTGGAGAACAGGGATTTGAATGAGAGAGTAGAAATTGCACCCCTCTCCTCGTTGTGAGTTGGGGTCTTTATATACCTGTTTGGGGGTCCCTCTTATCCTTCATCGATTACAGTCGAATCTTTTCGTTAGGATCGGCTCAACAGACGGCGGGTGGGTGCGCAGTTGCTAAGCACGCACCGTAGATATCGGCAACTGCCCATTGTATATCGGTAACCGCCCGTGATTTTGGCAGAAAACGGATTAGCGGGTCTACGTGGCAGTCTTAGGCGCTGTGGAGCTTACTCCTATGCGACTTGTCAGGCTACAGGCCATGTCCCGTCAAAGTAGGTGGCTGCAGTTGGATGACAGGTGCTGCTTGGCTTGAACGGTTGTTGCAGGCTGCTGCAGGGCGTGGCCGACTGGAGACCGAAGCCGTCTGGAGCCGAGGCCGACTGGGGCCGAGGCCGACTGGAGACCGAAGCCGACTGGGGCCGAGGCCGACTGGAGACCAAGGCCGAGGGGGCAGCCGAGTTGTTGGCCCAGATGGCAACCCAAGAGGGAGGGGTAAATTGGGTTCTTAAAAAATTTAACACTTTGAAAATATTTCGATTGATTCAAAGATACTCAAATGAACTAAATTAATTGTAGCAAAGCACAGATAAGATTGAGAGAGAGAGATAAAGCACGGCAAACATAAAGATTTTATAATGGTTCGGTGTATCCAACACCTACGTCCACTCCTAAGCTACACTTGGGTCCACACTATAATTCACTTGATTACAGCCGAGTTGTTTTACAAACTCACAACCCAAACTTATTGTTTTCCCGGGGTCACAACGAACCCAGCTGGTTTTTCCGGGCTCACCAGCACAAAACTCAAACCATAAGGTAACCTTAACTTATCCCGAGGTATACTACCTCCACTAATTCAATCCTCTGATTGAATTAGTAAACAACAATAAAAAATATAGATTCAAATACACAACAGCTCCTCAAATGAGCAAATATGCAATTAAATAAACAAAGGTAAGAAAAGCCTGTTTGAAGCAATTTTGATTTGAGCTTTTTTTCTTTTCTTCTTTTCCTCTTCTTCCTTGAATGATTGGATCAGGTCTCAACTCAGATTCCTCACAAAAATCACAGTTGAGAAGTTGGAAAAAACAAGGCTTTTGCTTTCTTCCTTTTCACTTGGGAAATCCTCTGTTTTGAGCTTTGAATGCTTTGGATTTCTCTTTGGACTCTCTAGGATTGGTTGATGTGAGCTTTGAGTCTTTCCTCTTTGATTTCTCTCTCTTTCTTTCACAAGATTTTTCGATTTTTCAGTCTTCTTTTCAAATGGACGGTTCCCCCTTTTTATAAATCTCTTAATCCAAGTTTAGGTGAGAAAAATAGCCGTTACAAAGCAGTTGGATTGCTTCTACACACAAAGAAAACTATCCGTTAGAGATTAGGTGAAAAACTATTACCATTGGAGTCCGTTCTGACATTTGAAAAATCTGTTCCTGACAGGTTGGAGTCGGCTCCAACTTTTCATGTGTCGGCTCCAAGTCGGGGTGTCCAAAAATAGTAATAAGAAGTTCGTTAAGGAGTCGGCTCCGAAAAAGTTAAGTGTCGACTCGACGCATTCGGGAGTCGGCTCCAGAATTCAAAGGTGTTGACTCTAACTATGTCCAAAAAAAACATGCTCTCTGTACTCAGGTTAGAGTCGGCTCCAGCAACTCAGGTGTCGGCTCTGCAACTCTCAGGTATCGGCTCCCGAACTCTAGGTGTCGGCTCCGAAAACTGACGAAGCAACTACTTCTCTGTATCTCAGGTTGGAGTCGGCTCCGAAACTCTAGGTGTCGACTCCGGACCGTGCCGAAATCCTAGAAAAGTTTTGATACGCCCTGGGGTCGGCTCCTGACTGTTTAGGTGTCGACTCTAAGTTCTGAACTTAAATAATTTCCTTTCAAATTTGATTCAAAACTTATTCCTTTATTCCTTTTGATTAATTAATCAACCTTAATGCCTGAAACACTTATCAAATATATCAGAAACAAGATGAATATACTCATGGCTTTTGTTAATCATCAAAATCAATAATTGGGTCAACACGAGTGCCGACTAGGGCCGAGGCCGACTGGGATTCGAGGCCAACTGGGAACCGAGGCCCACTAGAGACCGAGGCCGACTGGGAGCCGAGGCCGACTGGGGCCAAGACCGACTGGGGCCGAGGCCGACTGGAGACCGAGGCCGAGGCCGACTAGGGCCGAGGCCTACTGGGGCCGAGGCCGACTGGGGCCGAGGCCGACTAGAGACAGAGTCCGACTGGAGATAGAGTCCGACTGGAGATAGAGGCCGACTGGGGCCATGGCCGAGGGGGCAGCCGAGTGCCGACTGGGGCCAAGGCCGACTGGGGCCGAGGCCGTCTGGAGCCGAGGCCGACTGGAGACCGAGGCCGACTAGGGCCGATGCCGATTGGAGACCGAGGCTGATTGGGGCCTAGGCCGACTGGAGACCGAGGCCGACTGGAGACCGAGGCTGACTGGAAGCCAACTGGGAGCCGAGGCCGATCGGAGACCGAGGCCGACTGGAGACCGAGGCCAACTGGGGCCAAGGCCGACTGGAGACCGAAGCCGACTGGGGCCAAGGCCAACTGGGGCCGAGGCCGACTGGAGGCCAGGGCGACTGGAGACCGAGGCCGAGACGGGACGATGCCGGGGCGGGGCCGACTTGGAAGAAGGCCGAGTAGACCAGTGATGCCGCATAGGAATTAAGCCGCTCATGAAGGCCGCCGAGGATTGTTGCCGCCGAGGCCGACTTGGATGATGCCGGTGCGAGGCCGACTTGGATGAGGCCGGAGCGAGGCTGACTTGGATGAGGCCGGGGCGAGGCCGAACAGAAGCTGGCTCCATGCGAAGGAAAGAGAAAAGGTGGTGCTGCTGAGTGGGAGCTCGGAAGCTTCCAGAGGAGCTTGGGAGCAGCCGACGCGGGAAGAATCCTAAAGCCGGAGGCTGAGTGGAAGACTGAGGCCGGCTTGGAAGAAGAGGGAAAATGTGGCGGACTCCGGAAGGCCACCCTAGCCCTGCCGGGACCAAGGAGGAAAGGCCGATTTGCTGAGGCCAAGCCGAGACGCTGTTATTGTGGCCCATGGAGCCCATTGGCTATATCAATAACAATTGCAGACTCGAACGTCTTGATCACAAGTTGATCCGCTGCTTATTTCACTGATAACATAAAAGATGTATCAAAACTCGAGAGTAATTGGTTTCAACAAAGGAAGAGAATGAATAAATAAAGTCTGCTACAGTCTCCAAGCATTCTTAAAGATGCAAACCGGTGTCTGTCGCAACCAAGAAAACAATGCGGCCAACAAACATAAAGAGACGCAATCAGCAGGAATTGCAATTGCAATTACCATGCGATAAGACAAAGGATTGCCCTCCATCAGTAAAGCTTAACTTTTTCATCAGATCCACACTTCCTATATTACCGTCAATTGTATTCTTATATAAATATATCTCCGTAAGAAATAGTACAGTGAAACCGAGTCATGAATAGGAAGGACAAAGCAATAAGAGCCATGCAACATGATTAAAATGTTATCTAGGAAAATTATCAGACATAAATAGAGGGAAAAAACTCAGCAAGAAGACAAATAAAGCAACCCCTGATGTTGAAGTCCCAATTGGCAAGTTACTAACCAAAAAATTAGCAGGTTACTTAATATTTACTAACCAAAAAATTAATAGATAGAAAAAAAGGAAAAATATCATAAAAAAGAACACCGTAATATTAGAGAATTAACCATAATTTTAGGATAGTTTTCTATCTTTGTACAACTTTCCTTTAAATTTTAAATTCTAACCATTATTAGAGAATTAATAACCATAATTTTAGGATAGTTTCTTATCTTTGCACAACTTTTCTTTAAATTTTAAATTCTAGCCATTATTAGAGAATTAACCATAATTTTAGAATAATTTCTATTTTTGTATACCTAATTATATATATATATTCTCGTCTTGGGTATATATATATATTCAGTGGCTTCCGATGCGACCTTCTTCTCCACCAACGATTCTATCACCAATCCATAATAACCAGGCCCTACAAATGTGTTTTCTCCTCAAACGATACCCAATGCTTCGACTTGTCACTAATCAACAATCCTTGACACCTTATCCTCAAGGTTCTCATAGATATCGCCCCTCCACATCCTGGCAACCACGAGCCAATCATGCTGTTCTCGGCAACAACACTGCTCCTACTTGGCTGCTGGATAGTGGAGCATCTCACCACGTTACGTCTGACTTGAGCAATCTTTCTTTTTATAGTCTGTATCAAGGATCTGATGATGTCATGATCGGCGATGGATTCTCTCTTCACATCACCTATACTGGTTCTACCACCATACCTACTTCCTCTCGCTCTTTTAATTTACAAAACATCCTTTGTGTCGCTTTCATAAAAAAAGAATCTACTTTCAATTTATCAATTTTGTACTAATAATCATGTTTCTATTGAGTTCTCACCCTCTGCCTTTCAGGTGAAGGATTTAAACACAGGGGCAATCCTTGTGATGGGTAAACCTAAGGATAGCGTATATGAGTGGCCGACTATATCCCCTTCAGTTATCTCTTCTCCATCCCTTTTAGTTTTCTCTTCTTCATCCCTTTCAGTTATCTCTTCTCCGTTGCTTGCATTTTCTAGTATCAAGACCACTTCATCCGAGTGGCACTCTAGACTAGGTCATCCATCATTTAGTATTATGAAAAATATTGTTTCCAAGTTTTCTTTACCATTGTCTAGCCTGTTATCCTCTTTCACACATTGCAATGCCTGTTCATGTAATAAAAATCAGACTTTATATTTAGGTACCCAAGCTTTCTTGGGTCCTTCATGGTTAGTACCAACAAATATTGTTCCTTTCGAAACCCATATTTTCTTTCCTTTAACATTTAAGTTTTTATTAGGTTTCAGATTTTTACATTCATATGATTTGTGCCCTTTTTGATTACATTTAAAGCATGTTAGATTACTTTGGCCAGCACTTACAAAAATATTTTTAAGTGATTTTTGTTTTCTTAACGTGTTATATCCTAATCCGGCTTTGTCAAAAACTGCTTTTTGACTATTTAATAATATGTCGAATTTAAGTGAACTTAATGTAAACTTGTCAACTATATTTTTATATTTTTCAACCTCATTCTTTAATTTATCTTTTTCATTAGAGATTGATTCCTTTTCATTCATTAAAATTTTATTTTCAGATTTAAGTTTCTTAATTTCATTGTTAAGATTTTCTTTTTCATGAATGAAGACTAAGTTTTCATTTTTCAAAAACTTGTATTTCTTTTTCAAGATTTTAAAATCCCCAACAAGTTCATTAAAGGCATCAAAAAGTTCATCGAAAGCAAATTCATCGCAAGGGTTGTCGGAACATACCTCGTCATTGTCGTCCGCCATAAAGCATACGTTTGCGACTTCCTTTTGCTCTTCTTCTTTGGAAGAAGATTCCTAGCTATCACTCCAAGTCGCCATATAAGCCTTCTTCTTCTTTTTGTAGGCTTTCTTCAATCTAGGACATTCATTTCTAAAGTGCCCCGGTTTATTACATTCATAGCATGTCAAGGGGTCTTTCTCTTTTTCCTTGTCCTTGTCCTTAATCTTATCCTTTTCTCCTTCCCACTTAACTCCAAATTTTTTCTTGTGGAAGGGTTTCTTTTTCCTCATAAATCTCTTAAATTTCTTTGCTAAGAGAGCAGTCTCATCATCATCATCATCATCATCATTGCTGCTGCTCTCTTCATCTTTTGCAGCTTTGAGGGCAATCATTTTCTTTTTCTTTGAATCCTCCTCAACATGCTGCCTCATAGTCAGCTGTCATTAGGGATCCTAGAAGCTCCTCTAAGGGTAAAGTATTGAGGTCCTTAGCTTCTTGGATTGCAGTCATCTTTGCTTCCCATGATCTTGGTAAAGACCTAAGAATTTTCCGAACAAGTTCAGAGGTAGTATATGTCTTACCAAGACTTTTCAAACCATTTACAATGTCAGTGAATCTAGTGTACATGCATGCAATGGTTTCAGATTGTTCCATATTAAATAACTCATATTTGTGAACAAGAATATTTATTTTGGATTCTTTCACTTGATTGGTACCCTCATGGGTAACCTCTAATCTATCCCAAATCTCCTTTGCGGAATTACAAGTGGAGATTCTATTGAATTCATTAGCGTCTAATGAGCAATATAGTACATTCATAGCTTTAGCGTTAAGCTGTGCCATTTTTCTATCATTATCATTCCAGTCCCTTTCGGGCTTAGGAACAATAGTGCCATCAATAACGTGTGTGGGTGTACTAGGTCCATTAATTATAATACCCCAAAGCTCATAATCAGAAGCTTGAATGAATATCCTCATTCTAGCTTTCCAATAAGAATAGTTTGAGCCATTAAAAAGTGGAGGTCTATTCGTAGAATGACCTTCAGCAAAAGAACCAACTTGTGTTGTGCCATTTGGAACTTTAGCTCTTGATCGTGTGATCAAAATCTAATGAGCACTAGCTCTGATACCAATTATTGGCCCAGATGACAACCCAAGAGGGGGGGGGGTGAATTGGGTTCTTTAAAAAATTAGCCTTTTATTTTAAAATAGTTTGCTTGAGATTAATGAAGGCAGATGCAAGGTAACTATAAAGTGCAGTGAATAAAATAGAGATAGAGAGAGAGACAATAGAACACGGCAAACATAAAAGATTTTATAGTGGTTCGGTGTATCCAACACCTACGTCCACTCCCAAGATTAACTTGGGTCCACACTATAATCACCCTAGATTACAGCAGAGTTGTTTTACAAGCTCACAACTCGAACTTGTTGTTTTCCCGGGCGCACAACGAACCCAGCTGGTTTTCAAGGGCTCACCAGCACAAAAACCCTAACCCAAGCTTAACCAAGCTTGAACCGAGGTAAAACTACCTCCTCTAGTTCAATCCCCCAGATTGAACTAGGCACAAACAAAGTAAGTATTGTTTTTGAAATACAAAGCTCCTCAATGAGCAAATATACAAATTAAGAATAACAAGGTTTAGAAAAGTCTGATTTGTGGATTGGTTGGCTTTTGAGCTTTTCTTCTTTTCTTCTTCTCCTTGCTGGATTGAATCATGCCTCAGCTCCGATTCTTCACAGTTGAAGCAGTTGAGAAGAGTTGAAAAGCAAGAAACGAATCTCCTTTCTCCAAGTTGGGAAATCCATCAAGACTTTGATTTGAATGCTTTGGATTCCTCTTGAGCCTTTTGGAGTGGAGTGGATTTGAGCTAGAAGGTTTTCCTCTTAAGATTCAAGCTCTTGGATTTTTGAAATGGGATTTGTCTATCTCAGATTTTCTCTCTTTTTCCTTCTATTTTCCGTTTTTTTCGTTCTTTTTTTTTGAACAATAGTCTTCCCTTTTTATAGATTTCTTTCACACCATTTTTGGAAGAAAACTATCCGTTGAAGTGTACCTTGTATCAAAATATATCCGTTAGAAATAAGGTAAAATAGAAATATTACCGTTAGAGCTGATCTGGCAACTTGATTTTTCGTTCCAGGTGGGTTGGAGTCGACTCTAACTTTTCTGGAGTCGGCTCTAGCTCGAGGCATCTCAAAACGATATTTCTGGAGTCGTCTCTGACTTTTCTGGAGTTGACAAGAAACTTTTCCGGAGTCGACTCTAACTTACCCGGAGTCGACTCTAGGTCGGGGCCAGAAAAATCGACTTTTTGCTTCGTCTGTGAGAGTCGACTCTAATAGTCTCGGAGTCGACTCTAACGTCCGTGCCAGTTCCGGAGTCGGCTCTGTGATTCTCGGAGTCGACTCTAATGTCTGCAATTCTTACCTAGACATTAGATTCGATCCAGAACACTATGTAACTCCTGATTTTGATCATTCAACAGTCTAATAATCTGAAACACTAAATCAAAATCATTAGAGCCTCCAATAGTTATACTCAAGTAGTTTTGTTAATCATCAAAATCATCAATTGGGTCAACAATCTCCCCCTTTTTGATGATAACAAAAACTTTGGGTATATGCATTCAAAAATTCATTCAAACTAAAGATTATCATCATTTTGAAACTTAAACATTTTAAATGAAGGATTTGATGCCAATATTCAAAGTAAGCTTTTAAAATTATGCATGAGTTCAATATAATCCATCAATTATGAATATTTAATCTTAATGTGCATAAAATAGCAATTGAGCTTTTTGTTAAGCTCCCCCTGCATTGAATAGCTCCCCCTATATAAGCATCAAATTTTAACTGATAAACATTTCAAGTCATTTTGCATAAGCAATTATTTCTCCTCCTTTCTTTCTTTCTTTATGCATATACAACCATCTCTCCCTTCATTAAAATTTTCAAGTCTTCGCTTATTCATATTCAATATTCATATTCAATCTTTCTTTGCATACAACCATCTTTCATTGAAATTTTCAAGTCTTTCTTTCTTTGCATATTCAACCATCTCAGCCATCTCTCCCTCTTTTTTGTTATCAGCAATAAGGAGAGTATTAGATAAAGAAAGCTATTAAAAAAATTTGTAGACTCAATAAAGCATAGGGATCCAAGCAATCAATATTTGAAAATGTGAAATTGCATTTCATAAGCAAGAACCATTACATTAGTTGATTCATATACATTTCAAAATGAAATACATTAGATATTCAAAACTTCCTAAGTACAAACTATCAAAATCAAAATCAAGGTCAGATATGTTTGAATACAATTTTCTTCAAATGACCTATGATTTCCATTACATCATCCTTTTGTGATTTCTTAAAGTTTTCAAGGCAAGCTTCGATTTGAGAGACTGCAAGGTCAATGTCCTTCTTCAATTGACCCATTGCATGAACATAAGATCCTGACCCATCAGCAATACCTTCCATCCTTTCGAAGATTTTATGAAGATCAGCCCCAAAGGATTCAACTGAATTGCTTAAGGTAAAGGAGATCATGTCCAGTCTCGAATTAAATTCTTCCTTCAACTGATTAAAGTCTTCTTTTAATTGTGAAATTTTTTGAGATCTCTGACTATCATACTCAGTAAGTAAACCTCTTAACTGATCAATTTGTTCATCAGAGAATCTCCCAGAATTTGTTATAGGTTGATGTGGAGGTGAGGGAATAGCACTAGGTCCTGCCTCTGAAGGTCCAGCTGAAGAAGGTCCCGCAATAGATGGATCAGGGACAGATGGTCCCTCAGAAGATGGTCCTGGGATGTCTTCTACTCTGGTTTCTTTTGCTCTATCTCCTTCTGCTCTTTCCTCTCTTCCTCCTTTTATCCAAACACCATTCAATTTCTTGAAGCCCATCCGATGAATAGTAGATATGCTATAGTAATCAGTGTGTCTCAGTTTTCTTAAAGGTTCATTCTCCATAATGAGCACACCTTAGCTTCTAAAGATAAGTGTCAGAATCATACCGTATGGCAGTGTTGATCTCTTCTTTGTAGCTGCCTCTGCCATGTATCCAATCATCATGCCAGCTAAATTGACTGGCCTTCCAGTAATTATACAATCCATTAACAGAACGTCTCATTCCGAGACATACTCGAATCTACCAATTTTTGGAAACAAGATTCTTCCACAGATATTATGTAGTAATCTGAGTTCTAGATTCAATTGATTTGCAAAGATTTCTTCAAACTCAGTCACATCTCTCCCTAGCATTCTTGTCAATGCTCCACTTCTATCTCATGTTGATATTCCATTAATCCGATTGTGGGCATTTCCAATAAGTTTCCAAGAATCTCAGAGGTTATTGTCACTCTTGTTCCTCTTACTATACTTATTAATCCACCTTCTCCTCTGCTTAAACCGTTGTAAAACTCTCTTACTAAGGCTGGATATGTGGGTATATCAAGTGAACAGATTTTTTCCCATCCCATTTCCTTCAAATTTCTTCCAATAGAGAAACCTTCCGACTCAAAGAAATCAAAATTCACCTTTCTCCCAGTGGTAATGGTCTTACCGGCTAAATGATCAACCTTGGGTGAAGATGGTGAAGGAGGTGAATCCTCTTGAGTGGCCGAAGAGGAAGAAGGCGAGGGTTGCCTCCGAACAGTGCGTCTCTTCGTTGGAACGGATGCTCCACCGACGAATCCGCACCTCTTAGGTGCCATTGAGAAGATTGGAAGATTAATCAAGGGTTTTGAGTAGATTGGGGAAGTTGGAAAGGCTTTGGAGCTTTTTGGTTAGGTTTTGGAGACGAATGGAATGATTGGGGGTCGACTCCGCCTTTTTATTTTTGACCTAGCTCGACTTAGAGTCGACTCCCAAAAACTGGGTGTCGGCTCCGAACCAGAAAATCTGTCAGCGCTCGTATTAGAGTCGGCTCCACAAAAGCCAGAGTCGGCTCTAATCGCTTAGACAGAACATCAAAAACTCAGGTATCGACTCCACAAACTGTCAGAGTCGACTCTAACAGTTCCAGAGATAAAAAATTAAGTTTCAAGGATTTGAAAATATTCAAATTAATCATCAAATTATAGATTAATGTTCCTTAGCAATTGGGAAACAATGAATCAAGATCTAGATAGATTTCCTTATTGAAATATCAAGATTTTTCAAGAAAATGATGAAATCTAGATAGATGTCCTTAAGAGTTTCAGAAAACTATTCCAAAGGATCACAAACTCCTAATTCTCCTCTAAGATAACAAAATCTCTCTTCACTTAATGATTTTGTTAATATATCTGCTAGTTGTTCTTCAGTATTCACATAATCAAGATAAATTTCATTATTGGCTACATGTTCTCTTATAAAGTGATATCTTATTTCAATATGCTTTGTTCTTGAATGTTAATTGGATTTTTAGTTAGATTTATTGCACTTGTATTATCACATCTTATAGGTGTCTTATCAAGTGTGATACCATAGTCTTCAAGTTGTCTCTTAATCCATAGGATTTGAGCACAGCAACTTCCAGCTGCAACATATTCAGCTTCAGCAGTAGATAATGCAACCGAATTTTGCTTTTTGCTAAACCAAGAGATTAAGTTACTTCCTAAAAATTGGTATGCACCACTTGTGCTTTTTCTATCTAACTTGCATCCAGCATAATCAGAATCAGTGTATGCAATCAATTTAATGTGGAGTCTCTAGAATACCATAAACCTACATTTTTTGTTCCACTTAAGTATCTTAGTATTCTTTTAACAGTAATTAAATGTGATTCTTTAGGTTCTGACTGAAATCTAGCATATAAGCAAACAGCAAACATAATGTCTGGTCTACTTGCAGTTAAATAGAGTAGGGATCCGATTATACCTCGATAATATTTCTGATCAATCTTCTTACCTTCTTCATCTTTGTCCAGCTTGCATGAAGGGCTCATTGGTGTTCCGAGGGGTTTAATTGATTCCATACCAAACTTCTTTAGAATTTCTCTTGTGTACTTTGTTTGGTTGATAAAGATACCCTCTTTGCTTTGTTTGATTTGAGTCCAAGGAAGAAATTGAGTTCTCCCATCATGCTCATTTCAAATTCTCCCTGCATTAACTTAGCAAACTCTTGACATAGAAGATCGTTAGTTGCACCAAATACAATGTCATCAACATAAATTTGAACTACAAGTAAATCTTTATTTTTCTTTTCAAAAACAATGTTTTATCAACATTTCCTCTTGTAAATTCATTTTCAATCAAAAATTTACTTAGTCTATCATACCAAGCTCTAGGTGCTTGTTTCAAACCATATAAAGCTTTGTGCAATTTAAAAACGTGATTTGAAAATTCGTGATCTTCAAAACCTGGTGGTTGTTCTACATAAACTTCTTCATTTATTAATCATTTAAAAATGCACTTTTGACATCCATTTGAAATAAATTAATGTTCATGTGACATGCAAATGCAGTAATAGCCTAATGGCTTCTAATCTAGCTATAGGTGCAAAAGTTTCATCAAAATCAATGCCTTCTTCTTGATTATATCCTTTTGCAACTAATCTAGCTTTGTTTCTAATTACTATGCCATTTTCATCTAGTTTATTTCTAAATACCCATTTTGATCCTATTACAGAATGATTTTTAGGTCTTTCCACTAATGTCCATACATTATTTCTAGTGAATTGTTTAATTCTTCTTGCATAGCTAGCATCCAATTATTATCTTTTTCAGCTTCTTCAATGGTTTTAGGTTCAATTTGAGAGACAAATGCAAAGTGATTACTAATATTTCTCATAGATGATCTAGTTCTTATTCCTTGAGATGGATCACCTATAATCAATTCCTTGGATGACTATAAGCATATCTCCAATCTCTTGGTAGATCTATATCATTAGGTGAATCATTATCTTTAACTTCTTGTTCATGATCTGAAGATACATCGATATTAAATTTTTCAAGATTGTTTTCGAGAATGTTTGTATCTTCCTCATCATCAATCTTTTGGAACTTGATGTTAAAGATTCATCAAAAATTACATGAATAGATTCTTCAACAATTAGGCTTCTTTTATTGAACACTCTATATGCTTTACTAGTTGTTGAATAACCTAAGAATATTCCTTCATCTGATTTTGCATCAAATTTACCTAAGTTATTTTTACCATTATTATGAATAAAAATTTACAACCAAATGCATGAAAATATTTAATGTTTGGTTTTCTGTTATGCCATAATTCATAAGGTGTTTTCTTTAAAATAGGTCTTATTAAGGCTCTATTTAAGATGTAACATGCTGTGTTAATAGCTTCCGCCCAAAAGTATTTTGGGAGTTTACTTTCACATAGCATGGTACGGGCCATGTCTTCTAGAGTCCTATTTTTCCTTTCAACTACACCATTTTGTTGTGGGGTCCTAGGTGCAGAAAAATTATGATTAATTCCATTTTCATTGCAAAAACTTTCAAATAAGTGATTTTCAAATTCAGTTCCATGATCACTTCTTAGAGACACTATGGTAGTGTTTTTCTCATTTGTTACTTTCTTGAAGAATTTCATGAATATCGAGAAAGTCTCATCTTTGTGAGCTAAAAACATTACCCAAGTGAATCTAGAGTAATCATCTACTATCACAAGACCATATTTCTTTCCTCCTAGACTTGTGGTTCTAGTTGGTCCAAAAAGGTCCATGTGGAGTAGCTCTAATGGCCTAGAAGTTGAAACAATGTTTTTAGATTTGAAGGAACTTCTAGTTTGTTTTCCAAACTGACATGCATCACATATTTTGTTATTTTCAAAATCTAATTTAGGTAAACCTTTTACTAAATCCATTCTAATTAGTTTTGAAATCAAGTGTGTGCTTGCGTGTCCTAATCTTTGATGCCACAACCAACCAATCTCATTCATATTAGCATTATTAGCAACTAAGCAATGATTATTAGTAGACAAATTGTCTAAGTCAATCATATATACATTGCCATTTCTATTTCCAATAAAAACAATGCTATTATCAATGGGATTAGCTACTGTGCATAAAGAAGATTTAAAAGATACTTTAAAACCTTTATCACATAATTGACTTATACTAATTAAGTTGTGTTTTAAACCATCAACATAAAGTACATTTTCAATAAATGTGGAGGGAGTTATTTGAATGTTACCAAACCCCAAGATTTGGCCTTTGCCATAGTCGCCAAAAGTAACTACTCCTCCTTTCTTTTCTTCAAGGGTGATGAATTCTTCTTTGTCACCCGTCATATGTCTTGAGCAGCCACTATCAAGATACCACTTTCTTTTTGATCTCTTGGCCACAAGACATTCCTGCAATAAAATCAGACTTTATGTTTAGGTACCCAAGCTTTCTTGGGTCCTTCATGGTTAGTACCAACAAATATTGTTCCTTTCGGAACCCATATTTTTTTTCCTTTAACATTTAAGTTTTTATTAGGTTTCAAATTTTTACATTCATATGATTTGTGCCCTTTTTGATTACATTTAAAGCATGTTAGATTACTTTGGCCAGCACTTACAAAAATATTTTTAAGTGATTTTTGTTTTCTTAACGTGTTATATCCTAATCCGGCTTTGTCAAAAACTACTTTTTGACTATTTAATAATGTTAATTTAAGTGAACTTAATGTAAACTTGTCAACTATATTTTTATATTTTTCAACCTCATTCTTTAATTTATCTTTTTCATTAGAGATTGATTCCTTTTCATTCATTAAAATTTCATTTTCAGATTTAAGTTTCTTAATTTCATTGTTAAGATTTTCTTTTTCATGAATGAAGGCTAAGTTTTCATTTTTCAAAAACTTGTATTTCTTTTTCAAGATTTTAAAATCCCCAACAAGTTCATTAAAGGCATCAAAAAGTTCATCGAAAGCAAATTCATCGCAAGGGTTGTCGGAACATACCTCGTCATTGTCGTCCGCCATAAAGCATACGTTTGCGACTTCCTTTTGCTCTTCTTCTTCGGAAGAAGATTCCTCGCTATCACTCCAAGTCGCCATATAAGCCTTCTTCTTCTTTTTGTAGGCTTTCTTCAATCTAGGACATTCATTTCTAAAGTGCCCCGGTTTATTACATTCATAGCATGTCAAGGGGTCTTTCTCTTTTTCCTTGTCCTTGTCCTTAATCTTATCCTTTTCTCCTTCCCACTTAACTCCAAATTTTTTCTTGTGGAAGGGTTTCTTTTTCCTCATAAATCTCTTAAATTTCTTTGCTAAGAGAGCAGTCTCATCATCATCATCATCATCATCATTGCTGCTGCTCTCTTCATCTTTTGCAGCTTTGAGGGCAATCATTTTCTTTTCTTTGAATCCTCCTCAACATGCTGCCTCATAGTCAGCTCATGGGTCATTAGGGATCCTAGAAGCTCCTCTAAGGGTAAAGTATTGAGGTCCTTAGCTTCTTGGATTGCAGTCATCTTTGCTTCCCATGATCTTGGTAAAGACCTAAGAATTTTCCGAACAAGTTCAGAGTTAGTATATGTCTTACCAAGACTTTTCAAACCATTTACAATGTCAGTGAATCTAGTGTACATGCATGCAATGGTTTCAGATTGTTCCATATTAAATAATTTGTGAACAAGAATATTTATTTTGGATTCTTTCACTTGATTGGTACCCTCATGGGTAACCTCTAATCTATCCCAAATCTCCTTTGCGGAATTACAAGTGGAGATTCTATTGAATTCATTAGCGTCTAATGAGCAATATAGTACATTCATGGCTTTAGCGTTAAGTGTGCCATTTTCTATCATTATCATTCCAGTCCCTTTCGGGCTTAGGAACAATAGTGCCATCAATAACGTGTGTGGGTGTACTAGGTCCATTAATTATAACACCCCAAAGCTCATAATCAGAAGCTTGAATGAATATCCTCATTCTAGCTTTCCAATAAGAATAGTTTGAGCCATTAAAAAGTGGAGGTCTATTCGTAGAATGACCTTCAGCAAAAGAACCAACTTGTGTTGCCATTTGGAACTTTAGCTCTTGATCGTGTGATCAAAATCTAATGAGCACTAGCTCTGATACCAATTGTTGGCCCAGATGACAACCCAAGAGGGGGGGGTGAATTGGGTTCTTTAAAAAATTAGCCTTTTTTTTAAAATAGTTTGCTTGAGATTAATGAAGGCAGATGCAAGGTAACTATAAAGTGCAGTGAATAAATAGAGATAGAGAGAGACAATAGAACGGCAAACACAAAAGATTTTATAGTGGTTCGGTGTATCCAACACCTACGTCCACTCCCAAGATTCACTTGGGTCCACACTATAATCACCCTAGATTACAGCAGAGTTGTTTTACAAGCTCACAACTCGAACTTGTTGTTTTCCCGGGCGCACAACGAACCCAGCTGGTTTTCAAGGGCTCACCAGCACAAAAACCCTAACCCAAGCTTAACCAAGCTTGAACCGAGGTAAACTACCTCCTCTAGTTCAATCCCCCAGATTGAACTAGACAAACAAAATAAGTATTGTTTTTGAAATACAAAGCTCCTCAATGAGCAAATATACAAATTAAAATAACAAGGTTTAGAAAAGCCTGATTTGTGGATTGGTTGGCTTTTGAGCTTTTCTTCTTTTCTTCTTCTCCTTGCTGGATTGAATCAAGCCTCAGCTCCGATTCTTCACAGTTGAAGCAGTTGAGAAGAGTTGAAAAGCAAGAAACGAATCTCCTTTCTCCAAGTTGGGAAATCCACCAAGACTTTGATTTGAATGCTTTGGATTCCTCTTGAGCCTTTTGAGTGGAGTGGATTTGAGCTAGAAGGTTTTCCTCTTAAGATTCAAGCTCTTGGATTTTTGAAATGGGATTTGTCTATCTCAGATTTTCTCTTTTTTCCTTCTATTTTCCGTTTTTTCGTTCTTTTTTTTTGAACAATAGTCTTCCCTTTTTATAGATTTCTTTCACACCATTTTTGGAAGAAAACTATCCGTTGGAGTGTACCTTATATCAAAATATATCATTAGAAATAAGGTAAAATAGAAATATTACCGTTAGAGCTGATCTGGCAACTTGATTTTTCGTTCTAGGTGGGTTGGAGTCGACTCTAACTTTTCTGGAGTCGGCTCTAGCTCGAGGCATCTCAAAACGATATTTCTGGAGTCGTCTCTGACTTTTCTGGGGTTGACAAGAAACTTTTCCGGAGTCGACTCTAACTTACCCGGAGTCGACTCTAGGTCGGGGCCAGAAAAATCGACTTTTTGCTTCGTCTGTGAGAGTCGACTCTAACAGTCTCGGAGTCGACTCTAACGTCCGTGCCAGTTCCGGAGTCGGCTCTGTGATTCTCGGAGTCGACTCTAATGTCTGCAATTCTTACCTAGACATTAGATTCGATCCAGAACACTATGTAACTCCTGATTTTGATCATTCAACAGTCTAATAATCTGAAACACTAAATCAAAATCATTAGAGCCTCCAATAGTTATACTCAAGTAGTTTTGTTAATCATCAAAATCATCAATTGGGTCAACAATCTCCCCCTTTTTGATGATAACAAAAACTTTGGGTATATGCATTCAAAAATTCATTCAAACTAAAGATTATCGTCATTTTGAAACTTAAAACATTTTTAATGAAGGATTTGATGCCAATATTCAAAGTGAACTTTTAAAATTATGCATGAGTTCTATACAAGCCAACAATTATGAACATTTAAACTAAATGTACAGAAAATTGTAATTAAGCTTATTGTTAAGCTCCCCCTGCATTGAATAGATCCCCCTATATATAAAAATTAAATTTTAATTGAACTGATTAAAATTTCAAGTCTCTTTCTTTTCGCATAAACAATCATTTCTCCCCCTTTCTTTCTTTCTTTTTGCATATTCAACCATCTCTCATTAGAATTTCAAGTCCCTTTTTTTGCATATTCAACCATCTCTCCTCCTTTTTTGTTATCAGCAATAAGGAGAGTATTAGATAAAGAAAGTTATTAGAGAAAATTGTTGGTTCAATAAGACATAGGGATTCAAGCAGTCAATCATAGACAGATTTGAAAAAGTGTAATTGCATTACATAAGTAAGAACCATTACATAAGTTGATTCAAGTACATTCCAAAGTGAAATACATTAGATACTCAAAATTCCTAAATACAAAAAATCAAAATCAAAGTCAGATATGTTTGAATACAATTTTCTTCAAGTGACCTATGATTTCTATTACATTATCTTTTTGAATTTCTTAAAATTTTCAAGACAAGCTTCAATCTGTGAGACTGCAAGGTTAATGTCCTTCTTTAGTTGACCAGTTGCATGAACATAAGATCCCGAGCCATCAGCAATGCCTTCCATCCTTTCAAAGATTTTGTGAAGTTCAGCATCAAAGGATTCAACAAATTGCTTATGGAAAAGGAAATCATGTCAAGTCTCGAGTTAAGTTCTTCTTTTAGCTGATTGAAGTCTTCTTTTAATTGATTAATCTCATGAGATCTCTGAATGTCATATTCAGCAAGCAAGGCTCTCAACTGACCAATCTGCTCATCAGAGAATCTCCCAGAAGCAGTAACAGATAGATGTGGAGGTGAGGGAACTGTGCTCGGTCCAGCTTCTGAAGGTCCAGTTGTAGATGGTCCCGCAATAATGGATCAGGGACTGATGGTCCCGCAGTAGATGGTCCAGGGATATCTTCTACTCTGGCCTCTTCAGTTCTATCTCTCTCAGCTCTTTCTTCTCGTCCTCCTTTCATCAGATACCATTTAACTTCTTGAAGCCCATCGATGAATAGTAGAAATACTATAATAGTCAGTGTGCCTTAATTTCCTTAGGGGTTCATTATCCATAATTAGCACACCTTGGCTTCTAAAGATCAATGTCAGAACCATACCATATGGCAGTGTAGATCTTTTCTTTGTAGCAGCCTCTGCCATATAACCAATCATTGCCAGCAAGGTTGACTGGCCTTCCAGTTATAATACAATCCATCAAAAGAATGTCTCGCTCCGAGACGTACTCAAATCTACCAATTTTGGGGAATAAAATTCTTCCACATATGTTGTGAGTAACCTGAGCTCTAGATTTAATTGATTAGCAAGAATTTCTCAAACTCGGTTACATCCTTCCCTAACATTCTTGATAATGCACCACTTCTATCATCATGCTGATATTCCATAATACCAATTATGGGCATTTCCAACAGATTTCCAAGGATTTCAGCAGTTATTACAACTCTAGTTCCTCTTACAATACTGACTAAACCGCCTTCTCCTCTACTCAAATCATTGTAAAATTCTCTCACTAGGGCAGGATAAGTGGGGATATCTAATGAACAAATCTTTTCCCACCCCATTTCTTTTAAACATCTTCCTATTGAGAATCCCTCTGACTCAAAGAAATCAAAGTTGACCTTCCTTCCAGTTGTGATAGTCTTACCGGCTAGTTGATCTACTTTGGGTGAAGAGGGTGAAGGAGGGGAATCTTCTTGAGTGGCCGAAGAGGAGGATGGCGAGGGTTGCCTCCGAATCGTGCGTCGCCTCGTGGGAACGGATGCTCCTCCGACGAAACCGCACCTCTTGGGTGCCATTGAGTTGATTGGAATGTGTAATCAAAGGTTTGAGAAGATTGGGGAGGTTGGAAAGGCTTTGGAACTCCTTGGAGGGGTTTTGAGAGACGGATAAAATGATTTGGGGTCGACTCGCCTTTTTATTTTTGACCTAGTTCGACCTAGAATCGACTCCCAAAAACTGGGTGTCGGCTCCGAACCAGAAAGTCTGTCAGCGCTCGAATTAGAGTCGGCTCTCCAGAAGCCGGAGTCGGCTCTAATTGCTTAGACAGAACATCAAAAACTAAGGTGTCGACTCCACAAACTGTTAGAGTCGACTCTAACAGTTTCAGAGATAAAAAATCAAGTTTCAAGGATCTGAAACTATTCAAATTAATCATCAAACTCTAGATAAATGTTCCTTAGCAATTGGGGAAACAATGAATCAAGATCTAGATAGATTTCCTTATTGAATATCGAGATTTTCAAGAAATTGATGAAATCTAGATAGTTGTTCTTAAGAGTTTCAGAAAATTATTCCAAAGGATCACAAACTCCTAATTCTCCTCTAAGATAACAAAATCTCTCTTCACTTAAGGGTTTTGTAAATATATCTGCTAGTTGTTCTTCAGTATTCACATAATCAAGAAAATTTCATTATTGGCAACATGTTCTCTTATAAAGTGATATCTAATTTCAATATGCTTTGTTCTTGAGTGTTGAATTGGATTTTTAGTTAGATTGATTGCACTTGTATTATCACATCTTATAGGTGTCTTATCAAGTGTGATACCATAGTCTTCAAGTTGTCTCTTAATCCATAGGATTTGAGCACAGCAACTTCCAGCTGCAACATATTCTGCTTCAGCAGTAGATAATGCAACCGAATTTTGCTTTTTGCTAAACCATGAGATTAAGTTACTTCCTAAAAATTGGCATGCACCACTTGTGCTTTTTCTATCTAACTTACATCCAGCATAATCAGAATCAGAATAAGCAATCAGATTTAATGTTGAGTCTCTAGAATACCATAAACCTACATTTTTTGTTCCACTAAGGTATCTAAGAATTCTTTTAACAGCAATTAAATGTGATTCTTTAGGTTCAGATTGAAATCTAGCACATAAGCAAACAGCAAACATTATGTCTGGTCTACTTGCAGTTAAGTAAAGTAGGGATCCGATTATACCTCGATAATGTTTTTGATCAACCTTCTTACCTTCTTCATCTTTGTCCAGCTTGCATGAAGGACTCATTGGTGTTCCGAGGGGTTTGATTGATTCCATACCAAACTTCTTTAGAATTTCTCTTGTGTACTTTGTTTGGTTGATAAAGATTCCCTCTTTGCTTTGTTTGATTTGGAGTCCAAGGAAGAAATTGAGTTCTCCCATCATGCTCATTTCAAATTCTCCCTGCATTAACTTAGCAAACTCTTGACATAGAAGATTGTTAGTAGCACCAAATACAATGTCATCAACATAAATTTGAACTACAAGTAAATCTTTATCTTTTCTTTTCAAAAACAATGTTTTATCAACATTTCCTCTTGTAAAATCATTTTCAATCAAAAATTTACTTAGTCTATCATACCAAGCTCTAGGTGCTTGTTTCAAACCATATAAAGCTTTGTGCAATTTAAAAACATGATTTGGAAATTCATGATCTTCAAATCCTGGTTGTTCAACAAATACTTCTTCATTTATTAATCCATTTAAAAATACTTTTGACATCCATTTGAAATAAATTAAAGTTCATGTGACATGCAAATGCAAGTAATAGCCTAATGGCTTCTAATCTAGCTACAGGTGCAAAGGTTTCATCAAAATCAATACCTTCTTCTTGATTATATCCTTTTGCAACTAATCTAGCTTTGTTTCTAATTACTATGCCATTTTCATCTAGTTTATTTCTAAAAACCCATTTTGATCCTATAACAGAATGATCTTTAGGTCTTTCCACTAATGTCCATACATTATTTCTAGTGAATTGATTTAATTCTTCTTGCATAGCTAACATCCAATTATTATCTTTTTCAGCTTCTTCAATGGTTTTAGGTTCAATTTGAGAAACAAATGCAAGGTGATTACTAATATTTCTCATAGATGATCTAGTTCTTATCCTTGAGATGGATCACCTATAATCAATTCCTTGGGATGACTATAAGCGTATCTCCAATCTCTTGGTAGATCTACATCATTATGATTAGTATTAATAACATCAGCATTAGGCAATCATTATCTTTAGCTTCTTGTTCATGATCTGAAGATACATCAATATTAAGTTTTTCAAGATTGTTTTCGAGAATGTTTGTATCTTCCTCATCATCAATCCTTTTGGAACTTGATGCTAAAGATTCATCAAAAACTACATGAATAGATTCTTCAACAATTAAACTTCCTTTATTGAACACTCTATATGCTTTACTAGTTGTTGAATAACCTAAGAATATTCCTTCATCAGATTTTGCATCAAATTTACCTAGGTTATTTTTACCATTATTATGAATAAAACATTTACAACCAAATGCATGAAAATATTTAATGTTGGGTTTTCTATCATGCCATAATTCATAAGGTGTTTTCTTAAAATAGGTCTTATTAATGCTCTATTTAGGATGTAACATGCTGTGTTAATAGCTTCCGCCCAAAAGTATTTCGGGAGTTTACTTTCACATAGCATGGTACGGGCCATGTCTTCTAGAGTTCTATTTTTCCTTTCAACTACTCCATTTTGTTGAGGGGTTCTTGGTGCAGAAAAATTATGATTAATACCATTTTCATTGCAAAAACTTTCAAATAAGTGATTTTCAAATTCAGTTCCATGATCACTTCTTAGAGACACTATGGTAGTGTTTTTCTCATTTGTTACTTTCTTGAAGAATTTCAGAAATATCGAGAAAGTCTCATCTTTGTGAGCTAAAAACATTACCCAAGTGAATCTAGAGTAATCATCTACTATCACAAGACCATATTTCTTTCCTCCTAGACTTGTGGTTCTAGTTGGTCCAAAAAGGTCCATGTGAAGTAGCTCTAATGGCCTAGAAGTTGAAACAACATTTTTAGATTTAAAAGAACTTCTCGTTTGTTTTTCCAAACTGACATGCATCACATATTTTGTTATTTTCAAAATCTATTTTAGGTAGTCCTTTTACTAAATCCATTCTAATTAGTTTTGAAATCAGGTGTGTGCTTGCGTGACCTAATCTTCGATGCCACAACCAACCAATCTCATTCATATTAGCATTATTAGCAACTAAGCAATGATTATTAGTAGACAAATTGTCTAAGTCAATCAAGTATACATTGCCATTTCTATTTCCAATAAAAACAATGCTATTATCAATGGGATTAGCAACTGTGCATATAGAAGATTCAAATGATACTTTAAAACCTTTGTCACATAATTGACTAATGCTAATTAAATTATGTTTCAAACCATCAACATATAAGACATTTTCAATATATGTGGAGGGAGTTATTTGAATGTTACCAAGCCCCAAGATTTGGCCTTTGCCATTATCCCCAAATGTAACTACTCCTCCTCTTTTGCTTTCAAGGGTGATGAATTGATCTTTGTCACCCGTCATGTGCCTTGAGCAGCCGCTATCAAGATACCACTTTCGCTTTGATCTTTTGGCCGCAAGACACTCCTGCAAAGATGATCAAGTCTTATGTTTAGGTACCCAAGCTTTCTTGGGTCCTTCATGGTTAGTAGCAATAAAAACTGTTCCTTTTGGAACCCATATTTTCTTTCCTTTAATATTTAAGTTTTTATTAGGTTTTAGAATTTTACATTCATAAGATTTATGTCCTTTTTGATTACATTTAAAGCATGTAAAATTACTTTGGCTAGCACGCACAAAATTATTTTCAATGATTTTTGTTTTCTAAAAGTAGGTTATACCCTAATCCGGCTTTGTCAAAAACTGCTTTTTGACTATTTAATAACATGTAATTTAGTTGAGCTTAAGGTAAACTTATCAACTATGTTCTTATATTTTCAACCTCTTTCCTTAGTTTATCATTTTCATTGAAAATTAATTCTTTTTCTTTTACCAAAATTTTATTTTCAGATTTAAGTTTCTTAACTTCATTATTATTTCTTCCTTTTCTTTAATGAAAGTTGAATTTTCATTTTTCAAAAGTTGTATTTCTTTTTCAAAACCTTGAAATCGCCGACAAGTTCATTAAAAGCATCAAATAATTCATCAAATGCAAATTCATCGCAAGGGTTATCGGAACTTACCTCATTGTTGTCGTCCGCCATAAAATAATTTGCGACTTCCTTTTGTTCTTCTTCTTCGAAGAAGATTCTTCGCTATCACTCCAAGTCGCCACATAAGCCTTCTTTTTCTTTTTGTAGGCTTTCTTTAATTTAGGACATTCATTCCTAAAGTGCCCCGGTTTATTACACTCATAGCAAGTCAAGGGTCTTTCTCTTTTTCTTTGTCCTTGTCCTTGTTCTTATCCTTTTCTCCTTCCCACTTTGCTCCAAATTTCTTCTTGTGGAAGGGTTTCTTTCTCCTCATGAATCTTTTAAACTTTTTAGCTAAGAGAGCAGTCTCATCATCATCATCATCATCACTGCTGCTCTCTTCTTCTTTTGCAGCTTTGAGGGCAATCATTTTCTTCTTCTTTGCGTCTTCCTCTACGTGCTGCTTCATTGTCAACTCATGGGTCATAAGTGATCCTAGAAGCTCCTCTAAGGGCAGAGTATTGAGGTCCTTTGCTTCTTGGATTGCTGTCATTTTGCTTCCCATGACCTTGTAGTGACCTAAGAATTTTTCGAACAAGTTCTGAGTTAGTATATGTCTTACCAAGACTTTTTAAACCATTTACAATATCTGTAAATCTAGTATACATGCATGCAATGGTTTCAGATTGTTCCATGCTAAACAACTCATATTTATGAACAAGAATATTAATTTTAGATTCTTTTACTTGGTTGGTACCCTCATGGGTAACCTCTAATCTATCCCAAATCTCCTTTGCGGAATTACATGTGGAGATTCTATTAAATTCATTTGCATCTAAAGAGCAATATAAAACATTCATGGCTTTAGCGTTAAGCTGTGCCATCTTCTATCATTATCATTCCAGTCCCTTTCGGGCTTAGGAACAATAGTGCCATCAATAACATGTGTGGGTGTACTAGGTCCATTAATTATAACACCCCATAGTTCATAGTCAGAAGCTTGAATGAATATCCTCATTCTAGCTTTCCAATATGAATAATTTGAACCATTAAACAGTGGAGGTCTATTCGTAGAATGACCTTCAGCAAATGATCCAACTTGAGCTGCCATTTGGATCTTTAGCTCTTGATCGTGTGATCAAAATCTAATGAGCACTAGCTCTGATACCAATTGTTGGCCCAGATGACAACCCAAGAGGGGGGGGGGGGTGAATTGGGTTCTTTAAAAAATTTAAACCTTTTAAAATATTTGTTTGCTTAGTGTGAGTGAAAGTGAATGCAGATGCAAAAGCAAAATACAATCAATAAGATAGAGATAGAGATAGAGATAAAGGAGACACGGCAAACACAAAGATTTTATAGTGGTTCGGTGTATCCAACACCTACGTCCACTCCCAAGATTCACTTGGGTCCACACTATAATCTTCCTTGATTACAGCCGAGTTGTTTTACAAGCTCACAACTCAAACTTGTTGTTTTCCCGGGATCACAACGAACCCAGCCGGTTTTTCGGCTCACCAGCATAAAAACCCTAACACAAGCTATACCAAGCTTGTACCGAGGTAAGACTACCTCCACTAGTTCAATCCCCCAGATTGAACTAGACACAAACAAAAGAAATATTATTTTTCAAGTACATAGCTCCTCAATGAGCAAATAATCAAATAAATGAACAAGGTTTAGAAAAGCCTGATTTGTGTTGGTTGGCTTTTGAGTTTTCTTCTTTTCTTCTTCTCCTTGCTAGATTGAATCAAGCCTCAGCTCCGATTCTTCACAGTTGAAGCAGTTGAAAAGGATTGAAAAGCAAGAAACTGATCCTCTTTCTCCAATTTGGAAAATCCACCAAAACTTTGATTTGAATGCCTTGGATTCCTCTTGAGCTTTTTGGAGTGGAGTGGATTTGAGCTAGAAGGTATTTCTCTTGAGATTCAGGCTCTCTCTTTTCAGATTTTTGAATTGGGATTTCTCTATTTCTTTTTTTTTCTCTTTGTTTTTCCGTTTTTCCGTTCTCTTGTTCTTTGAATGATAGTCTTCCCTTTTTATAGATTTCTTTCAAACCATTTTTGAAAGAAAACTATCCGTTGGAGTGTACCTTGCAACAAAATATACCCGTTAGAAATAAAGTAAAATAGAAATATTACCGTTAGAGCTGATCTGGTAATTTGATTTTTTGTTCCAGGTGGGTTGGAGTCGACTCTAACTTTTCGGGAGTCGGCTCTAACTCGAAACACTTTAATCCGTTAATTCTGGAGTTGTCTTTGATTTTTCTGGGGTCGACAAAATACTTTTCTGGAGTCGACTCTAACAGACCCCGAGTCGACTCTAAGTCGGGGCCAGAAAAATCAACATTCTGTCTTTTCTATTGGAGTCGGCTCTCACAGTCTCGGAGTCGACTCTAACTTCCGTGCCAGATACTGGAGTCGGCTCTATGATTCTCAGAGTCGACTCTAATGTCTGCAATCTTACCTAGACATTAGATTCGATCCAGAACAAGATTTAACTCCTGATTTTGATCATTCAATCGACTTATAATCTGAAAAACTTAATCAAAATCATTAGAGCCTTCAATTGTTATACTCAAATAGTTTTGTTAATCATCAAAATCATCAATTGGGTCAACAGTTCGGTTGATCGGCAAGCAACCACAGTTGACTATTTACCAACAGAACCACACAATTTTGAGACCTCTTCTGCTTCAACCATAGCTCAAACTATCCATCAAAATACCCATCCCATGACCACTAGAGCAAAAAACAACATCCACAAGTCCCTAACCAAAATGAATCTCACTGCTGTCCTTTCTCAATCATCAGACATTAAGCCTCATACTGTTAACCAAGCCCTAAAAGATTCCAAATGGAGACAAGCTATAAATGATGAATTTGTTGCTCTTGTTCAGAATGGAACCTGGAAGCTTGTTCCATCTTCTTCTCTGTAGAATATTGTTGGATGTAAGTGGGTCTTTCATATTAAACAGTTTCCTGATGGTTCTGTTAAAAGGTACAAAGCCAGATTAGTTGCAAAAGGCTTTCATCAGCGATCTGGAGTTGATTATCATGACACGTTTAGTCTGGTTGTCAAGCTGACAATAATACGTCTTGTTCTAAGCCTGGCAGTCAGTAGAGGGTGGCAGTTGCGAGAGTTTGATGTTAATAATGCCTTTCTTCAAGGCCATCTTTCTGAAGATGTCTACATGGCCCAGCCTTCGAGATTTATTGATAGAGACAATCCAACACATGTATGCAAATTAAAAAAGGCTATATATGAACTCAAGCAGGCCCCACGAGCTTGGTACCTTGAACTTTACCAGTTTCTTATTGAGTCTAGGTTCATAAACTCTCATGCAGATACTTCTCTCTTCATTTTCCACTCCAAAGATATTACTATATATCTACTTGTTTATGTGGATGATATTATTATCACAGGTACCAATACTGATATTATTCAGCGCTACATCAACCTTCTAGCACAAAGATTTTCAATCAAGGATTTTGGTGTTTATCTTATTTTCTCGGCATTGAGGTTCTCACCAATAAAAGAACGGAATTCTTAGCGAGTAGTTTCGGAGAGGGTTTATATAGATATGGTATGGGGTAGTTACTTCTAAGACGGCCGCAGGCAGGTGTTTTTTTAATATGTATGTATGTATGTATATGTGTGTGTGTGTATATATATATATATATATATATATATATATATATATGTATGTATGTATGTATGTATGTATGCATGCATATAAAAGTCGTATGGTAACTTGGTCATTAGGAAGATTTATGGTCAAAATTTTATATCATTTTAGTTGACAAATTAAGATCATTCAATATATCAACTTACTTATATATATATATAAAAAAATATCAATACTTAAACTATCTTGGCCATTAAATTTAGTTTAAATTATCCTGACAAATTAATCTAAATCTTTTCTACCGAAAATGTCTCATTAAACTATACCACCCATTGTAAATGGCTAAGTTGCAATAATTTTTTCCTTTTCCTAATTCAAGTTTAAATAAACTTCCTCAAAGTTTTCTCTACATAAATATTACTTTAACTTGGAATTTCAATTGGATTACGTACCTAACTTCCTAATTTTTAAATTTAAGAAAACCTTCTATCTGAGTACCAAAAATAATTTAAAGTATTCTTATGATTTCTATTTCAATATCTTAATCAAAATTCTTCACTCTGATTACTAGCACTCTCTTAGCTTGACTACTCCAAGAATGCTAATAGAAGATTACTTACTTATTATCATTAGATTCTTTGTTTTGTGTCGTTGATTATGTAGCTAATAGCCCTCTATAATTTGTGTCATGCTTGGCTGTATATTTGCAAATCCATTTTTACTAGTATTAATAAAATATTTTAAGGGCCGAGACTTTGTGCAAGGTGGATGTTCACCAAAATAAAATATGATCTTAATCATGATGGAAACCTTTTGGCGGAAACATTGATATAAAGATTTAGAAATTATTACAGTTCTTCCATAGCTGAACTGGCTTTGCCTAAACAAATTATTTGTTACATATGTGTGTGTGTATATATATATATATAAAATAAAAATATTGTCTTGTAGGAAATAATATACCTTGGCATTTGGGACTACTAGCTGCATGAGTAAGTTTTCCTTTTTTTTTTTTTGTCCAATACTTTATATTATAATATTTTCTTAAATAATCTTGACATAAATGTGACAAACTTACAAACAATCTCAACTTACAAATACACTTTAGTATTAATTACCATTTGTCTGTGAGATGAAGCAATATCAAAGGGATGGTTATTATTTTCTTAAAGTGAGGGTTTATTTGGTTTATTCATTAAGAGTCGGTTGATAGCCAATGACTGATGGCTATTAGTTGATAGCTGATGACTCTTAGCTATTAGCTAATGATTATTAGCTATTAGCTGATAACTAATGGTTGTTAGTTATTAGCTGATAACTGATGTCTATTAGTTGTTGATGTGTTTAGTTACACTATTATTAGCTATTGTTGTTAAAATATTAAATGATCAATAAAGATATTTTTTAATATGAGGTATTATTTCTCATCATTTTCTTTGTTCAATGTGTTATAGAAATAAAGAAAAAAAGAGCCTAAAACACTAATAGATTAATAGGCAATCCCATATTTATAAATACAAATTTCATAATTAATTCTTACAAATCTATAACATCCTGATATTGAGCTCCTACTCTCATTAAATTAGAAGCAATTTATTATATAATTTATTTATTTGAGTGTGATATGATTGATCCCGCGTCGTTAAAATAGAAGGTAATGGCAGCTATCGACCCCGGGACCCTCTCGGGATTGGGGTGCATCAGTATTCCCCCACCCCCGGGACTCCCTCGGGGTCGTGGGGTGGGGCCATCAGTCCTTGACCCCGGAACCCTCTCGGGGTCAGGGTGCATCAGTATTCCTCCACCCCCGGGACTCCCTCGAAGTCGTGGGGTGGAGCCATCAGTCTTTGACCCCGGGACCCTCTCGGGGTCGAGGTGCGTCAGTATTCCCCCACCCCCGGGATCCCCTCGGGGTCGTGGGGTGGGGCCATCAGTCCTTGACCCCGGGACCCTCTCGGGGTCGGAGTGCATCAGTATTCCCTCACCCCTGGGACCCCCTCGGGGTCGCGGGGTGGGGCCATCAGTCCTTGACCCCGAGACCCTCTCGGGGTCGGGGTGAATCAGTATTCCCCCACCCCCGGGACCCCCTCAGGGTTGCGGGGTGAGGCCATCAGTCCTTGACCCCAGGACCCCCTCGGGATCAGGGCGCACTGGCATTTCCTTATCCCCATGACTCTCACCGACCTCGGGGTGTGCCAGCGTTCTCCCACCCCTGGGACCCCCTTCGGCCTCAGGGTGGGGAGTCATCAGCGATCAACATGCAACTCAACTGCCAAGGAAAACGACAACTATCAGGTCGCACGGTGCTCACACGTGATTCTCAGTACGTCCGTGATTGTGCCCCGTTGCAGAAGGCCATACCTCATAACGGCGTATGGGGCATTGCATGTCCCTATACATGGCCATGCCTTGCTACGGCGTACGATTCGCTACTACTTGCAACTGCGCTCGGTCATATTAGCCGACGGCGCGCACTGCATGCCTTTGCGGCCGCTGGACACGTATGATATCACATCAGTGAACGGTACGGGATGTCTCCGACGCGCGTAGCGATGGTACGAAGGCGATCTCCCAAAATAATAAGATAAGGTATTCGGACAAATATAAAGGCACGTGCTAGCGCTGTAAGTGGGATATGAACTCTGGTTTTTCTGAGCTTTCTTCCTCCCAGCAAAAAACCCTAACCGCCTCAGCTCTTCTTCGCTGGAGCGGTTCTCTGTCTGAGCCCAAGTGACTGACTTGATCGTCGGAGGGTCCCCATCGGCGCCACCGGTCTCCGGAGACTTTTCTTGCAAGACTTCGAGGAGAAGGACGTCCGTCTTCCCCGATGTTTGAGGAAGGTGACTTGGCGTCATCAGATTGGAGCGCCAGGTAGGGGGAGTGTAAGAAAGACGTCGAGCCAACAGCTTTCTTCTTCTCCTGTCTTTGAGCTCTTAAAGCCATGGTGATGACTCGAACGAAAGGAGTTTTAGCCGATCGCGCTGGGGGGCAGCGCTGCGGGGCTGGTCCACCCGCGGAGGCCCCCCCCGGCTCTCGCATCCAGTCTTCCGGAGCCTCTGCATCTCCGGGGGGCAGGGCCTTCTGCTCCACAGAATGATCTTCCTGCGTCTGCTCCGCAACAACTCCAGGAGGATCGATTCACTTCCCTGGCCACGCAGATCCAGTCATTGGCGGTGATGGTTCAGGGCCTGCAGCACCAGCAAGCGGCCTTGCAGCAGCCGGAGTTGAACCCATCTATCCCGGGGGTGATGCAGCCTAGCCAGCATTCCTTCCGCCGGAGATCGCCAGTTCCTGCAGATCATCGCCGCCAATCCCCGGCCAAGCCACATCACCATGAAGCATCCAAAAGGCTCCGGTCTCCTTCTCGCCACGCCAGCGTTTCTCCTAAACGGCGGCACGGAAAGGAGGCGGAGCGCCCGCGCCGGCATCGCCGCCCTCGCTCTTCTTCTGAATCTTCGGGGGAGGGCTCCTTTGATGGCCGAATGCCTCATCGAGCTGAGCATCGACTAGAGGAGTGTAATCAGAAGCTGGAGGAGCTTAGCCATCGGATCACCCACCTGCCAGAGATGGATTACGACAGTCGGCCTCCCCTGTCCCGCCGCATCATGGAGGAGCCCATCTCCACCAGGTTCCGCCTTCCTCAACTGGACCCATACGACGGAACTACGGACCCCTGGACCATTTGGAGAGCTACAAGGTACTCATGCAAGTTTAGGGGGCCACTGACTCACTTATGTGTGTTGCTTTCCCGGCTACTCTGAAAAAGGCTGCCCGGGCTTGGTATTCTTGTCTGCCGCCACGAAGCATCGACTCCTTCCGCCAGTTGGAGAGGGCTTTTCTGGCCCACTTGACGCCTGCCGGAAGATCCCGAGGGTGGCGGACAATTTGTTTACCGTTCAGCAGAAGAATGGTGAGCCTCTGCGGAATTATGTTGCCCGGTTCAAAGAGGCCGCCCTGGAGGTCTACAACCTAGAAGACTCAGTGGCTACCCTGGCTCTAAAGCGGGGGCTTCGCCCTTCTCGCTTCGCGTACTCTCTTGACAAAAATCCACCGGGCTCCTACTCCGAACTTCTGATCCGTGCCCAGAAGTACATCCGGGCGGACAAGCCGACTTTTCCCGGCGTGAAGCT
Organism: Calamus simplicifolius; assembly: GCA_900491605.1. Lineage (NCBI taxonomy): Eukaryota > Viridiplantae > Streptophyta > Magnoliopsida > Arecales > Arecaceae > Calamus > Calamus simplicifolius. The sequence continues at coordinate 823,148 of UESW01004122.1, forward strand.
GGTGGGAATATCCCCAGGAAGCCGAACCAGCCAGAACCTGCAGAAGCCCGCCCCAGGAGGCCTGAGCCTCCTCGCCGACCAGACAACCGTCCTCGACCTCCTGCACCGAGAGACGGGCCTTACACCCCGCTGCTTGCTCCCAATATCTCAGATCCTGCTCGAGATTGAAGGGGAGCCTTATCTGCAATGCCCTCCTCCCATCAACCCGAAGATCCCTGGAACAAGAACCTCTACTACCGCTACCACCGGGACCATGGCCACAACACCGACGACTGCCGCAGCTGAAGAAAGCCATTGAAGACCTTATTCAACGGGGCCACCTGGGAAAGTTCGTCCAGAGGGGCAACCCAGGAGCTCCCGGCCCATCAGCGCCCGCGCCGCCAGTGATCGATAACGCCCAACGGAGAAGACGGTGGCAATGATTTCCTGGGGGCAGGAGGCCCGTCGAAGAGACCAAGGGGAGAGGGGGGAGCGGAAACTGTAATTCCTTTTTTCGAAAGGGACTTGGAAAGGGTTGTAAATAAAGATGATGATAGCGTCGTCGTATCCATGACGATTGCTAAGCACCCTGTAAAAAGAATCATAGTCGATAGTGGAAGCTCTGTAGATGTTTTGAACTACGATGCCTTTGTTCGCATGAACCTGTCACATGATCTACTCCAACCGGTCGCCACGCCTTTGATGGGATTCACAGGAGATTCCGTAAGGGTCGAGGGGGAAATTACTCTCCCCGTAACGGCTGGTACGGCTCCATGCCAAAGCACTGTCCTTATAAAATTTTTGGTGGTCCGTGTGCCCCTGGCGTACAATGCGATTCTTGGGAGGCCCGGGCTCAACCTCTTGGACGCCATCATATCCACCAAGCGGCTCCTTGTGAGGTTCCCAACCAGCAGAGGGGTCGGCGAGATGCGAGGAGAGCAGGGCCTACTGGCACTTTGCTATCACTTGGCCCCTAGTCCCCAGGAGGCGGCACCTGCACCGCCATCTGCATCGGCACCCGAGGCCCTTGACCCGCGAGACTTGGAGAGGAGGGGGGAACCGGCCGAGCGGCTGCTCACTTTCCCCCTCGGGGAGGACCCTGTGCAGACGGTTCGAGTTGAGCCTTACTTCCGGAGGGAGCTCGTGACCGGCTCCTTACCTTTCTGCGGCCAACGCCGACGTCTTCGCATGGTCTGCGTCGACATGCCCGGGATCCCAGAGGAGGTGATTACACACCAGCTCAATATTCGACCGGAGTGCCGGCCCGTCAGACAGAAGAAAAGGAGTTTTGCCCCGGACCGACAGAAGGCTGTTGACGAGGAGGTACGGAAGCTGCTGGCGGCTGGTCACATCCGCTAGGTGCGCTACCCCGACTGTTGGCGAACATCGTGATGGTTCGCAAGGCCAGTGGAAGCTGGAGAATGTGCATGGATTTCACCGACCTCAATAAGGCATGTCCCAAAGACAGCTTCCCGCTGCCCCGAATCGACCAGCTGGTAGATGCTACCTCCGGGCACGAGATGCTCAGTTTCATGGATGCGTTCTCGGGCTATAACCAAATCAAGATGAGCTCGGCTGATGAAGAAGCGACCTCCTTTGTCACGGAGAAAGGGATCTACTATTACATGGTGATGCCCTTTGGATTGAAAAACGCTGGGGCTACTTATCAAAGATTAATGAACAAGGTCTTTGAGAATCAGCTGGGGCGCAACATGGAGGTATATGTGGATGACATGCTGACCAAGAGCACCAATGCAGAGGACCATGTAGCTGACCTCGAGAAGACTTTCAACAATCTGCGCCGGTACCGGATGAAGCTCAACCCCCACAAATGCGCCTTCGGAGTAGCAGCGGGCAAGTTCTTGGGTTTCATGGTGACCCAGCGCGGGATCGAAGCCAACCCCGACAAGATTAGAGCTATCCTGGAGATGCGCCTCCAGCCAGCAAGAAGGAGGTGCAACGCCTGACGGAGAGGGTGGCGGCCTTGAGTCGTTTCATGTCAAGGTCGGCGGAGAGGTGCCTGTCCTTCTTCAAGGCGCTGCGCAAGATCAACGGCTTCGAGTGGACGAAAGAGTGTCAGGGCTCTTTGAAGAATTGAAGCAGTTTCTCTCCACTCCTCCGCTGTTGTCCAAGCCTGAAAATGGAGAAGAGCTCTTCTTATATCTGGCCGCTTCCCCCGAGACTGTTAGCTTCGTACTTGTGTGCATGGATGCTGACGGAGCCCAGAAGCTGATCTATTATACCAGCAAAGTACTCCATGACGCTGAGACCAGGTATTCGAAAACCGAGAAGATTATCTTCGCCTTGGTGGTCTCTACTCAGCGCCTTCGGCCTTACTTTCAAGCCCATCCCATCGTGGTGCTTACGGACCAGCCCCTACGAGCTATCTTGTCTCGCCCCAACACCTCCGGCCGTTTGGCCAAGTGGGCCATTAAGCTAAGTGAGTTCGACCTGTCTATCCGGCCAAGGTCAGCCATGAAGTCCCAGGTATTGGCAGATTTCCTGGTCGAGTGCTCCTGGACCGAGAAGGACATGGAGGAGGCGCGACCGGAGGAGCGTGTGGACTCTTCCTCATCTGAGGAGGCGGAGGACTAGATCCTGCATGTGGATGGGGCGGTGAACTCTCAAGGGAGCGGAGCTGGACTTATTCTCGCGAGCCCGGAAGGAGACGTAGTGGAGTACGCTCTCAGATTCCAGTTCCCAGCAACTAATAATCAGGCGGAGTACGAAGCCTTGCTGGCGGGGATGAGATTAGCTGAGGAGCTAGGCGCGGGGCGCCTGAGGGCCTTCACGGACTCTCAACTCATTTCTGGGCAAATCGCCGGGGAGTACGAGGCTAGGGACCCAACCATGTCCCGCTACTTGAGCAAGGTGCAGTCCCAGGCGTCTCGTTTTTCTTACTTCCGCGTCAGCTATATCCCTAGAGCGGAGAATGCCAGGGCTGACGCGTTGTCCCGCTTGGCCACTTCGGTCGACGGGACGTTGGGAAGGACATATGTGGAACACCTACAAGTCCCAAGCACTGAGGCCGCGGATGAAGCATTGCCAGTGGAGCAGGAGCCTTCTTGGATGGACACCTACATCCGGTACTTGATTGACGGTACTCTCCCAGAGAACCCCGCTGAAGCCAAGCTGCTCAGGCGAAGGGCCCCGAGATTCTTGATGATGGACGGGAAGCTTTATCGGAGATCCTTCTCATACCCAGTTCTCAGGTGTGTGGGGCCAACTGAATTGGATTACATCCTCAGGGAGATCCACGAAGGCGTATACGGGAGTCACCTGGGGGGCAGAGCCCTAGCCTACAAGGCCCTGCGCCAAGGGTACTTTTGGTTGACGATGAAGGAAGATGCGGCCGAGCTTGTCAAGAAATGTGATAGCTGCCAACGTCACGCCAATATCCAGCGACAGCCGACGTCTCACCTGACCCCCTTGGTAGCACCTTGGCCCTTCGCTCAGTGGGGCATGGATATCTTAGGCCATTTCCCCCGGCCTCTGGGCAGCGGAAGTTCCTCTTGGTAGCGGTAGATCACTTCACCAAGTGGGTTGAAGCCGAGGCTCTGGCCAAGATTACCGAAAGCAAAGTGAGATCTTTCTTCTGGAAGTCAATCATATGTCGGTTCGGACTGCCGCGCACACTAGTCACTGATAATGGCCGGTAGTTTGACAATGTGCCTTTCCGGGAGTTCTGCTCCGAGCTGGGTATCTGTCAGAGGTTCACTTCCGTCGGGCGTCCTCAAACCAACGGGGCAGCTGAAGTGACTAACCGGATCATTCTCCAGGGGCTGAGATCTCGACTAGATGGCTGCAAGGGGCGATGGGTGGAGGAGCTCCCCAACGTGCTATGGGCCTATCATACAACGCCGCGAGCCCCCACTGGTGAAACGCCGTTCAGCTTAGTCTTTGGCTCTGAAGCTGTTATTCCTGTGGAGATCGGTGCACCCAGCCCCCGGGTGGAAGCCTATAGCGAGGAAGGTAACCCTGACCAACTGCGAGCCAACCTCGACCTAGTGGAGGAGGTGCGAGATCGGGCGCAGCTTCGAATGGCAGCCTACCGACAACGGGCCGCGAAATACTACAACGCTCGCGTGCGCCCCCGGACGTTCCTGCCGGGAGACCTGGTCCTTCGACGGACCGAGGTCTCGAAGCCAGCTGAGGGGGGCAAGTTAGCCCCAAACTGGGAGGGGCCTTACCGGACCACCGAGACGCTCCGCCACGGAGCTTATAAAATTGAAGAACTTGATGGGACGCCACTCCCTAGGACGTGGAATGCGGATAACCTCCGTCGATATTATCAGTAATGTATTCCTCCTTTCATGTTAAGTATCATCCCTGTATTCGATTGGGTTTTCGCCCCTTGTTCAATATTAACGAGATTCGATTTTAGCTACTTAAATCTTCACAGAAAGACCCGACGCCCCGTCGGCACTCAAAGCCCTGCACTAGCCAGGCATAAAGCCCAGTGTACCACTGGCAGAGCAGTGTGCCACTGGCTCTCAACAACAAAAGCCCGGCACCCCGTCGGCACCCAAAGCCCTGCACTAGCCAGGCATAAAGCCAGTGTACCACTGGCAGAGCAGTGTGCCACTGGCTCTCAACAACAAAAGCCCGACGCCCCGTCGGCACTCAAAGCCCTGCACTAGCCAGGCATAAAGCCTATTGTACCACTGGCAGAGCAGTGTGCCACTGGCTCTCAACAATAAAAGCCCGGCACCCCGTCGGCACCCAAAGCCCTGCACTAACCAGGCATAAAGCCCAGTGTACCACTGATAGAGCAGTGTGCCACTGGCTCTCAACAACAAAAGCCCGATGCCCCATCGGCACTCAAAGCCCTGCACTAGCCAGGCATAAAGCCCAGTGTACCATTGGCTCTCAACAACAAAAGCCCGACGCCCCATCGGCACTCAAAGCCCTGCACTAGCCAGGCATAAAGCCCAGTGTACCACTGGCAGAGCAGTGTGCCACTGGCTCTCAACAACAAAAGCTCGGTACCCCGTCGGCACTCAAAGCCCTGCACTAGCCAGGCATAAAGCCCAGTGTACCACTGGCAGAGCAGTATGCCACTGGCTCTCAACAACAAAAGCCGGCACCCTGTCGGCACTCAAAGCCCTGCACTAACCAGGCATAAAGCCCAGTGTACCACTGGCAGAGCAGTGTGCCACTGGCTCTCAACAATAAAAGCCTTGCACTAGCCAGGCATAAAGCCCAGTGAGCCGCTGGCGGAGCGGTGTACCACCGGCCCTTCACAACCAAGACTCGACACCCGACAGCACAGTCCCGTTGGTCAGATAAGAGCCGACTCCCGTAGGCATCAAAAGCCACACGCCAACTTAGTACAAGGTCTGATACTTGACAGGGCGTTGCGCCGATAGCCCCAAGGAGCCTACCTACCTACCCTCTGACTGGCAGCGTTTCCGCTCCGAGAACTCTACCCTCCCTAGCTCTAACTTTCGAGTTTAAACAACTGGGGTGGAATGGTTCGGGTGGGGAGTTGCCCCCCGAAACTATCAGAACTAATGGGGCGATAAGGCTACATATCAATCGATGAAGTCAGTGACAATTCAGAAGGCATTTTGAAGAGTATTTTCATTAATCGAAAGAGACTACAAAATGCCGACGTTGTCGGGCTTACAAAAACAAGGAGGGAAAAAAGCAAAATCACAAGTGCGAGCTCACGGCTCTGCCGGTGCGGGCTCATCATCAGAAGGGGCCAAGTCTGACAACCGCTCCAGTTCAACCTCCAGGGCCCGGGGGAAGTTCAGGTCTCTGGCCACCTTCTCTTTGCCGTGCTGGAACCCATCAAGAAATACAGCTACCAAAGCTTCGGCCAAGTCATCTGCGAAGCGCCCGGACGCCTTGTATTCCTCTATGAGCCCAGCAGCTCGGGTTTTCTCTGCGGCAAGGGCTTCCGCCGCGATCCTTTCAGCCTTCCGAGCGCGGCTTACCTCCTCCTCGCACCGGCAAGTTTCCTCCCTCGCCGCTCTTGCCTCTTCCGCTGCTGCGCCCGCTCGATTTTCAGCCTCCCGGAGAGCTGAGGTTAACTCAGAGATGTGCAAGTCTCTGGCCATGACAGCGCTCACAGCCTCCGTCATTTGAGAGAGCGCTGCGCGCGCACGGTCGGCTTCAATCTCCGCCTAGCTCTGGGCGGCCTTCACCTTGCTCGCACAGGTGTCTTTGACTGACTCCAGCGCCTTCTCGGCTGCCTTCGCACGGCGCTGGGCCTCCTCAACCTCTTTCTGCATCTCCCGCAGAAGATGTTTCCCTCCGTGAATTACCTCCCCGGCGGCCTTTAGGGAGTGCGCGATCTGCACGTGTAAGCCCCAGGTCAGCGAGGTAAAATGTATATATATAAAACAAAAGGTAAGGGGCAAGAAGATCGCTTACCCTGACAACAACGGCATAGGAGTCCCAAAAGAATGCGCCCGCTCTCTGGTGGCTGAGGTCCTCGATGATCCTAGGATCAAAGATTGGGCCCAGGACTCGCTCAGCCCAGCGGCCGTCATCCAGGGAGTTTCGGGGCGGCCCAGGCTCGTCCTCGCCTCCCTCCGCCATCTCGGCTGTCCCCGGTTCCTTGCGCGGGCCACCTCTGGGCGACCCCTCGGAGGGTGGACTTGCGGGGCCAGACGGTCCCTCACCCCAGTCCCTGGTGGCGTCTGGTGGGGTCGATCCCCCAGGAGCCGGGAGCTCTTCAGCCGGTATGGACTCCCTCGCGACTGGCTCTCCAGCGGCAGCTCCCGCGGTCGTTCCCACCTCTGGTGGAGTGTCGACTGTGAGGTCGACCTCCAGGACAACCGGGACATTTTGCGGAGCCGGGGGTGGGGAGACTTGTGCCGGAGGGGAGGCACGGGCCATCGGGCGCTTCGGGGCTGGGGCCTACTGACCTCTGGATGGCCCTTCCTGGGCCCTTTTCTTGGAGGCGGCTCTCAACAGCTTTTCCACCGGTATCTTCATCGCTGCATGATATAAGTTGGGTTTTCAGAACAAAATTTAAAGAAAAAATATAAATAAAAAAAAAGAGAAAGAAGAAAAAAGGAGGAGAGAGAAGAAGGAGAGGGGCAAAGGAGCGGAGTTTTTGGCTAAGGGTGGAGAAGGCTTACCCCGGTGGGAGATGAGGCCCGCCGACTCCAGGTTGTCCTCCGATAGCAGCAGAGTGTATCGGG
>UESW01004122.1:834492-869792 GCA_900491605.1 Calamus simplicifolius
CAGATTTGAGCTTTGGAGTTGGGTTGAAGCTTTTTCTCCCTTTTTCTTGAATGTGGAAGATCTTTGATTTGCTCTTGAAAGTGTTGGGATCTCCTCTTGAATCTTTTGTAGAAGGTAGCTCTGGAGTGCACGAATCTCACTCTTGGATTTCACTCCTTTTGAATCTCTCTTCTTTGAGCTAAAAGATTTTTTCAAGAATGCTCTGTTTTTCCCTCTTTTCAAATGATATTCTTTTCTCTCTTTTTGATTTTCTCTCTTATGTTTTGATTTGAAAAGAACTCCTCTATTTATAGAATCTGCAAAGATATAACCGTTAGACACAGTAAAATATAGTCGTTGATTCAAAAAATTACCGTTGGAGCTGATGTGTCAACTCAAAAATTACCGCCCAGATTTCGGGGAGTCGGCTCGGGTACTGTGCGAGTCGGCTCGAGCAATCGAATCCAGAACGCACCAAAAAATGAGTTTTCAGGGGTCGACTCGTGAAAATCTGGGAGTCGACTCTTGACTTTCAGGAGTCGACTCGTGAAAAGCTGGGAGTCGACTCGAGAAGCACTCAAAAATGAGTCTTTCTGCCGTCTGAGTCGAGTCGGCTCGCACAGTCACGAGTCGGCTCGAGAAAGTTCAGGAGTCGACTCGGAAACTCTCGAGTCGGCTCGGGACTGATACAAAAATCAGAAAACATTCTGATTTGCTTTGAAAATCATCCCAACCAACTTTGAAATATAAATATAACTTAGATAAAGTTGATTTAACAGTAATGCTCAATTTCAAAGCATTTTCATTAAGTCATTGATCTTTAAAAGATTGGTATAGAAAATCATTTTTGAATTCATAAGTATAGCTCACTGAAACATATATTCAATTGATTCAAGAAACTCATTACATTTTTAATAGTTCATAGTTTTCAATTTGAAATTGCTCATAGCAAGAATAATTCATTGATTGACTTATCATGTTCATAGCCTTTTAGAAAGTAAAGCAATGTCTTTTGGAAATCATCAAAATCAATAAGTTGGGGCAATTATGTTTCAATAATTTCTCAACAATCTCCCCCTTTTTGATGATGACAAAAATATTGAGTTTGTTCATGATTGATTAGTGAATTAATTTTGTTTTCATAGTTAAGTTTAGGCTCCCCCTTAATGAGGTAGCTCCCCCTATGAAACTTAATTAATTAACCCATTGTTTATCACAATCATAGACAATCATAAAACTATAAAATTCTCCCCCTTTTTTGTTATCAACAAAAAGATAGATAAACATTCATTCAAATTTCATTGACATAAGGAAATAGAGAATTCATTTCATTCAAAAGTCTAGTACATCAAATTACATCAAAATGTAATACAAGCTTATGGAATCAAATTTAAACTAACTTAGATTCATCAAAGTTCAAAAACATTCATATTAGAGCAAAATTTCCTAGGTACAATCTAGGAAGGAAATTTAGAGATATAACTAAGATAAGTATTAAGTTCATTTGACACGCTTGAATATCAAACTTTTTAAGTGTCCAATCATCTCCATGATATCATCCTTTTGAGATTTGCTAAAATCATTCATGGTTACTTGAATTTGATCAACTGCTGCATCAATGTCTCTTCGTAACTGATTGGTTCTATCAAGATATACATTGGATCCATCGGCTATCCCTTGAAGTCTTTCAAAGATATTCTTAAGCTCGGCATTGAGAGAATCCACATGAGTACCAATAGAGAATGAAAATAAGTCAAGCCTTGAAATGATGTTTTCCTTTAATTCTTTAAAGTCTTCTCTTAATTGACCAATCTCTTCTTTTCTTTGATCATCAAACTCAGCAAACATAGATCTAAGTTGACATAGCTGCTCATCTGAAAATCTCACAGAAGTAGATGAAGCTTGAGGTGGAGGAGAATAATGCATGCTAGGTCCAGCCTCAGATGGTCCAGCAACAGAAGGTCCAGCCTCGACCTCAGCTCCAATGTCCTCAACTCTGTCCTCAGCAGCTCTAATATCATCTTGACCTTTTCTTATCCAATTACCATTAATTTCTTGAAGCCCATACGGTGAATAGTGGCCAGTGAATAGTAGTCTGTATGTCTCAAATTTTTCTTGGGCTCACTATCACTAAATTCAATTCCTTGGCTTCTGAATAACTGAGTTAAGATCATGCCATAGGGAAGACAAGATTTCCTCTTACTTCCACAGTCATCCATGTACCATAAAATCATGATGGGTAAGTTGATGGGCCTGCCTGAAACTACAGCATCCATGACAAATATATCCCTCTCAGATAAGTAGTCAAACCGGCCTGTCTTAGGGAATAGAATTCTGCTGCAGATGTTGTGTAGCAATCTTAAGTCCAATGGCAGCTGACTGGCGAAAACTTCTTCAAATCCCTCAAAGTTTCTATTCAATAATCTGGTGAGGGCAGGAGATCTATCCTCTGGTTCAAAGGTGGAGGGTCCTGATAGGGGTAAGTCCAATAGCTTAGAAAGAATGATGGCAGAGACATTCAAACAAACTCCTCTGACAGTACTGACCAATCCATTGTCTCCTCTAGATAAATTTCTATAAAACTCTTTCACCAGTGCAGGGTATGTAGGACAGTCTAGGGAGCATATTTTCTCAAATCCCATTTCTCTCAACTGTGAACCTACAAGTAATCCTTCTCTCTCAAACAAATCGAAATCAAACTTCCTTCCAGTGGTAATGACTCTACTTGCAAAAAGGTCTACCTGAGGAGTAGAGGCAGTAGGAGCAGGTGCATCATCCGAAGAAGAAGCAGTCGAAGACTCCGGAGTCGGCTCGCGGACGGGTCGACGCACGGTTCTTTTCCTCTTCATCCCGGCGCGGCTACTGCTCGCTCCACGGGTTTTGGGGGCCATTGATTCAAGGTGGAATGATTGTTCAAGGTTTTTGGAAGATTTTGGAAAGTTTGAAAGGTTTTGGAGGGTTTTGAGAAAGATTTGGAAAGATTAGAATCGAACGATGGGTCGGCTCGTGCCCTAAATAAGCGATTTGGGACCACGTCGAGTCGACTCGCGCATTTCCTCGAGTCGGCTCGCCTAAATCACAGAGAAAAATCTCGAACTCGAGTCGACTCGCTCATACCAGGAGTCGGCTCCCAAGTTTCAGAAAAACTCGAGTCGACTCCGGTACACACCGAGTCGGCTCGGAGACCATTTCAGAACAAAAAATTGAAAATTTTCTGAATGTTTGAAATAATTCCGGATTTGATTTTGTGTATGATTCATAATCATTGAGTCTTGATAAATCATTTTGATATGAATTCTAGACACTATTTCCTTAAGATTTTGAGGAATTGAAAGAATTCTAGATGCATTTCCTTAAGTATTTCAAAATTTATTCAAAAGGATTACAAATTCCTAATTCTCCTCTAAGATATTCAAACCTTTCTTCACTTAGGGGTTTTGTTAAGATGTCAGCTAATTGTTCTTCAGTGTTTACATAATCTAAACAAATTTCATCATTAGCTACATGTTCTCTTATAAAATGATATCTAATTTCTATGTGTTTTATCCTTGAGTGTTGAATTGGATTTTTCGTTAAATTGATTGCGCTAGTATTATCACATCTTATGGGTGTCTTATTAAGTTTGATACCATAGTCCTCAAGTTGTCGCTTAATCCATAGGATTTGCGCACAGCAACTTCCAGCTGCTACATATTCAGCTTCCGTAGTTGATAATGCAACTGAATTTTGCTTTTTGCTAAACCATGTGATTAAGTTACTGCCTAAGAAATGGCATGCACCACTTGTGCTTTTTCTATCAATTTTACATCCGGCATAATCAGAGTCTGAATATGCAATTAGGTTTAATGTGGAGTCTCTAGAATACCATAAACCTACATTTTTAGTTCCATTTAGATATCTTAATATTCTCTTAACAGCTATTAAGTGTGATTCTTTAGGTTCAGCTTGAAATCTAGCACACAAACATACTGCAAACATTATATCAGGTCTACTTGCTGTTAAATAGAGAAGGGATCCGATAATACCTCGATAATACTTTTGATCAACCTTCTTACCTTCTTCATCTTTGTCTAGCTTGCATGAAGGACTCATTGGTGTTCCAAGGGGTTTCATTGTTTCCATACCAAACTTTTTGAGTAGTTCTCTTGTGTACTTGGTTTGGTTGATAAAAATTCCCTCCTTGCATTGTTTGATCTGGAGTCCAAGGAAGAAGTTGAGTTCTCCCATCATGCTCATCTCGAATTCTCCCTGCATTAACTTTGCAAATTCTTGACAGAGAGATTCGTTAGTAGCACCAAAAATAATGTCATCTACGTATATTTGTACTACTAGTAAATCTTTACCTTTTCTTTTTAAAAACAAAGTTTTGTCTACATTTCCTCTTGTAAAATCATTTTCTATTAGAAATTTACTTAACCTATCATACCAAGCTCTAGGTGCTTGTTTCAAACCATATAAAGCTTTGTGCAATTTAAAAACATGATTTGAAAATTCATGATCTTCAAAACCTGGTGGTTGTTCTACATAAACTTCTTCATTTATAAAACCGTTTAGAAATGCACTTTTAACATCCATTTGAAATAGGTTGAAATTCATATGACATGCAAATGCAAGTAAAAGTCTAATGGCTTCTAGTCTAGCTACAGGTGCAAAGGTTTCATCAAAATCAATACCCTCTTCTTGACTATATCCTTTAGCAACCAATCTAGCTTTGTTTCTAATTACTATGCCATTTTCATCTAATTTATTTCTAAAAACCCATTTAGTTCCTATGATTGAATGGTTTTTAGGTCTTTCCACTAAAGTCCAAACATTATTTCTAGTGAATTGATTAAGTTCTTCTTGCATAGCTAACATCCAATTATTATCTTTTTCAGCTTCTTCTATAGTTTTAGGTTCTATTTGTGATACAAATGCAAGATGATTACTAATATTTCTCATGTATGATCTAGTCCTTATTCCTTGAGATGGATCACCTATAATCAATTCCTTAGGATGACTATAAGCATATCTCCAATCTCTTGGAAGATCTACATCATTATGATCATTATTAACATCATCATCCTTATGTGAATCATTATCTTTAGCCTGTTGTTCATGATCAGAAGATACTTCAATATTAAGTTTTTCAAGATCTTTTTCAATTATGTTTGTATCTTCCTCATCATTAATCTTTTCAGATCCAGTTGCTAAAGACTCATCAAAAACCACATGAATGGATTCTTCAACTACTAAGGTTTTCTTGTTAAAGATTCTATATGCCTTACTAGTTGTTGAATAACCTAGAAAAATTCCTTCATCTGATTTAGCATCAAATTTTCCTAAGTTGTTTTTACCATTATTATGAATGAAGCATTTACATCCAAATGCATGAAAGTATTTTATATTAGGTTTTCTTTCATTCCATAATTCATAAGGTGTTTTCTTTAATATTGGTCTTATTAAAGCTCTATTTAATATATAACATGCTGTGTTAATTGCTTCCGCCCAAAAATATTTTGGTAAGTTGCTTTCACATAGCATGGTACGGGCCATGTCTTCTAAAGTTCTGTTCTTTCTTTCAACTACACCGTTTTGTTGTGGAGTCCTAGGGGCTGAAAAATTATGATTAATTCCATTTTCAGTGCAGAAATTTTCAAATAAGTGGTTTTCAAATTCTGTTCCATGATCACTTCTTAGAGATACTATAGTAGTGTTTTTCTCATTTGTGACTTTCTTGAAAAATTTCAGGAACATCGAGAAAGTCTCATCTTTGTGAGCTAAAAACATTACCCAAGTATATCTAGAATAATCATCTACAATCACTAGACCATATTTCTTTCCTCCTAGACTTGTGGTTCTAGTCGGTCCGAAAAGATCCATGTGAAGTAGCTCTAGTCCCCTAGAAGTTGAAACAACGTTTTTAGATTTAAATGAACTTCTAGTTTGTTTTCCAAATTGACATGCATCACAGATTTTATTATTTTCAAAATCCAATTTAGGTAAACCTTTGACTAAATCCATTTTAATTAGTTTTGAAATAAGGTGTGTGCTTGCATGACCTAATCTACGATGCCACAACCAACTAATATCATTAATGTTAGCATTATCAGTAATTAGGCAATGACTACTCTTAGAAGTTTTGTTTGTGTCAACTAAGTATATATTGCCAAATCTATAACCAGTAAAAACAATGCTATCATCAATAGAATTAGTTACAGTGCATAAAGAAGATTTAAAAGAAACATTAAAGTTTTTATCACATAATTGACTTATGCTAATTAGATTATGCTTCAAACCATTAACATAAAGTACATTGTCAATTACTATAGATGGAGTTATGCGAACTTTACCAAGGCCCAAAATTTGACCTTTACCGTTATCGCCAAATGTCACAACTCCACCAACATTTTCTTCTAGGGTGATGAATTCCTCTTTGTCACCCGTCATATGTCTTGAGCAGCCGCTATCAAGATACCACTTCTTGTTTGATCTTTTGGCCACAAGACATTCCTGCAATATCATCAAACTTTATGCTTAGGTACCCAAGCTTTCTTGGGTCCTTCATGGTTAGCAGCAATAAAAATTGTTCCTTTCGGAACCCATATTTTCTTAGTTTTAATATCTTTTAATTTCTTGTTGTTCATTAAGGTTTTACATTCGAAGGATTTGTGTCCTTTTTGATTGCATTTAAAACAAGTAATATTGCTTTGGTTAGCTTTTACAAAAATATTTTTTAATGATTTTTGTTTTCTTAAAGTGTTATACCCCCCAGCTTTGTCAAAAACAGCCTTTTGACTATCTAGAATCATGTTTAATTTAGTTGAGCTTAAAGTAAATTTCTCAACAATGTCTTTATATTTTTTGACTTCTTTCTTTAAACAATCATTCTCATTTGAGATTGATTCTTTTTCTTTAATTAATTTTTCATTCTCAGATTTCAGCAAATCAATCTTATGAGTAAAATCATTTTCTTCATTAAGAGAAGTTTCTTCTTTATCTTTTAATTCATTTTTCTCCTTAACTAAATTTAAGTTTTCAGTTTTCAAAACTTTATATTTCTTTTTCAAACTTTTAAAATCAATCATCAATTCATTGAAAGCTTCAAACATTTCATCAAATGTAAATTCATCATCGGGGGTTTCGGTGCTTACCTCGTCATTGTCGTTGTCGTTGGCCATGAAGCAAATATTTGCAACCTCTTTTGTTCTTCTTCTTCGGAAGAAGATTCATTGCTGTCAGTCCATGTTGCAACATATGCCTTCTTCTTTTTCTTGAAGGTCTTTTTCAGTTGTGGACAATCATATCGATAATGCCCCGGTTTCTTACACTCATAACAGATCAAGGGGTCTTTCTCTTTGTCCTTGTCCTTTTCTTTCTTTTCCTTTTCCTTTTCTCCTTCCATTTTATTTCCAAATTTTCGTTTTTGGAAGGGTTTCTTTTTCCTCAAAAATCTTCTGAACTTCTTGGCCAAGAGAGCAGTCTCATCATTATCTTCATCACTATCATCACTGCTGCTCTCTTCTACATCTTTTGCAGCCTTTAGAGCAATGGTTTTCTTCTTTTTAGTTTCCTCCTCAATATGCTGCCTCATTGTCAATTCGTGGGTCATGAGAGATCCTAGAAGCTCCTCTAAGGGTAGTGCATTGAGGTCTTTGGCTTCTTGGATTGCTGTGACTTTTGCTTCCCACGATCTTGGCAATGACCTGAGTATTTTGCGAACAAGATCAGCATTAGTATAAACTTTTCCTAAACTTTTCAAACCATTCACAATATCGGTGAATCTAGTGAACATGCATGTGATGGTTTCAGTTTGTTCCATTGTGAACAATTCATATTTATGAACCAAAATATTTATCTTTGATTCTTTTACTTGGTTTGTTCCTTCATGTGTAATTTCCAACCTATCCCATATTTCTTTAGCGGAATTACAAGTAGAGATGCGGTTGAATTCATTTAAATCTAAGGAACAATATAAGATATTAATGGCTTTGGCATTAAGTTGAGCCATTCTCCTATCATTATCATTCCAATCCCTTTCGGGCTTTGGAACAATAGTGCCATCTATAAGGTGTGTGGGTGTACTAGGTCCATTTAATATAACACCCCAAAGCTCATAATCAGAAGCTTGAATGAATATCCTCATTCTAGCTTTCCAATAAGAATAGTTTGAGCCATTAAAAAGTGGAGGTCTATTCGTAGAATGACCTTCAGCAAAACTAGAACCACTTTGTGTTGCCATAATGACCTTTAGCTCTTGACCGTGAGATCAAACTCTAAATGAGAACCAGGCTCTGATACCAATTGTTGGCCCAGATGGCAACCCAAGAGGGGGGGGTGAATTGGGTTCTTAAAATTTAAGCCCTTTTTAACTTTAGTTGATTAGTTAGCAAGATGTGCAAGTGAGATTAACTAATAAGCAAAGAACAAGCAGTTAACAAAGAGAGATAGAGATAGAGAAAATGAACACGGCAAACACAAAAGTTTTATAGTGATTCGGTGTATCCAACACCTACATCCACTCCCAAGGATCACTTGGGTCCACACTATAATCTCTCTAGATTACAGCCGAGTTGTTTTACAAGTTCACAACTCAAACTTGTTGTTTTTCGGGGATCACAACGAACCCAGCCGATTTTACACGGGCTCACCGGCACCAAACCCAAACACAAGCTATACCTAGCTTGTACCGAGGTTTAACAACCTCCTCTAGTTTAATCCCTCAGATTAAACTAGACACAAACTAATAAAATGAGTTTAATTACAAGCAGCTCCTTTTTGAGCAGATATTTTAAAATAGAAATTGAGTTTAGAGAAGCCTGAATATTTAGAGCTTGAGAGCTGGCTTGGCTTCTTTGGTTTCCTTCCTTCAACTCCTCTTGATGTTGAATCAGGCCTCAGCACCGATTCTTCACAGATTTGAGCTTTGGAGTTGGGTTGAAGCTTTTTCTCCCTTTTTCTTGAATGTGGAAGATCTTTGATTTGCTCTTGAAAGTGTTGGGATCTCCTCTTGAATCTTTTGTAGAAGGTAGCTCTGGAGTGCACGAATCTCACTCTTGGATTTCACTCCTTTTGAATCTCTCTTCTTTGAGCTAAAAGATTTTTTCAAGAATGCTCTGTTTTTCCCTCTTTTCAAATGATATTCTTTTCTCTCTTTTGATTTTCTCTCTTATGTTTTGATTTGAAAAGAACTCCTCTATTTATAGAATCTGCAAAGATATAACCGTTAGACACAGTAAAATATAGCCGTTGATTCAAAAAATTACCGTTGGAGCTGATGTGTCAACTAAAAAATTACCGCCCAGATTTCGGGGAGTCGGCTCGGGTACTGTGCGAGTCGGCTCGAGCAATCGAATCCAGAACGCACCAAAAAATGAGTTTTCAGGGGTCGACTCGTGAAAATCTGGGAGTCGACTCTTGACTTTCAGGAGTCGACTCGCGAAAAGCTGGGAGTCGACTCGAGAAGCACTCAAAAATGAGTCTTTCTGCCGTCTGAGTCGAGTCGGCTCGCACAGTCACGAGTCGGCTCGAGAAAGTTCAGGAGTCGACTCGGAAACTCTCGAGTCGGCTCGGGACTGATACAAAAATCAGAAAACATTCTGATTTGCTTTGAAAATCATCCCAACCAACTTTGAAATATAAATATAACTTAGATAAAGTTGATTTAACAGTAATGCTCAATTTCAAAGCATTTTCATTAAGTCATTGATCTTTAAAAGATTGGTATAGAAAATCATTTTTGAATTCATAAGTATAGCTCACTGAAACATATATTCAATTGATTCAAGAAACTCATTACATTTTTAATAGTTCATAGTTTTCAATTTGAAATTGCTCATAGCAAGAATAATTCATTGATTGACTTATCATGTTCATAGCCTTTTAGAAAGTAAAGCAATGTCTTTGGAAATCATCAAAATCAATAAGTTGGGGCAATTATGTTTCAATAATTTCTCAACAGTCCTTGACCCCGGGACCCTCTCGGGGTCGGGGTGCATCAGTATTCCCCCACCCCCAGGACCCCCTCAGGGTCGCAGGGTAGGGCCATCAGTCCTTGACCCCAGGACCCCCTCGGGATCGGGGCGCACTGGCATTTCCTTATCCCCGTGACTCTCACCGACCTCGGGGTGTGCCAGCGTTCTCCCACCCCTGGGACCCCCTCTGGCCTCAGGGTGGGGAGTCATCAGCGATCAGCATGCAACTCAACTGCCAAGGAAAACGACAACTATCAGGTCGCATGGTGCTCACACGTGATTCTCAGTACGTCTGTGATTGCGCCCCGTTGCGGAAGGCCATACCTCATAACGGCGTATGGGGCATTGCATGTCCCTGTACATGGCCATGCCTTGCTACGGCATACGATTCGCTACTACTTGCAACTGCGCTCGGTCATATCAGCCGACAGCGCTCACTGCATGCCTTTGCGGTCGCTGGACACGTATGATATCACATCAGCGAACGGTACGGGATGTCTCCGACGCGCGTAGCGATGGTACGAAGGCGATCTCTCAAAATAATAAGATAAGGTATTCGGACAAATATAAAGGCACGTGCTAGCGCTGTAAGTGGGATCTGAACTCTAGTTTTTCTGAGCTTTTTTTCTCCCAGCAAAAAAACCGCCTCAGCTCTTCTTCACTGGAGCGGTTCTCTGTCTGAGCCCAAGTGACTGACTTGATCGTCGGAGGGTCCCCATCGGTGCCATCGGTCTCCGAGGACTTTTCTTGCAGGACTTCGAAGAGAAGGACGTCCGTCTTCCCCGACGTTTGAGGAAGGTGACTTGGCGTCATCAGAGTGGTTCCGTCATCTTTGTACCTTTCATTTTATTGATAGTCATCTATATTTTAAAAAACATCATGTGGCATAAAATTGGAATTTTAATCAAATTTGATAAAGGCTGGATCAGCCAATTGTTTCCTTTGAATGTAATTGTGTAGGGCCACTAATGCAATCCTAATATCCTTTTGCACCTCAAATGGATATGGAATCATTGCCCGAACATGTTCCATCCAACCTTCAAAACCCCAAAAGATTAGTTCAATACAACTTCTAAGGGATGAATGCTTGCAATTACAAGTTTCTTTATGCCCCCTCGGCCGGCCATCACATCGAAAGTCATACGAATGATATCTTGTTCCTTTATAAGGTCCAAGATATCCTTCAATTTATATCTGACATCAACTAAATATTATTTTTTTGTATATTTTGTGGAAACATAACATGATAAATCATGCTAAACCCACATAAAAACTCTATTAATACGTGAGAGATAGATGGTGAGATATATATTTGATAGTGTCTTAGAAAAGTTTGTTTGTTGGAATATATTTTAAATTTTATTTTCTTATTTTTTTATAAGCAATTTTATTCTTATTTTATAGTCATTGGTGCGCGAGAATATGCATGGAGGAGTGGTCCACATTTCTCCATTCTTAGGATCACGCTCTCTTTTTAATGGCATTCTATTCTAATAAGGCACTCCTTTCTAAGTTTTAATTATTTTTTTATATTGTAATATCTTAAAATAGCCCTACATTAAATGAAAAAAAATATTTGAAAGTTTATAACTCAAGTTCATATGCTACCGATTAATTTAGACTTAAAGTCTTAAGGCCACGTAGATTCGGCTAACTAGCACATTAATTAGGCCAGCTAGTAGCTTAGAGTATTATGAATGGTATTAAAGTTAATCTAGATATATGAAAGTTTGTGAGGAGGAAAGGGTTATCTATATGACCGTAGTAAGGAAAGTCTTGTTATGGTGTGGAATCATCTTTATAGTACCAACTATCCTGCTTGGAATAAATTCTAGCTAATTTCTAATATGCGATAAAAATGTCACTTGATAAAGAGAGAAGATTTTAATATCCCAAAATAGTTCCATATCGGATAAGAAAGAAAAATATGAAATACTTATAACTCAATTTCTTCTACTACCAATCAACTTGAACTCAAATTTTATGACCACGTGGATTTAACTAGTTAACAAATTAATTAGGTCAGCAAGTAAACTTAGGCATTATATATACTTTTCACACGTAACAAAGAAAAAAACTACCTCCATATAAAAACTATCTTCTTATCCACTTCTTTTTCTCATTTAATCAGTACTTTCTTGTAAGCATGCCGGATGCATTGGGCATACTTCAATCCATAAGTTATCCTAAACCATTTTTTAAATTAATCTTTTATACTTCTTTGCTCTATTATTCTTGTTAGTGCATATTTTTGAATTAATGAAAATAATATTTGGTGCTTTCATTTTTTATAATAAAGTTTACTATTTTTTTTTGCAAATGACATACTTAAAAAAGTCTTACATCATGTGTTGTACCTTTTCATCCTTCTAATATGAAAATATGCCATACGTCAAAACTACATACAACGATAATGTTGTATTGACACCTCTTTTCTACTAGTAAATTATATTAGGCCTTCTTTTTTTTACACAAGTAGGCATATGAGTTCCATCAATAATTTGAATACAATCCTAATTATCACATCATCTATTATGCACATAGTTATACTTGGAACATTAATGTATAAGGAAGAAGCAACATTTGTCACTAAAGTGAATGATATTGGAGTTGCATCTACATGTGCAAACAAAAAGATCAATGATATATTATATTGGCAAAAGTTGCAATAAACTACAAATTGGCCTTGACATCTTTGAGCTCTAAAGGCATTGAAAAATTGTTTTTCCAAGGATATATTTCAAAATCATATCAACATAGAAAGTTATGTACACATACATTTGTTTTTCTTCTTTTTTTTCATTGATCCTATTCATCTTATGGTATCCCAAATAAGCTCTATATTTCCTTTGTTTCTTTGGATTAAACACTAAATACAAAGATGAAATGGTAAATCAAACAAAAGCACATCGTAAAAAAAAAAAAAACAAAAGGAACTCGATGGCTACCAAAGTAATGCCCAAATGAAAGGCAAACTAAAAAAATTGACTAATAAAAAAATATAGGAACACACTATTGCAGGTAAATGGTTATATGGCAACCCTTCAATATCTTGTGTCTTTAGGTGGTTCAACACCTTTTCATTTAAACTTTTCAACCAATATAGTTTCTTCCACTTTGTGAATAAAAGAGAGATTTGAATATAGTTTCAATAAAGCATCGTGTCATGTGGGAATAAGAATTAAAGCACTAGTCCAAATAACAAAATTAAAGCATTATTTATTTTCTATGTTGTTTTTTTTTTTCTCTTCTACTTTCTTAACAGCCAGAAAGAAGAAAAAAAAAAAAGCAAGAAAACTAACAATTTTTCTTTAATAAAATATGAATCAAAGGCCACCCTTATTTTGGACACTCAAAAATTGTAGGAAGATAGTAAAACTTTGAGATCACATTCGCATTCACAAATCTCATATCTAGAAAGAGAGATCTACAATAAAAAGATTTGAGATCTTGATACCAGAAAGAGAGAATAGGACCATGAATCAAAAAGAGAGAGGCAAAATAGATGGAGAAGGTCAAGACATGGGAAAAAATCAAAGAGATCAAAAAAAGAACAAAATCAAACAATCAAATTTTGATGATAATGCCTACATTGAAGCACAAGGCTATTCATATTAGAGGGAGGAGAGAGAGAGAGAGATAGTGAGTCATCCGTTAAGCTTTGAAACTTAAAGGGAGAGAGAGATCTCTTAGGTCAAAGTTGGTTAATTACAACAAAAGATTTTATCCCTATAATATTTTTTTTAACCTCAAAATAGTTAAGTCGAATAATTGCCATATGCAGTCGATCCTAACAACTAACTATTGGAAAGCTAACAACTAATAGGTGGCCACCATCAATTGGCTTACATCTTACCAAACACTAGTAGATGAGTTGTTGTGGGCTAATGGCTATCAACTAGCCCCCAAACATAGCCTAAATCTTACTAAAATAGCAAGTCCAATGCATCTATTATTTCTTTTTTTTTAAAAAAAATAAAGTCTATATAAATAAATTGAATATGCTAGAAGAAAACTTAAAACTTTGATCTTGTTGCTAATATTACATGAAGGATAAAAGTACAAATAGAGTAGGGATAAGGAGAGTAGGTGAAGAAATTTGTTGAATAAAAAAGCAGGAATGACTATAATTAGATATATATTATTTGTATAAACCTAAGAGTAAAGTTAATCGTAAGTTAGAACTATGGTGAGATATAATAAAATTTAATAGTTTTAAGCTAAGTAGGACAAAGATAGAATATATGGAATGTAATTTTAGTATAATTAGAAATGAAGATGAATATAGAGTACAAATTAGGAATCATGAAATTGCTAAAAATGATAGTTTCGATATTTAAGATCGATTATTCGTAAGGAAGAAGAGATTGAGGATGGTCTTGTCTATATGATTAAAGCAGGTTGGATAAAATAGAGAAGTACAAATAAAATATTATATGATCGTAGTGTACTCACCAAGTTAAAGAGAAAGTTTTATAGAACTACCATATGACCATTTATACTTTATATCACAGAATGTTGGGCAGTTAGAAAAATACATGTATATAAGATGAATGTGGTGAAAATGAGAATGTTAAGATAGATATATAGCAATATAAAAAAAGATAGAATAAGAAATAAAATCATTCGTAAAAAGATAATGGTAGCTCTAATCAAAAATAAATTAAGAGAAGGATGATTTAGATGGTTGAACATGTGCAACGTATACCTAAAGATGCACTTGTGCGAAAGAGTGATTAAAAGAGGTAGAGATAGATCAAAATTCATATGGAAGAAAGTGATAAAAAAAACTTATAATTTTTGCATCATAAAAAAGTATGACTCAGAATAGAGCTGAATGAAGAAAAAAATTTATATAGCCCACCCTGACTAGTTTGGGATTAAGGCTTTGTTGTTAAATTAGTTAATTCAGTTCCATTTAGTTTATTTTTTGCCAAAAAATTTGTTGAAAATAAAATTTTCAAAATTGAGCATCAATAATGATAACATTTGAATTAAAAAAAAGAGAAAGCATCTAGGTTCTCACTTCATAAAAAATCTTAAGTTCGATATGATACAAAACCTAAAGTTGTTTGCACTCTCATTTTAAATATAATCAACCTTTCGAAAAGCTCCTATTTCTACCCCTACATTTAAGCATACGATTACCTCCACCATTTCATCCTTTTTAAAAATATTTAATCTTAGCCATACCTTTGCCTTTTTTTTCACCTCTCCATTATAACTAATCCTCATATATGTGGTTAAGCTAAGCATGTTATTAATCTTTTATTTAATCCACGTTTCATCCACAATAATTATTCCACATCAATCCTTAGTGGCCTTTAACTTAGCTCATCAAGTGAGCTCTTAATGTAATCAAATAATGCCAACTTGCAAAGGGGCCTTTTTCTCTAAAATAGTCATATGATAGGACTTTCTAGACATCTCTTTCTTACAATAAATAATATGTGATGGTGAAAACTGGTCCTTGTATTAGCTTTTCTTATTAATTTCTTCCAAAATTTCTATCTTTTGAAGAATAAAAAAATTAGATTTATTAATAAAATATTTTGGCCTTTTATTTGCACTTTAATTTTTTATTATAAATTTTCTTTTTTTAACCATTGAATAATTGAAAGGAATTCTCACCCTAAAAAATAAAAAAGAATATTTTCTCTTATAAACTTTTTTTTCTTTCACTTTCTTCACCACTAAAACTGAGTCCAAGAGTCCAAATGTAATAAAATATTCTTTTTAAAACTTTTATTCTAAGATGTCAAAGACCTTTTGTGAAAAAAAAATAGTTAGGTAATTATATGAATACATGTTAATGAATTATTTAATTAGGGTTATTTTTAAATTTAAAAAAAATTAACACTTTTTTTATATAATTTAAGGAATAAGAATTTTAATTCTAATTGGGGAAATAATAGAGTTATTTAAATTTTATTTTTTTGTTAATTTTCTATGCTAGTAAATTTTCTATGGAGGAATCCATTCACAAGTGGCTAGTAGGTTGTCTGGTTCAAGAAAGATGAGAAATTTTTGAAAGGCTGATGCTATTAAAATTGTTATCAAATGTGATCATATAGAGGTGAAAAAACAAAGTTTCACTACATGAGGAAACTAAAGAACAAAAAGCCAATTGATACCTATATAGCACAAACACTAAATATGTTAAGTAGAGATTAAAAACTAGGAAGATCATTAATTTTCTATCTTTTTAGTGCAACATAATAATTAAATATATGATTGATTCATGGAGGACAAGGATGAGATAAGACTAGTTGGCTAAATGCAATAATTAGCATACAAATTGACATATACAAGACATCAGTTGTTTCATATTGAGCATTTTACATTCAAGCCTAAGTTAAAGGATTTAGGCACAAATCTTTCATTATCTTTATAAAATCCACTTCTTTATTTTTATAACCATACTTCTTGCTCTAGCAAAGTACTCTATCATTCTCCATGCTCCAAATATTTATGGAGACTTTTATTAGAATTTTGCTTTATAAATGCATCTCTCTTTCATTACATCTTAACCTTCTCTAATTTGTAGCAGTAGAAGTAAATTAGTTAAAAGTAGAAATTTTTTTCATGTTACATATCTTACTCAAGCAAAGAACGATCGGATGTCTTCTCATCTTCTTTTGTTGACAAGGACTAAAGCAAATTTTGAATGTCAACATTTATGTATGATAATTATATTATCATTTTCTTTTTAGCAATAAAATGATATACTTAATTATTTGATGTGAAGAGAGGCTTTTCTTTTATATAGGAAAGATATTTCTCTTTACTCTAGTTCTTCTTAACTAGTTCATATGTAGGACCGAAGTTATGCTAAGATGGATTAGACTTTTATAAAACTCACAAAAAAAAAAATCAGTTTCAGTTAGGTTCAACCTAAAAAGCCTTACGAGTTTAGTTAAGCTTAAGTCTAAAATATTTTTCAAGATCTAGCCTATTCTAATCTAAGTCCAAACTTAGCCCATTCAAATTAGACCGATTAACACCAAATTCTTGTGTCTACCCAAAAGAAACCTCTAACTTGGATTAATTTAAACCTTTTAATTGAATTATACATAAATATTCATAAAATAATAATTCATCAAATAAACTACATTTAGATATGATCTAAAATTCAAATGGGCAAACAACTATATATCATAATAAAAATTAAAATAATTCTTACAAATCATACAAAATCGATAAAAATAGCTAAGTTAGGATTTGTTCAAGCTGGGTATTGGGATTAATCCTTGAGCCTAGAATTGGGCTTGGGTTCAAGCTAAGCTTGGGCAGTCAGAAATTGAATCAAACCTAGATTTTAAACCCAAGCCCAACCCAAGTATTTTTCTCCTAGCCTAATGCCTAACCTTATGTCACCCTAGCTCAATGAGCCTTAGGTTAAGCAAAGTTGACTACTCGCCCTATTGATGTGGGGTGTCCTAGGATTAGAAATGTCTTCATGTGGGGTGTCCTAGGAATGGTTGTCTTACATAGGTAACCATTAAGATAAGTCCAAATGGGTTGGTTAAGCCATATAATGAATCAAGTAACGGCAATATGGGCATAATTGATGCAAAACTTTGACTTCAAGCTATCAATCAAATTAAATGGTCCAAAAATCTTTGACATGTTATAAAACAAGCTCTTAATTGTAAGTTTGAATGGCCAACATCTTAAGAATATTTTTAAGAATATAAAACAAGCTCTTAATTGTAAGTTTGAATGGCCTTTATTTAATTCAACTTGATGTAACACATCTCTTTCTCTCTTACATGCCCACAGAGTGTGCATGCGCTTGGACATTTGCACAATTTTTTTAGAAAAAATCTTAATATCAAAGCATCTATCTTGCTTCCTTTCTAGGAGGTTCAACAATCCAAATGAGATCACTATGGTGTTCTTTGATTACAAACAATCTTTGTTGTGAGGTAATATAATCTTCAATAATTTAAAATCACAATATTTAGTATGTCATATCTAAATGATTAAAGATTTTTGGGATCTATACTTAGCCTATGTGATATGCTTTAAGAATTCATCAATACTAACCATATAATATAAAAATTACCTATGATATATTTTGTAAGTATCATAATGTTTTATTATTATTTTATATTATTTATTATGTTATATGGCTTTAATTATCATATTATTTAATATAATAGATACATTATACATTAACAATAATTCATCCTATATCATAAAAATATAAAGATAATACTATGATATTATATTATTATTATTGTTATATACTCAACTCAACTCATCTAAGCCTTTTTCTAACTACATAGGGTCAACTACATGAATCTGCTTCCTTCACTCTACTTTATTCAAGATTAAGTCAATATTCAAATTATAAATAGTTATATATTTTTTAATTATTTCTATCCATATTAGTTTAGGTCTATAATATAATAGAAGTATTTTAATATTATTTTATAGTAGCATAATATTATATATTATAACAATATAATTTTATAATAAAATATAACTATATTAATATTATAATAGAATAAATATAGTAAGGTAGACTTGGCTACATTCAAATATAGCCATATCCAGAATCCAATCACTTTCCTCACCTTTGGATTCATACGAATTCCAGAACACCCTATCTTTTTTATCTTTTTTATTTTTAGAATTCATGAACTATGTGAATTCAAAGGTAAAGAAGGTGATCGGATTTATGCTGGCTACATTTAAATGTAGCCAAATCTATCTCAATATATAATCATATTTTTATTATAATTATTTACTATAATATAATACATGATGAAGAATTTTTTTTATTTGATGTCCTTTTTCCTAATGAACGAGAGGTATTTTGATCTTCAAATCTCACTCCAACATTACAAGCGATCTTTAATACTCATACTCAAGCATGGTTTTAAGATCACTGGATTGAGCAATGATTCTATGGGTGAGGGTAATCTACAACTACTATAATGTAGGATTATTAGAGTGCAAGCAAATGCAGGGATCCAATTAGCTCTTCCTATATCACTAATTATCCTGAGTGAATCATCCTATATCAAATGCCCACTTTAGTTATATCTTTTCCTTTGTAAGGTTGTGCTAGTGCTCCATGATATGGAATCTATCACGTTTTCTTTATTACTAATACCAAAAGTTGGCATCATCATGAACACATTGAGAATTTGGAAGCAAATACCCTATAACTATTTAAAAGTTAATCCAAGCCATGATAGGCCGGCATTGCAAACCTAGTCAAACTTATTAGAAATTATCACATCTAGATAAGAGAACCAAGCATAATCATTTTCAGATTTCTCCAAAATTCGTAGCATTATGAGATTATGGTGTCTAAATCATGGTAGGTAATTTTCAATTCATTAATGCTTGATTTCTATCATCCTTCACTTAATGCCCTTATGTGTTACTCAGAAAAATCACTCAAAATCATCATCCGCATGGGTTAAACCATTTACTTTGTTTCATTAAATGGCACATTTCATAATGCCAATTCAAAGGAGGCAATGACAATAAGCTAAATTCTACTATGCTTTTGGTTATACGTGGGTTGTGCCATAAATAAAGAAAACTCCAAAGATATAAGTAAGTGGTATAAATGGCTGAAGGCATTTAAGTGGAGCTTTGAAAAGATAAGATTGAAACCGATTTCTCAAAATAATTATTAAAAAAACATCTTGGTTGAACCCTGACTATAACCCACACCACGCGAGGGACATCTAGAGTTTTTTTTAAAAAAAAAGTTATTTGAGCATTTTCCAAGTATTGTTTATGTTTGCAAGCTCTTATGGGGGTATTGAAAACTATATATCCACAACAACTTTGGACTCAATATTTCTAGCAGAAATCAAGAATGTATTATACAATCATAATATACATGTCTCATCCACATTGTCTTGTCAAAAAACCAGACTCTACCCCATTCAAGAATTGTTTTAGTTCTTGCATTCACGTTATATTATAGAGAATATTAAAGCCCACTGATAGAGTTATGAACCTTCTATCTAGATGGTGGAGCTATTATTAAGCTTCTTTATCATGGAAACTAAGCAAGCAGTGGAAATTGAAAAATATTTTTCATTGATGATGCATCAATTTCTATTTTAAGCAAAGCAGATGCTTTTGAGAATACAACTAACACGTCTAAACCAAATCATAGAAAGAATTATGGAGGAATTGATGAAAAAGTTATTCCAAAAGAATATGGATATGAATAAGTTTAGTTGATACATTGCTCCATAATTCTCTTTTTGCTTTTTCTTTGAGGGGCGGGAGAGGGAAGAGTTATTATTGGCAACTAGACTAGACTAGTAGAATAATTGATTATCTTGTAAAAGAAAGAATATTCAAACATCTACATCATCTTGAAAACTTTCTTTATTTGTTAAGTAATCACAGGCTAAAAGCACCCTCTCTTCAATTTTCACTACATAATTTTTCTAAAAGAAAATATAAAAAAATAACTTTTCATAATGCCTCTATCAAAACTCTTATCTCTTTAGTCTTCTCCAATATAATAACCATTGATTGGCCAATGCTGTTGTGGCTACCACTATCTAGCCAACTAGCAAGCACTAATCCTCTATTATTACATTTCATTTCTATCCATGGTGGATGAACGAGAAGGCTTCTCCTTCACTCAGATAACTAGTTAAATTTGTTGCCATTTTACAAGAATAAAGCTCGCAACTTAAACAAATACTGCTTCAAAAAATAGTTGAGAGCCCATAGATTAGGGTAAACTATATTAAGAGTTGTATGAGCATAACTATTAAGAACAGTGTTTTGAAAATTAAATCGGATCGATTGGTTCAATCAAAAATTGGTCATCAGTTCGATTTAATTTTATTATTAAAGTTAACTTTTATATAGCCGATGAAAACTAAAAAAAACTCATTGAATCGGTCGGATTTCGAACCGATTCAACCTAATTTTTAAATTTTTTATTTTTTATTTAAATTATATTTATATTTTATTATTTTATATTATTAAATTAAAAATTAATTATAATATTATTGATCCGATCAAATTGATTCATCTGGTCAAACCAATTGATTCACGATCTAAATGTGAAGCTAGTTTGTTATTCGATTTGATTTTTAAAACATTGATTAAGAGTGATGGATGTTCAATCATACTCCTTCATGCTAATCATTGATGATCAAAAAGTTTGCTAGTGTAGTCGCAGGTATCCATCAAGAATATATTTTAAAAAGATAGAATTTAAATGCAATGCGTTGTATGCTTGCCCTTTAATTTTATCTATTTCTTATCTTTTTTTTTTCAACACAAGAGAAAAAATAAAAATAAAAACGAAATCAAAAGGCTTGCACACATCACACCATAGTTAAGCTCCATTCATCTTTAAAACTAACTTACAAGGCCTGAATACCAATATTTATGTGGCATGGGGGCCAAGGTACATAACCTGTGTCTCTGTTTTTTAGAGAAACAATCTCACAGTCAGATAAAGGTAGATGATGCTTCACCATCCACATAGGAAACATCTCACCGCAAGAGGCGACAATTTTCTGATATCTTCCTGCCACCATGGCATCATAACTCCCTCTTTTAGGGACAGCTAAAAGTTCGACACCAATCTGTCTTATTCTCTTCTACCAATCCGTCCATCCATCCAGCCAATCATTCCAGATGAAAAGAGTCCATCTAAACACATGGATGCAATCAAATTCCAAGCACATAAATATCTTCAGGATGTTTTTCTTTTTATAAAATTATGCAATAACATCAGCCTGCTAACCAAACTCTGTCTGATTCCTCCCATAACTACACCTCAAAGAGCTACTGCAATCCATCTAAAAAGATGGATGCAACTTTAAAAAAAATCAGCTAGCAAAATCTAGAAGGCATCAAATAATCAAAATTTGAACAATTTATACAATTGAAATGGTTGATTGATTGGTCTCTTGGGCTTGTTGGTGGACGAATAAATGTTTAGAAGTAATACGGGAGGTTCATTTGACCAGCCAAATTGAGAGACCATTACAATAATAATCATAATTGAAAATTAAAAAAAAATAAATCATTCAGTGAAATTGCGTGAGTGTGACGAAGCCTTATCCGGACCGCAACGACATGACATGACGTTTCCTCGATTATCTAATTCATCCACCCATCCATCCCATTTTAATAATCTTATCGCTTTATAATATCAAAGAGCGAAACCGTTAAAAAAAAAAAACGTAACAATTTCAGCCAAACATTAAACTTCATTCTTCTTCGAAGCTTTTTTTTTTTTTTTTTTTAAACCCTTTCCTGCCCATTTTAGTACCGTCCCTATTGCCCCGATATGGCTTATTTACACCACATCATGGCGCTTCTCGAGCCTCCCCGAAATAAGTAGCAAGAAAAAAAAAAAAAAAAGTTCAAAAAAAAAAAAAAAAAGATCCATAGGCATGATGTGGAATTGCGATTTTACCCTCGACGGAATTTGCCATTTCTATCCCCAGAGGGCGCCGACCTCCCGGAGCCTGGGGACAAGTAGGCCTCTGAGGTGGAGCGCCATCAGACCCTCCAGCCCCCCCACCGGAGCGCCGCCGATGAAGAGCGCCGGCAGCCCCACCGCGGCAGCGGCCGCAGCAGCCGCCGTTTCCTCCGCCTCTTCCAATTCCATCACCGTCGGGTGGACCCCCAACGTGGCGAGGAGGCGCTTCATGACGTGGCACATGCAGCAGCCCCGCCTGCTGAA
The DNA here is from genome assembly GCA_900491605.1 of Calamus simplicifolius. NCBI lineage: Eukaryota > Viridiplantae > Streptophyta > Magnoliopsida > Arecales > Arecaceae > Calamus > Calamus simplicifolius. Next base: position 857,125 of record UESW01004122.1, read on the forward strand.
GATTACCACCGGGTTCTCCCCTATCAGCCGCTCGATCCACTTCTCTGGCGGCTCCGCCCCGTCGATCGACAGAGCCGCCCCCCTCATCTTCCCCCCAGTCCCCGCTGCTGCCGTAGTCGCTGCCGCCGCGGCTGCCACCGCCACCATGTCCCCGCCCGCGAGCGGCCGGCACCTCACCCTCTGCATCGCCATCGCTTTCCTCAACAAGATCGCCGAGATCTGAAACCGAGAGAGAAGAAGTAGAAGAAGAGGAGCGAACAAGAGGCGAGAGCGAGATCGGCGGAAGAGAGAAAGGGAGAGGGGGGGATTTATAAAATTTCTTGAAGAGCGAGAGGAGGAGGGGTAGGGGCTTCACATGGGGGTGCGGCGGTGACGTCACCATGACGGTGACGGTAAACAGTGGGCCTGGGCTTGCGTCACGTGGCCGGGAGGGCCGGGGCAGGCGTCACCTCCCACCACGCCCCACAGTCCGTCCGTCCATCCGTCCTTCCGGCGTGCCCCCCTCCGTCTGACGTCACGTCCCGATATGGACACGTGGATAAAATTTATCCGCTGGACGATTTACCACGGCCGATGGGGTCCATAGGAGATCGACCGGTGGTACACGTGGCAGTATCGGGGACCGTCAACGTCTTTTAGAGGGGGGCGTTAGTGGGGCGTCCACATTTGACAACCCCACGTCATGGCTTGGCGATAAACTAAAGCCACAGCCCGGACGTTACCTCGTTCTGTCGCATGATTGGTGACGGGTCATCCAATCAACGGCGGGGAGGAGTGCCATGACATCGATGTAAATATCAGCAAACGACGAGGGCGTGGTGGGGAATGGAGCACGGATGGTCTTAATGGCCACCTTTAGGATGGGGGTGGAGGATAAGATGTGTCCGAAGCTTTCGGTGCAAACAAGGATGGGCCAATGACGGGGTCCCACGTGTGAGTAGATAACGGATCTATGAGGGAGGGCGTTGACGTGGCGTGCCAACTGCCAAGGTGGCAACAGTGCTTCGCACTCAAAGGCAACAGCCTTTCCTTTCTTAACTAAGGGTTTGTAATCATGGTTGTCGGATCCGATTCAGGCATTGATCTGGTTAGGACTTGAGTCATCGGATCATTAGTTCAACTATTGGATCACTGATTGAACCATTGATTAATTATTTTAATATTAAAATATATTTATATTAATAAAAATTATTTTTTAATAGAACTTTAAGATTAATATGATCAAATTATTTCAAATTATTTATACATCTAATTTTATGTAAAAATTGGACTGATTTAATATCTACGTTTTGGTTCAATCGGTTGATACGATTCGGTTCGATTCGGATAACTATGTTTATAATAATAGAAGGGGAGTCCTATGGGCCTCTTTTAAAACTTACGTGACGTTAGCTCTTTCGTTATGCTACTAGTGGGGGGTTTGATTGTGGTGCTAAAGTTTTGTCTGCCATGTATCCCGGATGAGGGCCTCCCTCTCGGAGTGCGTAAGAGAAAACGCCAAGTAAAACACCGTAAGCAAAGCAATTCATGTGAGGGAAGGCTGGCAGCTGGCCCATGCTGATGGCAATCGCTGCCTACCGACGTTGACAACCAAAGGGATGCACTCCTATCCCAAACGCTTGCATGCCGACTCCCATATTAATTTGGTGTTATGAGTTCAGCTAAACAAATCTTGCCCTTCTAATTGCATGGTTGTACGTTATTCTTCAATAAGGGTTGTTATATTGGCATGCCACTGCCAATTCAATCCCATGAAATTCCAAAACCCAAGAGATGTACATCACTGATGTAGTAATACCATACATTTTTGTATGGGATGCTGGTAAAATGATGGGATCCATAGTTTATCGATTCTATTTTTGCTCACTCAAATGTACGATTGGATTGCAAATATGCAATTCAATCCATCATTCCAAATGTATCCTAATTAGTGTATTCAAGTTTATACATATTATTTGCTAAAGAGTAAGATAGGAACTTGAAGGTAGATTGCTTTACGATCATCTTTTTAGCTAATCAGCACTTTAATTTGTTCAAAACATGCATGACTTTTCTTTCTCTGCTAACTCGCAACCTAGATGGTACGAAAATTACAATGCATAAAGTATTGACGTCCAAACTTAGTCATCAAATATCAATTGAGTATTTAGCTTTAGCTCAGCCTGAGTAGTGCATGTTTCCCAGCTGATAAGTCCCCTTTTGCATGAAGAGAAGATAACGCATGAAAGGAGCCAAGTTTTTCGCTAGAGAAAACCTAGAGCTCTCTACACAAGCACTTTAGATTTTAAAGACTAGGAAAAAATTGCTTTCCTATGGAGCGTTTGACTATTTTTATAGATGCTTGGAGGGATTAATGTTTGACTCTCTCATTGGATAGTTTTGATAGGCGCAATCATCAGATAAATTAGTAAATAAAATCATTTCGGAATTATATGGTAGAACCCTACCTTAATTGGTTTTCATTACGAATAAGATGAGAATCCCAATAGGTTAACTCCTTCGTCACCATTCTAAAAAAATAAGAATACCTAGCAGCGTTGCATCCAATCATAATTGTCCATCATATATGGTAGTTTAGTCAGATCAATGAGATTAGTTTGACCTACATTAGTTGCATGCATGACTTCTATCTCCTAGTAACTTCTAACCTACGCAACACAAATTATAACAGATGAAGTGCCATTATTCAATATTCATGCAGCTTGTCCAAGCAAATCTAAATGTCAAAGTAAATCACACATATGCATTTAAGTAATATTTTTATTTAATTTTAACTTTTTTTTATAAAAGAATTCATTCTTTACTTTTTCTACCATGCTTCTTTTGGTTATACGTAGGTAATGCTATAAATAAAATGAAGCCTAACAACATAACGAAATGGTATTATAAGAGGCTGAACACATTAAATAAAACTATTGAACCTCTGTTGCCAGATAAATTACAAAAGAATATCCAAGTTGTACCTTTCTTTGTCACATTATGCAAAAATGAGAAACTACCACCCTGAGGGGTGGTCAGGGGTGGTCAAGCGAGGCACAACTTGCGCTCCTGCAAGGAGCATGGCAGCACATGTGGGAGCACAGTGCCAGGCATGAGAGTTGGCAGGTTGACTTGCATACCAGACTACTTACACGTGCAAAGCATATGCTTTTAAAAGTGCAATCGCTCTCTTCCTCGCTTGTTATGAAGTTTGTATACATAGTAATTCAACAAGCTACTTGCTTTCTCTGACCAAGTTGCATTATAATCATAAGGTCCCGAGCAAACCATTCACATGTGTGCAGCGATTAAGAGTACTTGTGTTATAATATTGTGTGATGCCCCCTCTCAATAATTTCACATCAAAAAAATTAGGGGTTGGTTATATGATTTATAACCAGTTAAAGAAGATGGATAAATACCAATTGAATCTCTTTTGGACTGTGATGGCCCAAGTTGGTATGGACAATATCTAATGGGGCCAGTGGGCCCCCATGAGCCACAATGACAGCATCCGGACTTGGCAACTCGGCCTTCCCTTCATCCGCCACCTTTTCTCTCTCCTCCACATGGTTGCTCGGCCTCGGCCCTAGCTTTCGATTGAGTCCGAGCTCCCCCAGCCATGCATGTGTTTTGCATGATCGTGCATGCGACCTCGAACCCCGTTCTCGTCTCCTGCAGTCGCCCAGGTTCCTCAGCTCCGCTCCTAGCTGCTGAGCCCCCCTCGATCTCGCACGGCCTCGACCTCGATTCTTCCACTCGGCACTCGGCTGCCCCTCAGCCTCGTACGGCCTCGGCCTCGCACGACCTCCGCCTGGCTCTTCCACTCGGCACTCGGCTGCCCCCTCGGCCTCGTACGGGCTTGGCCTCGGCCTCAACTCTTCCCCTCGGCCACCATGAACAGTGCTCGGCCACCTCAGCCTCGGCCTCGGTCCCAATCGGCCTCGGCTTCGATCGGCCTCGGCTCTAGTTGGCCTCAGCTCCCAGCACCGAGCTCCCCTCGGCCTCAGCTCCCAAGCTCCCCTCGGCCTCGCACGGCCTCAGCTTCAGCTCCTAGCACCGAGCTCCCCTCGGCCTTGGCTCTTCCACTCGGCCTTGGCCTCAGCTCCTAGCACCGAGCTCCCCTCAGCACTCGGCTGCCCCCTCGGCCTCGCACCGCCTCGGCCTCGGCACCAAGTTCTCCCTCAGTCTCGTACGGCCTCGGCACCAAGCTCCCATGGCACTCGGCCCCTGTCTCCTTTCTGATGGATGCCTCAGCCCCTCGGCACTCGGCCTCGGCCTCGGGCCTGTTCCCCTTGGCACTCGGCCTCAGCCTCGGGCCTGCAGCCGCCCGAGCCCCCCTCGGCCACAGTCTCAGACCAGCTTCCACTCGGTGTCGGCCCCTTCCCTTGGCCTCATGTGGCCTCGGACTTCTTTCCCTGCAGGCCCCGTCGGCCTCGGTTTGGACCCTGCAGCCCCCTCGGCCTCAGCCATGAACAATGCCTTGCACATGAATAGTATCATGCAAGCACTCCATAATCAATGCTCTACAAGGACTGCAAGTAGGTGACGTGAGGGATACGTCTAGCCAACACTGTAACAGTCGGCCATGCCCTACAGCAGCCTACAACAACCATTCAAGCCGAGCAGCACCTACCATCCAGCTGCAGCCACCTACTTTGATGGGACATGGCCTGTAACCTGATAAGTCGCATGCGAGTAAGCTCCACAGCGCCTAAGACTGCCAAGTAGACCCGCTAATCGGCTTTCTGCCAAAATCACGGGCGGTTACCGATATACAATGAGCAGTTGTCGATATCTACGGTGCGTGCTTAGCAACTACGCACCCACCCGCCGCTTATTGAGCCGATCCTAACGGAAGGATTTGACTATTATCGACGAAGGGTAAGAGGGACCCCCGAATAGGTATAAAAAGACCTTGACCCCCAAGGAGGGGGGGCTGAATCTCTACTCTCTCATTCAGATCTCTGTTCTCCAAATCGCTGACTTAAGCGTCGGAGGGTCCCTGCCGGAACCACCGGTCCGGGACTTTTCTTGCAAGTTCTCGGCTAAAGGAGGCGGTCCCTATCATTCATCTGAAGGCCTATGAAGCATTTCTGTCGCCTGACGCTCCTCAAAAGTGATTTGGCAGCAACAATATCTGTCTTGCTTTCTTGTAACGAAAAGAGTTCGTGGGTGCTGTAGGCCCAACACCCAGATCGTTACAATATGGTATCAAAGCCACGCACCAGCCGAAAGTGCAAAGGTTAAGTGTCACATAAGGCAAAGTGCTACATCGATGAGAGCCACCTCTTACATAGCAAAGTGCTACATTGATGGCATGATGGTTATGATCAATTGCTCCTAGCGACGAGATCATCGATCGCCTCTGTAAGGGGTAGATTGTGATGTCTCTCCTAATAGTTCCATATCGAAAAATTAAGAGTTGGTTGTATGGTTTATAATCAGTAAAGGAAGATGGACAAATACCAATTGGATCTCTTTTGGACTATGATGATCCAAATTAATGTAAATCTTATTCATTTTACTTTTTTATAACGAAATATTCGTAGACGCTGCGGTCAGGCTCAAGTCGTTACATACTCTGTAATAGGCGAATCGGAAGGGTGTGAATCGAGGAAAGGGGAGAAAAAAACAAAAAAAGGGAAAAAGTAAAGAAAGAAAAGGAAAGAAAAATTCCCGATATTTGCACGCGTAGAGTAAGACAATTTTGTTGGCAGAAGTATGGGGCCTACTCCTGATTCAGGGTGTCAGTAATAAGCAGTGGGAGCAGATGTTTCCATGGGGCAGGCGCCGCAGCTGATCCTGTCTCCCTCCCGAGGGACTACGTGTCAGAAGATCCACGTTTTGCTGGCCGTGGACAGGGACCCGCACCCGTGGTTGACCACGAGACTCCTGATGACGGCAGCCAGAGGGAGGATTTGTGTCAGCGACGTCTGGGCTTGTCCGCTTTCTGGATATTTGTCGGGTCTAAGGCGACTTGCTTCCCCTCCCGGACCGCGACGACGAACCTCGTGACCAAAGCGCTCCTTTAATGTGTTCAGCCAAACCCTCTTTGCTTGGGGGACCACCGTCAGATGGTGGTTCCTCGCTCGACTTGGAGGCCTTGGGGGCTCTTCGCAAAACATTACCGAACTTTTAACTCCCCGAAGTCTTTTCCTTTATACGTGCCGCGATGACCGGAACGCACGTGCCCACAAGGTACTGTAATACTGTTTCACGAGTTGGCATCGTCGCAGAACGGATCGATCCGTTAGGGTTTTTTATTTATTTTAAATCGTCCTCTGCGGAGAACCTAATTGCTTGCAGTAATCAACTTGTTCTTTTACGATTATACAAAAGAACGATAGTACTTGGGCTTCGGTAAACATGCCAAAATGTTTTATGAAAAGGTTTTATGTACTATGCACGCGCATTGCACTGATGATTAATCACGTTTTTATGAACGTAATGATTGATCACGTACATGTATAATTATGTATGATAAAAAATAATTTTATTTTTTTATAAATCATATGTAAAGTTGAATGCATGCATAGCCAATCAGCATACGGTGCATGCATTCGCACAATGCAAAACTTTTTTAAATTATATTTCTTAAATAATAAATAAATTTAAGGGTAAAATATATTTCGCTACAAATAAATAAAATACTGGTAATAGGTCTCCATCGACTAGTTTATAATTATAGTGATTAATGAAAGTTTATGCCACCACATTTGTATCTATTATGATAATAAGAGCTAATTATAGCATGCTCCTTCAATTTTGATCGATTTAAATATTTAACCTAAAAACTCTTATTTTTAGGATCCTGAAACTCCATTATAATAAAGGCCATTTCATTACAATAGAAGCCGTTCCATTCATTTTCATCATGAGATGTTAGCATGTAATGATCTGTACAAAATTTGAATAATACTAATATTAACCTTTAGTTTTAGCTTTGAAAGGTGTGTGAATTTGATGGGCAAAGAGAAAGGGCACATGTTAATCATGTGATCCTTTCTATCATTCCCAGTTGGTTAGGTCTTTAATACGGGTATAATTGAGTCGAGACAGCTCGCGAGTAGCTCGAAATCGATTCGAAAAATACTTAAAATTTACTCGCTACTTATTGAGTTGAGCTCAAGCTTGAGCTACTTAAGTATATTATCGAATCGAGTTCGAGTATTAAAATACTCGGTTCGAAAAGCTCGCGAGCTTAATCTAGTTTACTTAATTTTACTATTTTATCCTTATAATAATATATATTTATAATATTTTTCTAAATATATATATATTTTAAAATTTTTAATTAAAAATATGTTTTATTTTAATTTAAAATTTATTTTTTAAATTTTTACATAAAAATTCAAGTCGAATCGAGTTAAACTTGAGTATATCGAGTATTTCATCGAGCTCGAGTTCAAGCTCTAAATAAGAAATTCGATCGAGCTCGAGCCGAGTTTCAAGCTTCAAATTTTAGAGTTGAGCCGCACTAAAGCTTGGCACTATGTCGACTCGATTCGACTCAATTACACCTCTAGTCTTTAATCAAGTCATCTCTTTTATGCAATGAAGAGAGTGAAAAGGATAGAACCTAAAATCATCTCCATGGCATCAAGCTAGATGTCTGGCCAATCATCCATCCACGATTCTGACTATAGCTCCACGGAAATGCCAATCTACGCTACACTTACAGGTTAAGGACTCCATTAAAAACCTTTTAGACTGCCCCGCAAATTCTATATGCCTATTTTATGGGTGCTTCACATATAAGATATAATGCTAAGAAGAGAGGGTTAAAAGCTCTATTTTTAATTTTTAAGAAAGGACTTCTAAATTTCTTGCAAGTTAGAAGAGGATGTGAGTTTTTCGCTGGCATAATCCTTCTTCGGATCTGTAGATCAAACAGAAAACACTTGATTTGCTACACGCTCACATCTTGGGTGGTGAGTGAGGTTCTTTTGGCGCTCATATAGGGTGGCAAGAGGAATTGGGATGACATTATAAGCCACATGGTTGATTTTAGCCCTTAAAAGCATATATGTAATTTAATAATAATTGATGAGGAGTAAAATCATCATTGCATTATTGATTGCCCACATCGATAATTGGGTCATGCCCAATCCAAACACCCTACCAGCCAGTCGGCATAACATCCAAGCGACGAAGCCGAATCACCTTTGACAAAGTTAGGTCGTCCCGACAACCCGAGCTATCCTCATACCTCGGCCATCTGAGCTGAGCCATTCCTCGGTAACCCGAGCTATCCTCATACTTCGGCCATCTGAGCCGAGCCATTCCTCGGTAACCCAAGCTATCTTCATACCTCGGCCATCCGAGCCGACCGTACCTCGACCATCCGAGCCGATCCATTCTATACCTCGAAAAACCAAGTTATTCCTCATTCTGGCCGAACCATGGCATTCAAAATACCTCTGCAGAATCCGGTGCAGGAGAGTTCGAATTCACTGTAACTGAATAAGATTCCAAGCGGCGAATCATGCCAGAAGTGGCCTAGGACCCGTAAGAGTGGCCTAGGTCTATGTGATCACTGAATCTTAAGGCATCAACCAGCTCTCCCAGCCATCGATCCTCTAACTGACAAGATGTGGACCTTACCGGCCTCGTAACAAACTTGATTCGAGTCCGTCTCGAATCCTAACAGTTTTCAGACCCCATCCAGGGCACGTCCAAGGAATCAGATGATCGCCTATAAATACCACAGCCCTCCAACCTCTCAGGTAGGCCAATTTTGTACGCAATTCTTACGCATACTTTTACGCTATTCACTAGCTCTGATACTCCATTGAAGCTCTCCCTGAGCTCAGAGCTCTCGAGAGAGAACACCCACCAAAAGGGGAACTCCTCTGTTAGAGTCTTCTTCTCACATCTGCTTGCTGTGAATCTTCACTGACTTGGGCGTCGGAGGGTCCTCCGCAGAAGGCAACCCCTACAGCACCCTCTGCATGCAGACTGTTTTGCAGGTTCCACTCTGAGGCGATGAGATCAGCGTCCGGATTAGGAGCCAGAAGCGCACCCGAGTCGGAAAACAGATTTCCACGTCAACAGATTGGTGCTAGAGAAAGGGCCTCAAGTCCCATAAACTTGTGATCCAGGAGACATGACTCAAGAACCAGAGAAAAGCATCCTCTAATGGCCAATCGGAAGAGAGCTACATCTGAAGCTCAAGACCAGGCCGCCTTTCAAAGGCCTGATCCGATTAAGGTACGATACCTCCACTTCCACCGCCACTGCCGGCTGAAACCCCTTCGCCACCGACAATGGTGGTAACGTTGGACCAGTTCACCACTCTGGTCTAGCAGGTCCAAGCATTGACCCAGTTGGTCCAGGGGCTCCAGGCGACCCCTGGCCCTGCCGTTCCCACTCCTCAGCTTCACGAAGAGGTCGTTGTCCCTGCTCCACCAGCAAATTTCTTCCTCTAATCCGCCGGAAGCAGCAGATTATCATCGCCAGCCCGCAAAGGCAAAACTAGCGCCGCAGCGAGCTGGAGGGAAGAGCCCGCTCAGATCTAGGCGGGTTCGCTCCCCTTCCCTAGTGTCTTCCCAAACTCGACACCGCTGCCGCCTTCCCATCGCCCGATCCCTCCTACCACTCTGGATGAGGGGATCAGGCTGCAGATGCAGGAGATACGGCAAGAATGGTGTCGGGAGTTGGACGCCGCCAGACAAGCTCCTCCATCCCAGCCGAAAGCGGAATAGGGCATCCCCTTCCCCGAGAGGATCATGAGGGAAGTGATTCCCTCTCATGTCAAGCTCCCTACCATCGAGCCATATCATGGATCCACTGATCCCGACGACCATCTCAGCAGCTTCAGATCCATCATGATGTTCCACGGGGCATAGATGCGATCTTATGCAGAGCCTTCCCCTTCACTTTAAGGGGATCTGCCCGAACCTGGTTCAACATCTTAAAGCTAGGTTCCATTGATTCTTTTGACGAGCTGAGCTATCTGCTCATCAGCCAGTTCATCAGCAGCCGTCGCCAGCGATGGAGATCCGATTCCCTCTCCGAGGTCAAGTAGAGAGAGGGGGAATCACTGAAGAATTACCTTGGCCGCTTCAACACGGCCATCTTAGAAGTCGACCATCTCAACCATGAGGTGGCCATGTCTGCCCTGACCGGAGGGTGTCCAAGGAGGGAGACTTCTACCTAGCTTTGGAGGTTAATTACCTGAAGAGCCTTTCGGACATGATGTTCCTGGGACAAGTATGCCAGAATGGAAGAATCGAGGAGGTCAGCTCGGACTGAGCAGCTAAAGAAGAAAGAGGCAAAGGGCTTGGACAAGTAGCGGGCCCACCGCCTCGCTAGCCCGCCTCGCCACCGCAGAGCTCCTCCGTCGCCGCCTCGAGACCGAATTTGGAGTCCAGCCCGAAGGTTCGACCGCTATACTCCCCTTACCGCGCCAAGAGCACATATCCTAATGGAGATTGAGCGACAAATTCCCCGGCCTTCCCCTCTCCGAGGCAATGCAACTCGGAGGGACCCTGCCAAGTACTGCCACTTTCATCGGGACTACGGGCACGATACTGAAGACTGCTAGCAGCTAAAGAATGAGATCGAGCGATTAATCCGGCGGGGCAGACTGGACCAGTTCAGGAGCCCCCTGAGCCGAACAATGAGGAGAATCACCAACCCGAACCTCGCCAACTTCCTCCACCAAATCCCCCGGTCCTCGGCAATGTCAACGTGATAACGACGATCAGATCCCCATCCTCTTGGCCAGGCGAGGAGGAAAGCTCGCCAAAGAAAGTTCGAGTCAATGAGCTCACCTTCTCTGATGAAGACCTTGGGGAGGTACAGTACCCCACGATGATGCTCTGGTTGTATCTTTAAATATGAACAATTATGATGTACACCGAATTTTGGTTGATAGTGGAAGCTCTGTTAACGTTCTGTATTTCGATGCCTTTGTGAGGTTAAAATTCTGGGTAGAAAGCCTCTGACCGGTGGAGTCCACCCTAGTGGGCTTCACAGGTGACTCCATAATCCCTGAAGGAGTCATCACTCTATCAGTCCGAGCTGGCACCTGGCCCCGCATGGCTACCATATTCATGGATTTCCTCATGACCAAGCTCGGATCTCCCTACAATGCCATCCTCGGTAGACCGGGGCAAATCTCTCTCAAGCCATTATTTCCGTTCCCTATCTCGCCATAAAATTTCCCACTGAATGGGGAGTGGGGGTTGTTCGAGGAAGTCAGATCATAGTCGGCATTGCTTTGTTGCCGACCTTCAATCCAGAAAGCCCGAGGTGGATGGGCTGGACGCTCAGGAAGATCTCGCCGAGCAACGAGGAGAGCCGGCCGAAGAACTGGAGGAGGTACCACTTGACGAGGCTCGGCCCGACCGAACTATAAAGGTCGGATCGCAACTGGAAGGAAAGCTTCGGCAAGAATTAATTGAGTTCCTTTGGAGGAATGCCGACGTCTTCGCCTGGTCTGCATCGGATATGCCTGGAATCAGCCCAGACGTCCTGGTCCACCGCCTCAGCGTGGACGAAACATTCAGGGCCATTAAGCAGAAGAAAAGAAGCTTCGCCCCAGAGCACCAAAAGGCCATCGAAGAAGAGGTGGATAAGCTCATCAAAGCCAAGTTTATCTGGGAGGTTAGTTACCCCGACTTGCTGGCGAATGTGGTCATGGTGAAGAAGTCGAATGGCAAATGAAGGATCTGCATCGACTTCACGACCTCAATAAGGCCTGCCCAAAGATAGCTTCCCTCTTCCGCGGATTGACTAGCTTGTGGATTCAACTTCAGGCTATCAAATGCTAACTTTTATGGATGCCTATTCGGGCTACAACCAGATCCGAATGGCGCCTGAAGATGAGGAGAAAATCGCCTTCATCACCGACCGAGGTATCTATTGCTACCGAGTTATGCCCTTTGGTTTGAAAAATGCAGGTGTCACCTACCAAAGGCTGGTCAACAAAGTCTTCAAGGAGCAAATCAGTTAGAACATGGAGGTGTATGTTGATGATATGCTGGTAAAAGCAAGGAGGCATCCCAGTGAAGGGAGAAATAGTCTCCGGGTATGCATTTTTAAAAATTGATAACTATTATCATTGCGAAAAATTAAAAGATTATATATTAATCTATCTAATATGCATCAAGATCATATCTTTGCCTATATATTTAGGGTCGTTTGATCTAAAATATGCATATAAAAATATCAAGATCATATCTTGATCTTCAAGATGACTAGTCACACTATTATCTTGAAGCCTGCCTTAAGATCTAGGGATCAAATCACTTACCTTAAGAACAGTAGGTAAATCCTTATTGCTCTGCAGCCGATCAATCATCCGGCCTCTAGTATCGTCCATGCGAAGCCCCGAATGATCAGATTTTCGGTAGTGCTAGCTCGCGGAAAAATAGCTTTGCTGATCTTGAATCCCCTCACTTGAATCTTCCTCTAAGATCCACCAGGCTTCCGCTAACACCAGAATTACAAGGATTTCTATTCTAACATTTAGAATTACAATCCACGATAATTTAGAATTACAATCCACGACAAATCGTGTATTGTTGTTCTATTTTTTTGTTTGTGTTCTTTGGTGAGGGAATGCCCTCTATTTATAGTCTCGATTTAGCCTTGACATTTAATTCTAACATTAAGAATCCATGTTTGGCAAAAGCGAAGAGACGCGAAGGCGCGGCGCTTGGTTTAATTCCGACGTTCGG
>UESW01004122.1:872644-920019 GCA_900491605.1 Calamus simplicifolius
GTTTGAACATTTCAAACGACTCAGATTTATGTCTCATAAGATAGACATAACCGAACCTAGAAAGGTCGTCTGTAAAAGTAATGAAGTAGTAATATCCACCTTTGGCACAAGTGCTCATTGGTCCACATACATCAGTATGTACTAGACCCAATAGCTCTTTGGCTCTTTCACCTTTTCCAGTAAAAGATGACTTGGTCATTTTACCAAGAAGACATGATTCACAGGTAGTTAATGATTCACAATCATCAACTCGAAGGATGCCCTCCTGAGTTAACCTGTTTAATCTGTTCTTGTTGATATGACCCAGCCGATGGTGCCAAAGATAAATATCTGTGACATCAGTTGTTCTAGGGCGCTTACTTGATTGGTACACTACATTCACAGGCTGTGATAATATATAAATGCCATTAGATAAATGCCCAGTCATTACAGTGACTCCATTCATAATGATATTCAAAGTAACATCCTTTATTGAAATTTCATAATGACTTTTGGCCAGAAGGCCTACAGAAATTACGTTCAACAAGAACGTTGGGCAAAAATGACAATCATTTAGTATAATGACATTTCTATTGAAAACTATTTCAAGAACTCCTAATGCCAGAACTGGAACTAATCTTCCATCGCCGACATTAAGGAATCTTTCATTGTCCTCAAATCTTCTAGTGACCTGTAGTCCCTGCATGAATTGCAAATGTTAAAAGGACTCCCGGTATCCAATACCCAGGTCTGATTATCATATACAGAAAAATTACAAGGTGTTATCATATAAATACCTTGTTGAGCAACATCTTGCTCCTTTTTCTTCTTTGGCCTGTTTGGATCAAGTGTGGCAATGTAAAGAGGACAGTTCCTCTTCCAGTGCCCTTGCATCTTGCAGTGAAAGCATTCAGCTTGACTTTTATCAACTTTCTTCTTCTGCATCTGACCCCTTATAGATGTCCTAGCATGTTGCACCTTTTATTATTCTTTTTCTTCTTCCTTTCCCAAAGGGTTTACGCCCTACCTTAGATCCTTCAACCACATTAACCAAACCCTTAGAGAGCTGGTTATCCTTCTCAAAGTTCTGTAACAACCCCAACAAACCGTGGTAGTTGACTGCAGGCTTTGTCATTCGAAAATGAGTAAGGAAAGGTCGGAAGGATGGAGGCAAGGAATTCAGGATCGCATCTTTTCCCAACTGCTCATGTAAGGGAAAGCCGAGCTTGCTTAGGAGTTCTATCTTCTCGATCATGTACAATACATGATCAGTGACAGGAGATCCATCCCTCATTCGAGCATTGAAAATAGCACAACTAGTCTTGTGCCTTTCAACATCGTCGGGTGTGCCGAAAGATTCATTCAACGCTTGAATGATTTCTTCTGGCTGAGCATTCTCGAACCGGCGACCGAATTCATCGTTCATTGCTGCTAGCATGATACAACGCACGCTAGTTCTATCATTGAGCCACTTCTGATAAGTGTCTCTCTCAGAACTTTGGGTGTTTGCATCAGGTATCTTTGGTGCAGGATTATTCAGAATATATAGAATCCTCTCATGCTCAAGGACGATCTTAAGTTTTCTGAACCAGCTATTGAAATTGGAACCATTCAATTTGTCACTATCCAATAGGGACCTTAATGATAAATTAGTGGCCATGTTCTGCATAAGGAAAAACTAAAGTTTATTAGTATATAAATTGATTCAGTCTAAAGACTTGGACTTTAGTCTAAAGATTCTCCACTATTTTGTTCAAATTGGCAGCCTCTACACCCAATTCGAAGAATTATTCTTAATTCTTTAGCGGGCACTAAGATCTACATAAACTACATACAGGCCCAAGTGAAGCTTGGCTAACCCATATGCATCTAAGAGTAGGTTCAAAACTAATTATTTTCCCAAACAATTCTTAGTGTTCAGTTTTGCCCCATGTACCTCTTCAGCAGGCATGAAGTGCCTCCACTGAAAGTTCTGGTTAGGTCCAACCATTAAATGATATAATCAGTGAACCTATCAATAGACAACCAAGCCCGAGTGAAGCTCGGCTCACCTGACTATTTATTTAATAGTTACGCTGACTTATCATATAATGAATGATAATTCCGATGGTTGACAAGCACCAGGCATGGAGTGCCTCCAATGATTATCAAGACATCGGACTCATTATCACCCACCTTAATGGGAGGCTATGATCTAGTTATCATATAACTATTTTATTTTAAGGACCTAATAATTTTAGAGGATTTTAATAATATGAAGATAAATTGACTAATCAAGTTCTTCCACTGAATCTATGAAATCGGTAGAATGAAACAAGATTAAGTCAGGTTAAGTGGCACTTAAATCAGTCATACTGATATCCTTACAGGCATGGGTCAACCCGAATCAGGTAAATGATCTGAATCATAAATGGTTCACCACAATGACCAGATGAGAGAGATCGATAGGAGGGATATGCCATTAGCTCGTTAAAGATGCATCAATACGAGTAGCTCCCAATTAAAAACCATTCGATCGTTGATCCTAGAGCAACTTGCCATCCCACCTTGACATCATATGGTTAACCAATTCTGATTTGACCATCTAATAGATTCATGCTCAACCACGGAGCTTAATCTACTTCCATTTGGTTTAATCAAAGAGAAGGACTTGATCAACTACAACTATTGTTTGATTTAGAGCATTCTTAACCTAATCTAATTAGATTTGAACAAATACTCTTTTAGTCCAGTTGATTTAAACCTTAGAGTCTAACTCTTTATGGACCCGATTTAGCTAACCCAAATGATTAAATATATTTCATGTTAACATGTCATATATTTCAATCAAGCATAATGTTACTGCTCATAATTCCTATATTTAGATCATATCTAAAAAAAATTATGAACTAATATTTGACATTCAAATAAACTCTCATAAATATTTGTATGTTTTATAACATAGACATCATGCCATCATATATCATATCTATGTTTTTATACTAAATATGAAAATATTATGGTTTTATACAACATCAATATGTATCAAATATAAATATCTTTTGAGAGTGTGTGTAATCTATGTTTTGGTGCCAAAGCATAATTTAAATTTTCTTTAAACAAAGCATCAACGATAAAACAATCGCACGGCAATATGTCACAGAATACCTCATTGAATGGGTAATTCGGATTTTCAATCCACCTGTGACTATATGGCCTTGTGATAAGTTTTAGCCATAATTACATAATTAATGAGAATATTAATTTACATGCAATAAATTAGATCATTAACAAAACCAAGGCTCTGATACCATTTGAAAGAAGAATAGTCTCCGAGGCATGCATATTTTTAAAAATTGATAACTATTATCATTGCGGAAATTAAAAGATTACATATTAATCTATCTAATATGTATCAAGATCATATCTTTGCCTATATATTCAGGGTCATTTGATCTAAAATATGCATATAAAAATATCAAGATCATATCTTGATCTTCAAGATGACTAGTCACACTATATCTTGAAGCATGCCTTAAGATCTAGGGATCAAATCACTTACCTTAAGAACAGTAGGTAAATCCTTATTGCTCTGCAGCCATTCAATCGTCCGGCCTCTAGTATAGTCCACGCAAAGCCCCAAATGATCAGATTTCCAAGAGTGCTAGCTCGCAGAAAAATAGCTTTGCTGATCTTGAATCCCTCACTTGAATCTTCCTCCAAGATCCACCAGGCTTCCGCTAACACCAGAATCACAAGGATTTTCTATTCTAACATTTTAGAATTACAATCCATGATAATTTAGAATTATAATCCACGATAAATCGTGTATTGTTGTTCTATTTTTTGTTCTGTGTTCTCTTGTGAGGGAATGCCCTCTATTTATAGTCTCGATTTAGCCTTGACATTTAATTCTGACATTTAAGAATCCGTCGTTTGGCAAAAGCGAAGAGACGCCGAAGGTGCGGCGCTTGGTTTAATTCCGATGTTCGGAGAAAACCAAGGAGTCGCGGCGTTTTGTTTAGTTCTGTCGTTCGGAGAAAACCAAAGAGACGAGGGATAAATCCGACGTTCGATAAATAAATATCATGCATTAAATTCTATCTCATGAGATGAGATTTTAGCCATCTCATCATATGAGATCCATATTCGAGAGGTTTGGGTCCTGATCTAAATTTATTTGACTTAACTCACATAGATCATGGTCCAAGCCCAAATCAAATTTGGCTAGTCCTGAATCTATTTAAATTCAAATCAAGTCTAATTTCAAATCAATATTTGAAATTGACTTGTCCTTCTAATAGACTTAAACCAAATTGAATCTTATTCAATTGTACTTAACCCAATTGAGATAATTCAATCAATCAAATTGATTAATTAAATCATATACGATTCTCAATCGTTGATCAGCAAATAGATCATCCTAGGAAACTTCTATGCGTGTGACTCTCTAGGTTCGAACCTAAGCCAGTAGCATAGAAACAACTTTCTATACTAATTGATGTGCCCATCTAGCAATGGAACCCGACGTCCGGATAGGTCGAAGAGTTGCCGAGCAAACTCCAAGAACCCTAAGAAATAGTTATCGTATAATTCATCCTCTTGACCACAAATGCTAAGGATGGCTTAAGAGCCTATCAACTCTAAATAGCAAATCCATAATGTGATTTCAACATTAGTGATCATGTGACTTTCACATGAAGTGCCTTGGCCAAGGTCTTGCTAAATTGTAACACAAGCATTTCTTCTTTTAATGGGATAGGTCAAATTCCATCTTGATCCAAACTGACTACCATAAGTACTTAACTGCACCCAGTAACCTTTCGTAGCTGGATTAGAAATTCAGGTGGTCCGGCACCTAAGTACAATGAGTTGCTTGTAAGCCACTGGTTGTAATCTTCAGGTCTGAATGATACTTATACCTATATCTTCTCGGATTAACTCTTGACAGCAGAGTATCCGGAAATGAGTCACGTTCGGTGAAATGTACTCCTACACTTTCACCTGTATGTCATACCAGTGTCTCTACACTCCTTGGTTAAGAGGATAACCAATAAATATGATATACAATGTCCTATACTTGATAGTACTATGGCCCTATCATAGTATATCATTTGGTCGTGAACTCTTTTAAGGACCTTCTAAGATAAATTCTCCTTTATCGTGAGGAAGATCCTAAGGGCTTCATTACTTTCAGGAGTATTAAGAAGATGTTCTTGTAATGAATAAATTGCCAAATAACTTTTATTAATATATCAATTTATATACAATTTACATCAGCACAATCATCAAATGATTGGCTTTAGGATACAATTCCCAACACCCAGCACATCGAGGACCTTGCGGAGAGCTTCGCTACACTTCAAAAATATCAGATGAAGCTCAACCCCACCAAATGCGCCTTCGGAGTCAACTCCAGGAAATTCCTCGGCTTCATGGTTTCACAACGAGGCATCAAGGCAAACCCTCAGAAAATCCAAGCCCTGCAACAAATGGCTCCACCTGGGTCAATCAAGGACGTGCAGCGCCTCACCAGGAGGGTAGCATCCCTCAGCCGCTTCATTGCTCGGTCGGCCGAGAAATGCCTTCCCTTCTTCAAAGTGCTTCGGTCGGTCAAAAACTTTCAGTGGACCCCATATTGCCAGAAGTCCTTCGAAGACCTCAAGAAATACCTCGGCTCGCCACCTCTCCTCAGTAGCCCGAAGCCAGGGGAAGTGTTGAATCTATACTTGGCGGTCTCTGAAGACGCTGTTGGCTCGGTGCTAATTAGAGAGGAGAATAGAGTCCAAAGACCTATCTATTATGTCAGCAAACTATTCAAAGAGACTGAAACAAGGCACACTCGAGTCAAGAAGATGGTCCTAGCTCTAGTAACATCGGTCTGAAAGTTGCGGCCATACTTCCAGGTGCATACTGTCATCGTCCTGACCGACCAACCTCTCAAGGCAATTATCCATCGTCTAGAAGCATCGGGGAGAATGACCAAATGGGCTGTCGAGCTGAGCGAGCATGACATTCAATATTAGCCTCGTCCAGCCATTAAAGCCCAAGTTCTGGCAGACTTCCTCCTCGAATGCATCATACCCGAAGATGGCTCTGTTTCGGATACCCCAGGACAACCAAAGCCAAACACCCCATGGTTGCTTCACGCTGATGGATCCTTCAGTGCGCGCGGCTCTGGCACCAGCCTGGTCCTCACCAGTCCGAAAGGCGCAACCTTTGAATATGGCATTTGTTTCTCCTTCCCGGCTTCAAATAATGAAGCAGAGTATGAAGCCCTGCTCTCCGGACTCCGAATTGCCTGTGAGCTTAAAGTCAAGAAACTAATTGCCTACACTGACTCCTAATTGGTGGCTGGCTAGGTGCAGGGAGAATTCGAAGCTCAAGAGCTGAGTATGATTCGGTATCTCCAAAGGTGCACAATCTATCCTCCTATTTCGATGAATTTAAAATTATCCAGATCCCAAGGACTGAAAACACACGCACCGACCTACTGTCCCATCTGGCAACTACGGAGTCAATGGATCTCGAGCGAAAATTCCATCTGGAGGTCCTGGAGAAGCCCAGCGTCGCCGATGTTGACTAGATGATGCAGGTTAACACCGAACCATCCTGGATAGACCCCCTACACCAGTACCTCAAAGAAGGGTTGCTGTCCACTGATAGAAAGGAAGCAAGAAAGTTGAAATTGTAATCATCTCATTATGTTCTGATTGATGACCGGCTGTACAAGCGGTCCTTCTCAATGCTGCTGCTCAAATGCCTTCGACCTACGGAGGTCGACTATGCTCTTCGGGAGGTCCACGAAGGCATCTGCAGCAACCTCCTTTGTTGACCTAATCATTGATTTTGATGATTAATAAAAGCCATGAGTATATTCATCTTGTTTCTGATATATTTGATAAGTGTTTTAGGCATTAAGGTTGATTAATTAATCAAAAGGAATAAAGGAATAAGTTTTGAATAAAATTTGAAAGGAAATTATTTAAGTTCAGAACTTAGAGTCGACACCTCAATAGTCCGGAGCCGACCCCAGGCATATCAGAAT
The DNA here is from genome assembly GCA_900491605.1 of Calamus simplicifolius. Taxonomy (NCBI): domain Eukaryota; kingdom Viridiplantae; phylum Streptophyta; class Magnoliopsida; order Arecales; family Arecaceae; genus Calamus; species Calamus simplicifolius. The sequence continues at coordinate 879,651 of UESW01004122.1, forward strand.
ATTTCTAAGTTTTCGGCACGGTCCGAAGTCGACACCTAGAGTTTCGGAGCCGATTTCAACTTGAGATACAGAGAAGTGGTTTCTGCGTCAGTTTTCGGAGCCGACACCTGGAGTTCAGGAGCCGATACCTGAAAGTTGCGGAGCCGACACCTGAGTTGCTGGAGCCGACTCTAACCTGAGTACAGAGAGCATATTTTTTGGACATAGTTAGAGTAGACACCTTTGGATTCTGGAGCCGACTCCCGAATGCATCGAGCCGACACTTAACTTTTTCAAAGCCGACTCCTCAACGAACTTCTTATTACTATTTTTGGACACTCCGACTTGGAGCCGATATATGAAAAGTTGGAGCCGACTTTAACCTGTCAGAAATGGATTTTTTAAATGTCAGAACGAACTTCAACGGTAATATTTTTTTACCTAATCTCTAATGGATAGTTTTCTTTATGTGTAGAAGCAATCCAACTACTCTGTAACGACTATTTTCTCACCTAAACTTGGATTAAGAGATCTATAAAAAGGGAGAACCGTCCATTTGAAAAGAGACTAAAAAAATTGAAAATCCTGTGAAAGAAAGAGAGAGAAATCAAAGAGAAAAGACTCAGAGCTCACATCAACCAATCCTAGAGAGTCCAAAGAGAAATCTAATGCATTCAAAGTTCAAAATCGGAGGATTTCCCAAGTAAAAAGGAAGAAAGCAAAAGCCCTATTTTTCCCAACTTCTCAACTGCGATTTCAGTAAAGAATCTAAGCTGAGGCCTGATTCAATCTTTCAACGGAGAAGAGGAAAAGAAGAAAAGAAGAAAAGCTCAAATCAAAATCGCTTCAAACAGGCTTTTCTTACCTTTGTTTATTTAATTGCATATTTGCTCATTTGAGGAGCTGTTGTGTATTCGAATCTATATTTTTCATTGTTGTTTACTAATTCAATCAGGGGATTGAATTAATGGAGGTAGTATACCTCGAGACAAGCTTAGAATAGCTTGTGGTTTGGATTTTGTACTGGTGAGCCCAGAAAAATCAGCTGGGTTCGTTATGACCTCGGAAAATAATAAGTTTGGGTTGTGAGCTTGTAAAATAACTCGGCTGTAATCAAGTGGATTATAGTGTAGACCCAAGTGCGGCTTGGGAGTGGACGTAGGTTTTGGATACACCGAACCACTATAAATCTTTGTGTTTTTCGTGCATATTATCTCTCTCTCTATCAATCTCATTCTTGCTTAGCTTCAATTAATTTAGTTCATTTGAGCATCTTTATATCAATCAAAATATTTTCAAAGTGTTAAATTTTTTTAAAGAACCCAATTCACCCCCCCTCTTGGGTTGCCATCTGGGCCATCAATTGGTATCAGAGCTTGTGCTCATTTTTAGTTTGATCCAACGATCAAGAGTCAAAGATCCAAATGGCAGCTAAAGCTGGATCTTCATTTGCTGAAGGTCAATCCACAAATAGACCTCCTTTATTTAATGGCACAAATTATGGATATTGAAAAGCTAGAATGAGAATTTTTATTCAAGCTTTAGATTATGAATTGTGGAGTGTTATAATTAATGGACCTAGCACACCACACACATAGTTGATGGTTCTATTGTTCCTAAGCCCGAAAGGGATTGGAATAAGAATGATAGGAAAATGGCTCAGCTTAATGCTAAAGCCATAAATGTTTGTATTGTGCTTTAGATACTAATAAATTTAATAGAATTTCTACATGTATTTTCGCAAAAGAAATCAGGGATAGATTAGAAGTTACCCATGAGGGTACTAATCAAGTTAAAGAGTCCAAAATTAATATCTTAGTGCATAAATATGAATTGTTTAGCATGAAATAAAATGAAACTATCACATGCATGTATACTAGATTTACTGATATTGTAAATGGCTTAAAGAGTCTTGGTAAGACCTATACTAACTCTGAGTTGGTCCATAAAATTCTTAGGTCTCTTCCAAGGTCATGGGAAGCAAAGATGACTGCAATCCAAGAAGCCAAGGACCTAAATACATTACCTTTGGAGGAGCTACTTGGATCCTTGATGACCCATGAATTAACAATGAAGCAGCATATAGAGGAAGACGTTAAGAAGAAAAGAACTATTGCTCTTAAGGCTACAGAAATTGAGGAAAGTAGCAGTGAGGATGAAGATGATAATGAGGAGACTGCACTCCTTGCTAATAAATTTAAAAATTCATGCAAAGAAGGGGACCTTTCCATAAGAAAAGGTATGGAACAAAAATGGAAGGTGAAAAAGAAAAAGATAAGGACAAGGACAAGGAAAAAGAACCCCTCATATGTTATGAATGTTAAGAAACCGGGGCATTTCAGATATGACTATCCTTAATTGAAGAAAGCCTACAAAAAGAAGAAGAAGGCTTATGTTACAACATGGAGCGACAGTGAAGAATCCTCTTCCGAGGAGGAACAAAAGGAAGTTGCAAACATTTGCTTCATGGCAAAAGAAGATGATGAGGTAAGTACTAAAACCCAAGACTTTACATTTGAAGAATTATTTGATGCATTTAATGAATTAGTTGCTGATTTTAAAGTTTTGAAAAAGAAAAGCAAATCTTTAAAAGCTGAAAATGCAAATCTGCTTAAAGAGAGAAATAAATTAGCTCTAGAAATTAAAGACTTGAAATCTGAAAAAGAAGATGTTGTGAAAGAAAATGAATTGGTTTCAAATGAGAACTTTAATCTAAAGAAAGAGGTGGATAAATATAAGGATATAGTTGATAGATTTACCTTAAGTTCTTCAAAATTAAACATAATTTTACATAGTCAAAAGGCTGTTTTTGACAAGGCATGATTAGGATATAATCCTCTTAGAAAGCAAAAATCTTTGAAAAATATCTTTATACGTGCTGGCCAATCACCTCATATTACTTGTTTCAAATGTAGTTTAAAAGGACATAAATCATATGAATGCAATATTAAGAAAACTAGCAAAATTTTAAAAATTAAAGAAAAGAAAATATAGGTTCCGAAAGGAACAATCTTTATTGCAACTAACCATGAAGGACCCAAGAAAGTTTGGGTACCTAAACAAAAGTTTGATCATCTTGCAGGAGTGTTTTGCGGCCAAAAGATCAAATGAAAGTGGTATCTTGATAGCGGCTGCTCAAGGCACATGATGGGTGACAAGGAGCAATTCATCACCCTTGAAGATAAAAGAGGAGGAGTTGTTACATTTGGAGACAATGGTAAAGGCCAAATTATGGGATTTGATAAAATTCAAATAATTCCATCCACTTTTATAGAAAATATTTTATATGTAGATGGCTTAAAATATAATTTAATTAATATTAGCCAATTGTGTGATATAGGTTTCAAGGTTTCCTTTGAAGCTTCTATCTGCACTGTTTCTAATCCTATTGACAATAGCATTATTTTTGTTGGAAATAGAAATGGCAACGTATACTTAATAGATTTGGACAATTTGTCTACCAGTAATCATTGCTTAATTGCTGATAATACTAAGGTTAATGAGATCGGATGGCTATGACATCGTAGATTAGGTCATGCAAGCACACTTGATTTCAAAATTAATTAGAATGGATTTAGTTAAAGGACTTCCAAAATTAGATTTTGAAAATAACAGAATTTGTGATGCACGTCAATTTGGAAAACAAACTAGAAACTCTTTCAAATCTAAAAATGTTGTTTCCACTTCTAGGCCATTAGAGCTACTTCACATGGACCTTTTTGGACCTACTAGAACCACTAGTTTAGGAGGAAAGAAATATGGTCTTATGATAGTAGATGATTATTCTAGATTTACTTGGGTATTATTTTTAGCTCACAAGGATGAGACTTTCCCTATATTCATGAAATTCTTCAAGAAAGTTACTAATAAGAAAAACAACACCATAGTGTCTCTTAGAAGTGATCATGGCACAGAATTTGAAAATCATTTATTTAAAAATTTTTGCATTGAACATGGCATTCATCATAATTTTTCTGCACCTAGAATACCACAACAAAACGGAGTCATAGAAAGAAATAATAAAACACTAGAAGACATGACCCATACCATGCTATGTGAAAGCCAACTCCCGAAGTACTTCTGGGCGAAAGCTATAAATACGGCTTGTTACATCTTAAATAGAGCTTTAATTAGGCCAATCCTTAAGAAAACACCTTATAAACTATGGCATGATAGAAAACCAAATATTAGTTATTTTCATGCATTTGGTTGTAAATGTTTCATTCATAATAATGGTAAGGACAACTTAGAAAAATTTGATGCAAAATCTGATGAAGGCATATTCTTAGGGTATTCAACAACTAGTAAAGCCTATAGAGTATTTAACAAGAGGAACTTAATTATAGAAGAATCTATTCATGTAGTTTTTGATGAATCTTTAGCATCAAGTTCAGAAAAGATTGATGATGAGGAAGATACAAATCTGTTAGAGAGAGATATTAAAAAATTAATATAGATGTATCTTCAGACCATGAACAAGAAGCTAAAGATGATGATTCTCCTAGGGTTGATGTTATTGATACTAATCATAATGAGGTAGATCTTCCTAGAGATTGGAGATATGCCTATGGTCATCCAAAGGAATTGATTATAGATAATCCATCTCAAGGAGTAAGAACTAGATCATCTATGAGAAATATCAATAATTATCTTGCATTTGTATCTCAAATAGAACCTAAAACTATTGAAGAAGCTAAAAAGATAGTAATTGGATGTTAGTAATGCAAGAGAAATTAAATTAATTTACTAGGAATAATGTATGGTCCTTAGTTGATAGACCTAAAGGTCACTCAGTTATAGGATCTAAATGGGTATTTAAATAAATAGATGAAAATGGCATAGTAATTAGAAATAAAGCTAGATTAGTTGCAAAAGGATATAATCAAGAAGAAGGAATTGATTTTGATGAAACTTTTGCACCTGTAGCTAGATTAGAAGCAATTAGATTATTACTTGCATTTGCATGTCATATGAACATTAATTTATTTCAAATGGATGTTAAAAGTGCATTTTTAAATGAATTTATAAATGAGAAAGTTTTTATAGAACAACCCCCAGTTTTGAAAATCATGAATTTTTAAACCATATTTTTAAATTACACAAAGCACTATATGGTTTAAAACAAGCACCTAGAGCTTGGTATGATAGGTTAAGCAAATTTCTAATTGAAAATAATTTTTCTAGAGGAAATGTAGACAAAACCTTATTTTTAAAAAGAAAAGATAAATACTTATTAGTAGTACAAATATATGTGGACGATATTATTTTCGGTGCTACTAACAATCTTTTGTGTCAAGAATTTGCTAAGTTAATGCAGGGTAATTCGAGATGAACATGATGGGAGAACTCAATTTCTTCCTAGGACTTCAAATCAAACAAAGCAAAGAGGGGATTTTCATCAACAAACAAAGTACACAAAGAAATTCTTAAGAAGTTTGGAATGGAATCAATCAAACCCTTTGGAACACCTATGAGTCCTTCATGCAAATTGGATAAAGATGAAGACGGTAAGAAAGTTGATCAAAAGCATTACAGAGGTATGATCAAATCTCTACTTTACTTAACTGCAAGTAGACCTGATACCATGTTTGCTGTTTGTCTATGTGCTAGATTTCAATCTGAACCTAAAAAATCTCATTTAATTGTTGTAAAAAGAATACTAAATATCTAAGTGGAATTAAAAATGTAGGATTATGGTATTCTAGAGACTCAACATTAAATTTGATTGCTTATTCTGATTCTGATTATGCTGGTTGTAAATTAGATAGAAAAAGTACAAGTGGTGCATGTCAATTTTTAGGAAGTAACTTAATCTCTTGGTTTAGCAAAAAGTAAAATTCAGTTGCATTATCTACTGCTGAAGCTGAATATGTTGCAGCTGGAAGTTGCTATGCTCAAATCCTTTGGATTAAGCGACAACTTGAAGATTGTGGCATAACACTTGATAAAACTCCTATTAGATGTGATAACATAAGTGCAATAAACTTAACTAAAAATCTTATACAACATTCAAGAACTAAACATATTGAAATTAGATATCACTTTATTAGAGAACATGTAGCTAATGGTAACATTTGTCTTGATTATGTTTGTACTGATGAACAATTAGCTAACATATTTATAAAACCTTTGAGTGAAGAGAGATTTTGTTATCTTAGAGGAGAATTAGGGATTTATGATTCATTGGAGTGATTTTGATACACCTAAGGAATGATTATCTAAAATTTAATCAATTTCTTGAAATTCTTTCATGATTTTAAGGATAATTCATCTAGATATTTGAACCCTTTGATTCACCAAATTCCAGAGAATTTTAGCCAAAATTTGATCTCAATTCGGACATGTTTCATATCTGAAACTATCTTGGAGCCGACTCCTCTGGTATCAGAGTCGACTCCAGTTTTGTCTGAGACTTTGGAGCCGACACCAGCTTTTCCTGAGTCGACTCCACTTCGGGCACTGACTGTGTTAGCGACCTGGAGCCGACACCTCGCTTTGCAGGAGTCGACTCCAAGTGGTTCTAAATTGACTTATTTAGGGCAGAGCCGACTCCTCTTTCATTCCAATCCACTCCTAACTCTTCCAAACTCTCCCAAACTCTTCCTAAAATCTAAAATCCATTAAATTAACCACTCCTTAGCTCTCAATGGCATCCAAACGTAGGGGATTCGTGTTTGGTAGAGCGGTGACGACCGGGAAATGGACAGTGAGGCGTCCGGCGAGGCAGCCTTCATCAAGCTCTTCATCCTCTTCCTCGTCATCCACACCGAGTGCTGCTCCAAGCCCCTCCTCACCTCAAATCGACACCTTAGTCGGCCAAGTAATCACAATGGGCAGAAATGTAGACTTTCATTTCTTTGAAGAAGAAGGTTTCACTATTGGGCAGCAGTTAAAAGAACTAGGTTAGGATAAGGTGTGTTCCCTTGATTTACCCACTTACCCTGCCTTAGTCAAGAAATTTTATTTCAATCTGTCTAGAGGAGATGGAGGAATAGTTAGTTCTGTGAGAGGGAAAAGGATTCATATAACCTCGGAAATTATAGAAATCTTTTAGGGATTCCTGTTACTGGGCTTGCTGGAAGCATTCATAGTGAAGGGTCAAATGCTTTATCAAGAATGCTAGGAAGAGAAGTCACTGAGTTTGAAGAAATTAGGGCAAACCAATTGCCTCTTGAGTTAAGATTACTTCATAATATATGTGGTTGGATTTTGTTTCCAAAAACTGGGAGGTTTGAGCATGTCTCAGAGCGAGACATTGTTATAATGGGCAGTGTTTTGACTGGACAACAAATTAATCAGGCTGGTATGATGGTTTGGTATATGGCTAAAGCTAGGAATAAGAAAAGATCCACTTTGCCCTATGGTATGATATTGACTTTAGTATTCCAAAGCCAGGGTGTTGTTATTTCTGAAAATGAACCCAAAAAGAATTTAAGGCACACAGATTACTATAGTTTAGCAACTGTTCATCGGATGGACTTTGTGAAGAAGGATGGTCAGTGGGAGAGGAAAGGTCATTCTGAAGATAGAGTAGCTGAGACTTCTGAGCCTGGGCCGTCTGAGACAAGACCATCAGGGAGGCACAGCTCACCTGGCCCCAGTCATTATGTACCTCCTACTCCACCTGCTCCTTCCTCTTCAGTCAAATTATCTGCTGGTTTTTCTGCTATCCAATTAGAGAAACTTAAAGAATTATTTAGTACTCACAAAGAAGAGATGAAGACTGAGATAGGCAACAATCTATGAGCTTGAGAGAATTATTTTATTCCTTGGATGAAAGGGTGAGCAAGATTGAGTCCACCCTTAGATCTTCTTCAGAGTCTTTAAAGAATGATCTTATGCACATATTTGAGGAACTTAAAGAATTTGGAGGAGACTTAGAGACTTATTCAAGATGCAATGCAGAACTTTAAGAGAAAATCGTAGTGGCATCTGCATTCTTTGATAGAAGATTAAATGAGTTTATCAGAGTTCAAAGGGATGGAATGGAACAACTCTTAGAAGAACTCAAGAACAGTTTTAAAATTTGATGTTTCTACCTTCTGTTGTTAGAAGTTTAGTTTGAATTTCTTTTGATGTAATGAAATTTCTCTTTTGATGTAATTTGATGTTTAGGATGTTGATGAAAGCAACATTTTGATATAGTTGAAAGTATTTATGATGTAATGTTTTTGATACTCTAATGAATATCATATGACTTTGAATGACTTGAATTGAGTTTTGATTCACTTATGCATTGATCTATACTACTTGTAACTTCTTAACCTTTTTGTTGATTACAAAAAAGGGGGAGAAGTAAATATTTGTATATGCATAAAAGTTACAATTAAAGGGAAAGAAGATAATTATATATATATGCATTGAATGAATTTTATTAAGAAATTGGTATGTATCAAGAAGTTTCAATGAAATAAGTTCAATTGGTATCAAACATTAAATGAAATGAGCTTAATTTGAGATGCATGGAGTTTAAATGATAAGGAAAGAAGATGTTAAGTATCATAGGGGGAGCTACCTCATTCAAGGGGAGCTTAACTATGAGAACTTATCTTCTTTGAAAATTTCATTAATTAATCATGTATATACTCAATGTTTTTGTCATCATCAAAAGGGGAGATTGTTGACCCAATTATTGATTTTGATGATTAACAAAAGCCATGAGTATATTCATCTTATTTCTGATATATTTGATAAGTATTTCAGGCATTAAGGTTGATTAATTAATCAAAAGGAATAAAGGAATAAGTTTTGAATCAAATTTGAAAGGAAATTATTTAAATTCAGAACTTAGAGTCGACATCAACAGTCCAGAGCCGATCCTAGGGCGTATCAGAACATTCTAAGTTTTGGTACGGTCTAGAGTCGACACCTAGAGTTTCGGAGCTGACTTCAACCTGAGATATAGAGAAGTGGTTTATGCGTCAGTTTTCGGAGCCGACACCTGGAGTTCGGGAGCCACACTGAAAGTTGCAGAGCCGACACCTGAGTTGCTGGAGCCGACTCTAACCTGAGTACAGAGAGCATGTTTTTTGGATATAGTTAGAGTCGGCACCTTTGGATTCTGGAGCCGACTCCCGAATGCGTCGAGCCGATACTTAACTTTTTCGGAGCCAACTCCTCAACGAACTTCTTATTACTATTTTTGGACACCCCAACTTAGAGCCGACACATAAAAAGTTGGAGCCGACTCCAACCTGTTAAGAATGGATTTTTCAAATGTCAGAACGGACTCCAACGGTAATATTTTTTCACCTAATCTCTAACGAATAGTTTTCTCTGTGTGTAGACGCAATCCAACTGCTCTGTAACGGCTATTTTTCTTACCTAAACTTGGATTAAGAGATCTATAAAAAGGGGGAACCGTCCATTTGAAAAAGAGATTAAAAAAATCGAAAAATCCTATGAAAGAAAGAGAGAGAAATCAAAGAGGAAAGACTCAGAGCTCACATCAACCAATCCTAGAGAGTCCAAAGAGAAATCCAACGCATTCAAAGGTCAAAATCGGAGGATTTCCCAAGTGAAAAGGAAGAAAGCAAAAGCCCTGTTTTCCCCAACTTCTCAACTGCGATTTCAGTAAAGAATCTGAGCTGAGGCCTGATTCAATCTTTCAAAGGAGAAGAGGAAAAGAAGAAAAGCTCAAATCAAAATCGCTTCAAACAGGCTTTCTTACCTTTGTTTATTTAATTGCATATTTGCTCATTTAAGGAGCTGTTGTGTATTCGAATCTATATTTTTCATTGTTGTTTACTAATTCAATCAGGGGATTGAATTAGTGGAGGTAGTATACCTTGGGACAAGCTTAGAATAGCTTGTTTTGGATTTTGTGTTGGTGAGCCCGAAAAAACTAGCTGGGTTCGTTGTGACCCCGGGAAAACAATAAGTTTAGGTTGTGAGCTTGTAAAACAACTCGGCTGTAATCAAGTGAATTATAGTGTGGATCTAAGTGCGGCTTCGGAGTGGACGTAGGTGTTGGATACACCGAACCACTATAAAATCTTTGTGTTTGCCGTGCATATTATCTCTCTCTCTATCAATCTCATTCTTGCTTAGCTTCAATTAATTTAGTTCATTTGAGTATCTTTATATCAATCAAAATATTTTTAAAGTGTTAATTTTTTTTAAAGAACCCAATTCACCCCCTCTCTTGGGTTGCCATCTGGGCCAACAACCTTGGTGGTAGGGCCCTATGCCACAAAGTGCTGCGTCAAGGGTATTATTGGCCGATGATGCAAAAAGACGCTGATGACCTTGTTCGAACTTGTGATTCATGCCAGAGGTATTCGAATGTTCAAAGGCTCCCTTCGGCGCACCTGACTTCCATATCGTCCCCTGGCCCTTCGCTAAGTGAGGGATGGATATTCTTGGCCCTTTCTCCCTCGCAACAGGGCAAAGGAAGTTCTTATTTATTGCAATTGATTATTTTACTAAATGGGTTGAAGCCGAAGCAGTCACCCAGATAACCGAAGCCCATGCTAAAGACTTCGTGTGGAGATCCATCATCTGCTGCTTCGGTCTTCTCCACACTATCATCACTGACAACGGGAAGCAGTTCGACAACCCTAAGTTCCGAGAGTTCTGCGAGGACCATGGCATTCTCCATCGCCTGACATCGGTCAGACATCCTCAAGCTAATGGAGAAGCCAAGGTAACCAACCAAACTCTCCTATAGGGAATTAAAGCTTGGCTCAACCGGGCGTGAGGCCGATGGGCCGAGGAGCTCCACCATGTATTATGGGCATATCGGACTACCGAGAGAGTACCCACAGGGCAAACCCCATTCAAGATGGCTTTTGGCATGGAAGCCGTAATCCCTGTGGAGATCAAACTCCCCTCCTCGTGTGGAGGGCTATTCAGAAGAATCCAATGACGAGCAGCTCCGAACTAATCTTGACCTGATAGAAGAAGTCAGGGAGAAGGCCCGAATCCGAATGGCCACCTACCAACAAAGAGTAGCTCGTTATCATTCCACCAGAGTCCAAGGGAAGTTTTTCCTCCTCGGCGATCTGGTGCTTCGAAAGGAATCCGTCTCAAAGCCACTGGAGCAAGGAAAATTGTCCCTAAATTGGGAAGGCCCCTACGAAGTGACCGAAGTAATCAGATCCGGCACCTACAAACTCCAAGATTTGGATGGAAAATCTATTCCTCGGACGTGGAACTCGAATAATCTTTGCACATACCATCAGTGAAAGTACGCTCTTACTAAACTCATTTTTGTTCATTGAATTAAATTTAATTCTCGAAGGCTTGCAAAATTCTTATAACTCTCCTTGAAAGCTGCAATGAGAAGCAGGTCATAAAATCCTCGGCCGGACCTAGCGATCTTCGGACCTTGACTGCGCCAAGTAAAATATATCCCAACTGGGCTGGGAGGACTCCGTACCTTGGCAGCGCCAAGTAAAATATAATCTTTATAAATCCTCGGTTGGGCCGAGCGATCTTCGGACCTTGGCCGTGCCAAGTAAAATATATCCCAGCTAGGCTGGGAGGACTCCGTACCTTGGCAGCACCAAGTAAAATATAATCTTTATAAATCCTTGGCTGGGCCGAGCAATCTCCGGACCTTGGCCGCGCCAAGTAAAATATATCCCGGTTGGGCTGGGAGGACTCTGTACCTTGGCAGCACCAAGTAAAATATAATCTTTATAAATCCTCAGCTGGGCCGAGCGATCTCTGGACCTTGGCCGCACTAAGTAAAATATATCCCAGTTGGGTTGAGAGGACTCCGTACCTTGGCAGCGCCAAGTAAAATATAATCTTTATAAATCCTTGGTTGGGCCGAGTGATCTTCGTACCTTGGCCGCGCTAAATAAAATATAATCTTGAAGCCTCGACCAAGCTGAGTGATCTATTTCTGAAGCCTCGGCCAAGCCGAGTGATGGTCTCCGTACCTTGGCAGCGCCAAGTAAAATATAATCTTGAAGCCTCGGCCAAACCGAGTGATATATTTCTGAAGCCTCAGCCGAGCCGAGTAACAGTCTTCGTACCTTGGTAGCACCAAGTAAAATATAATCTTGAAGCCTCGGCCAAGCCAAGTGATATATTCTGAAGCCTCGGCCAAGCTGAGTGACGGTCTCCATACCTTGGCAGCGCCAAGTAAAATATAATCTTGAAGCCTCGGCCAAGCCGAATGATATATTTCTGAAGCCTCGCCGAGCCGAGTAATGGTCTCCATACCTTGGCAGCGCTAAGTAAAATATATTCTTGAAGCCTCGTCCAAGCCAAGTGATATATTCTTGAAGCCTTGGCTAAGCCGAGTGATATATTTCAGAAGCCTTGGCCGAGCCAAGTAACGGTCTCCGTACCTTGGCAGCGCTAAGTAAAATATATTCTTGAAGCCTCGGCCAAGCCGAGTGATATATTCTTGAAGCCTCGGCCAAGCCAAGTGATATATTTCTGAAGCCTTGGCCGAGCCGAGTAACGGTCTCCGTACCTTGGCAGTGCCAAGTAAAATATATTCTTGAATCCTCGGCCATGCTGAGTGATATATTATTGGAAGCCCCGGAAAAACCGAGTAATATATTTCTGGAAGCCTCGGCCTAGACGAGTAATTTCTCAAACACTCTGACGCGACTAAGACATCCTATTATGCTTCGATAGAGGTAAGTAACCTTTCTCTGCTTACCAGCAAGATTATGCAAGTTATTTCTTTTCAAAGAAATACGTACTTCATCCCTTAAATAGGACCATGTTTACTACATGAGATCACAGGGCCGCCTAGGCCTTTCTTGACCTAAACAGAGATAAACACTTCCTCCATAGGGGACTAAATGACATGTTGGCAAAAATAAAGTAGCAAAAGCGCTACTGGACTTATAGATTATGCTATGGACCAAAAAGCATAAAATGAGAGTAGCAACTCTCGACACAATCACATCGGAAAAAGAAACAGATGTCAAAAGAAGAAAGAGTAGAAACTTTCTTTATTAATGAAAAAATTACAACCTCTTGTGAGGCATTATAAGTGCATCATAGCACGGAAAATACAAATAAGATAAAAGCTCGGCTGAGCAGCTTCAGTTGATAACGATGTCTTTACATCCGACCCCAGAAATCAGAGAAAATAGACAAGCTCTGTTGAGCCACTGGTTAATGCCAAAGATCAAAGTAGGCCATCCACGGATCCCTCGGCTGAACACGTTGAGGGATCATAACCAGGTCAAGGACCCGTGGATGCTTATGCCAATGAAGCATCCCCCCAAGTGGGATGTCGGACTGTTAGCCACTGCCCAACAATAAAAGGCATAGAACCAGCAGTCCAACACCACCCTCCTCCCTCTTCACATGGAAAAAGATTCCTCAGCGGATGAGCTAAGGAATCCAAATTGAGGGAGGAGACGAAGTCCATGTTAGCCATTGGGGATAGGTATGCTCTGCATTTCCTGCGATCCCCATGGCAAGTGGCAAAGGACACAGAGGAAGCGCATACGTGCACTCCCCATATGACCTCTGCGGGCCTTCCGTGCGCTCTCCATATGATCTCCGAGAATTCATCCCTTGAGGACTGCCTGCTCTTCAGCAGCTTCACCATCACCCCAGTTATCTGGGGCGAACCAGCTCTTAAAAGGATAGCTCGATCTTTCCATCCTCGATGAAACAAATGCCATGAAAACCCTTGCAAGTTATAGAAAGGGAAGGCCTTGGAAGATAGCCCAACACGGTCAGCTCTTCCCGCTTTATAGGCAAACAGGCTGGGAGTAGCCATTAAAGCAGAAAGCCCCGAGATTCAAAACGCCCTGGCCACGCTGCCACGTGGTGGTTCAGGATAAAAGGGCGCTTTCCAAAGCACGCCGAACGCATTTCCCAGGCCATGACGCAAGACAAAAGATTTCCCTCTGACCTCGAATCAAGAGCCTTAAATGCAGAAAATCATCGCAGGTCCTTGAGATACGGGCAGGCCTGGGAAATTACCTTGTGAAAATGACACCGCCCAATGGCGGTTGAATGCTTGACGTGTACACTAAGGAGACCGCGTTGGAAAAGGCTAACAAGATAAATGCCTCATGCAAAAAACAAAGCGTCCTTCGGCGAGTTACAAATCCGTCTCATCCGCTTGGGTAGAAAATGAGACGATTTCTTATAGACCGGACTATCCACCAAATCTCGGCCCCAGTTGAGGTATTCGCGCAGTTTTTGGTCATATCACGCCGAACCATTTTATGCCTCAATCAAACAAGCCAATTTCTTATTTCAGATAGATCGAACTATCTGCTTAGCCTCGGACTCGACCGGGACGTTTCCCAAAGTTCTAGCCGAACTATTTTATGCTTCGGCGCACGAACCATCTGCTTAACCTCAGCCTCGATCGAGATATTTCCTTAATTTCAAACGAGCTAGCTTACGTCAGCGAAGCAAATCGGTTCAACTTCGAATAAACAGAATGTTCAATTCGGAAAGAATAAACCGACCTAAGAACACGAATTGATTATGACTCGTTCGCCAACAGGAAAAACTTGTGACAAAGAGATCGTCTAAAAAAGACAAACAAGTGGAGACAAAAGATCTATTCATTAAAGTTTCGGCCAGATTATAAATCTGAGAGGCAAAAAATATATAAGCAACTCGTAAGAATCAGGGTTTGGATCGGTCCCAGGAGCCTCCTCGGTAACATCCGGGAGGACTTGACTTGCTTCACCCACTTCAAATGTTGTTGGGAGAGAAATCTCAGGTTCCTCGGCAGCGAGCTGAGGGCGTTCTTAGGAGCCGCGGCCTCACTAGGGCCCAAGATGCGTCAAGATCGACGTCCGAAATATCCTCATACTCGGCTTTTCGGCTCCCGGGTGCAAGCATCAAATAGCTCGACCTCTAGAAAAGATAAATCTAACTCAGAACATACCCGAGAGATTTTCGCCCGAGTTTCCTCCTCGGCGAACTGGAATGCATCGGCACAAGTCTCCCTCTGCTCCTCGAAAAATTGCACAGAGCCTTTGTACCCCTCCACAGCTGAGGTAATCCGCTTGTTAGCTTCGGCTAACTGGTTCTCGAGTTCAAGATTCATCTGGCGACTCGCGGACAATTCGCCCTTAGAGCTTTAAATTGCTCCTGCGCCTCGAGCCCGATTTTGCCCATCTGCAAAACATCAGAACGTTTGAGCTCACGAACAAAAGAAAAGTAACGAAAGAAAATAAATGAGAAGACACTATACCTCTTCCTCTCGCCGAGCCATTTTATTACTCAGCTCTTCAACCTTTTCCAGGGCCTTCAATTTGGCCATCTTATTTTGATGAAGACCCTCCTTGAGGTCATTAATTTGGGATTGTTTGTCCCCAATTTCCCACCGAGATTGATCAAGATTAGCGGTGAGCCTAGCAATCTGCTCATGTTGCCATTTCAGCTGATCTTCCAGGCTGACGAGCTGATCCCGCTACGTCGGCACCTATGCTCCTCCTCAAGCCTCCTGCTCCAACTACTTTTATCCTCGGAATGACTAGCCCTCAGCTGGTTCCACCTTTTGTCGAAATACTGCTGCATGGCCTTAACTTCGTTGTCATGCTTTGCCTTGATTTGGGATAACTCCAGGCAAGCCTTGTCCGATTGCTCGCGGAAACCCTGGAGCTCTCTGACTTGGGCTTCGAGCCAGAGGCCCTTTCGCTGCAAGTCGGTGAGACTCGCTCACCCTCTCAAAATCTGCCCTAGCGACGCCAAGGCCCTGGAAAGCTGGCTGGTTGAATCCACCCTCGCCCGAAGGTCGGTCGCCTCCTTCCTAGCCTGAGCACAAGCCCTACTGGCCAAATTTAAGCGCCAATTCAGCGCCCTTGTGACCAAGGCATTCTGTGAGAAAAACACAAGTAAGAAACCATGGCCCAACCGACCAATCAGGAATTACAACCTCGGTACAATAACTTACCCAGGAAAGTAGTTTGAAGCCATCGTCATGAGAGTAGTGTTATTGATTTCAGGAGAAGGAAAACATCCTTCGGCGCCCCGAGCCGACCGAAAGCCGCCTCAATGATATCCTCAACTGCAGGCTCGTTTGTCGAGGAACTCCCCCCCGCGCGCAAAACAGACCTCATCAAGGCGGTGAGCATATCATCCACCTTCGGGCTGTGGACAAGAGAGCTCATAGCCGAAGAACTTGCCTGAGGAACTCCGGCCCGAGGAACCATCTGCTCGCTTCCTCTATCAAAACTTTAACCTGCAAGGCCTCGAATGCTTCGCCCTGACTGAGGGAACCTCGGCCCGAGCATCCCCTTCATTCAGCGATTCTTCTTCTTCCTCTTCTACTGATGCTTCACCTCTGACAGACTCCACCTGAACTTCACAACGTCCCCAGGAACCGCGGAAGAGAGATCCTCAGCAGGAGGCACCATGACCTCCACCACCTTTCAACAGGCAGCTCCACTTGAGCTTCGACAGCCGCCACTGCCTCTCCTGACCCCTCTACCTGACCAGGGGTCTCTTCCATGCGCGGTGGACTCCTTACCGCTGGTAATTGAAAAACCTCTTGCAGGAGGATCGCCGACCGACCGGCGACATCTCCTCAGCATCGTCTAACATGACTACTATTTGGAGAGGAAAAACCCCAACAGCTCCCTCCGAACTCCCCCAGCGATTTCTCTAGGATAGGAGAGTGGTGACTGGTACTATCCTTCTTCGGTCCCTTCGGGCGAGCCCAGAAGGGCGAGACCTCTTCTTGGATCTGTGTTTTTCCCCAGAGCTGGAGCCCCTATGACGCTTACTCAGCTCCTTCTTCATCTAGCCCACAAACGCCGACCTCTGGCTAAAAACACACTAAACGGTTCAATCGAACAGAAATACCCAAGCACACCGGCCATCGTAACCAAAGAAGAAAGGTATACTTACCTTGAGGGTCGATAGAGCTAAGCCCGGCGGCGAAGAGGGCATCCTCCACCAACAGAGTGCTAGCCGATACCTTCGGACCTTTGTGAAGGGTCATCAGATCTTTCTTCTCCTGCTCGCTCAACTCCGGGCTTGCCTTTAGATCCTTCACATAACTCGCCCATCCCCTCGAAAAATCTGAACCGATATTTCCTTCGGCAATAAAAAATCGGGGCTTCCACTCCTTCATCGAAGATGGGTTGTCGGTAATCATCTTGAATGACTTTCGGGGACCAATATATGGCCACTTGGAGCCCCTCCCAGAAACCAGGTTATGGAAGACTCGGAACATGGGGAGGGTCACAGTCACCCCAACGCGGCTGCACAACGAGATGAACCCGATGAGATTGCACAGCTATTCGGTGCCACCATTGTTGGACATATATTGTAAAACCTCATCACCTCCTGTACCAGTGGGTGAAGAGGAAACCGGAGACCTGCCCTAAGGCTTTCTCATAGAAGAAAACTCCATGACTTAACTCAGTCGGAACCCTATGCTCAGCCCTCGGCACCCGTAAGACTACGTCCCCAGGAACCCTATAAAGTCGACTGATTCTATCCAGATCCTCGAAGATGATCTCTGAGGCAACATCGTTTAGGCCCTTCATATTGATGGAATAAGGAACAGAACACGAACAAACGAACAGAGGCTCAGGAAAGAAGGAAAAATCTCTATGGCAGGGGCGAAGAGGCGTTGCAGAAGGAGCGCCGCCCTAGCCCTCTTTAAATAACAATCCAAAAAGAAACCCCAAGACGCTGAAATTTCCGATATGAGCGCCAAAAATAAAGGAGTCCCACCACGTGGAACTCCCACAATCTCAACCTGCTGGAAACAAGGCGTTTCTTCCTCGAGCCACGGTGAAAAATAATGATGAAACAGTGGCCCATCATTTACGAGATTATCATTGCCTGCCTTTTTGAATCCCCCAAATGAAATTGCTCCGAAATTTTACTCCCTATATCCGAACTTATACTTCAGACTAAGGCATGGGGGGCATGTGATGAGGGATAAAATCATCATTGCATTATTGACCGCCCATATCGATAATTGGGTCATGTCCAATTCAAACACCCTACCAGCCAGTCAGCATAACATCCAAGCGACGAAGCCTAATCACCTTTGACAAAGTCGGATCGCTCCAACAACCTGAGCTATCCTCATACCTTGGCCATCTGAGCTGAGCCATTCCTCGGTAACCCGAGCTATCCTCATATATGACCATCTGAGCTGAGCCATTCCTCGGTAACCCGAGCTATCCTCATACTTTGGCCATTTAAGCCGAGCCATTCCTCGGTAACCCGAGCTATCTTCATACCTCGGCCATCCGAGCCGACCGTACCTTGGTCATTCGAGCCGATCCATTCTATACCTTGAAAACCAGGTTATTTCTCATTCTGGCCGAACCACGGCATTCAAAATACCTCTGCAAAATCTGGCGTAGGAGAGTTCGAATTCACTATAACTGAATAAGATTTCAGACGGCGAATCATGCTCAGAAGTGGCATAGGACCGCAAGAGTGACCTAGGTCTATGTGATCACTGAATCTCAAGGCATCAACCAACTCTTCCAACCGTCGATCCTCTAACTGACAAGATGTGGGCCCTATCGGCCTTGTAACAAACTTGATTCGAGTCCGTCTCGAATCCTAACAGTTTTCATACGCCATCCAGGGCACGTCCAAGGAATCATGTGATTGCTTATAAATACCACAGCCCTCCAACCTCTCAGGCAGGCCAATTTTGTATGCAGTTCTTATGCATACTTTTACGCTATTCACTAGCTCTAATACTCCATTGAAGCTCCCTCTGAGCTCAGAGCTCTTGAGAGAGAACACCCGCCAAAAGGGGAACTCTTCTGTGAGAGTCTTCTTCTCACATCTGCTTGCTGTGAATCTCCACTGACTTGGGCGTCAGAGGGTCCTCCGCAGAGGATAACCCCCACAGCACCCTCTGCATACGGACTATCTGCAGGTTCCATCCCGAGGCGACGAGATCAGCATCCGGATCAGGAGCCAAAAGCGTACCCAAGTCGGAGAACGGATTTCCGCGGCAACAGTAATTAAGGTCTATTTATCAATGTACTAAATAATTAGGGCCTATTTATTTGTAATATAAACTCTTAGGGTCTGGGTGCTTGTTATATAAACTCTTAAGGACCATAAGGATGATTTGTTTTGTAAACATTAGAACATGCACGATAGGCCATACAAATTTATAGTTTGATACATTTAAAACTTTGTTGGATACCCTAAGGGGACGAGAGGAGGTCTATTTTATAGTGCTCAAGATAAAAGAGTATTTATGTCAACAAATGCTACGTTTCTCGAGTACAATTATATGATAGAATTCAAGCCTAGAAGTAAAGTAGTTCTGAAAGAGTTGCTAGCTGATGAGATCAGCTCCACGCAAACAAAAGTTGTTGAACGACAAAAAGTTGAGACCACTACTCAAGATCAAATACCACCACCACCATGACGTAGTGGGAGGGAAATAAGATTACCCATCCGCTATGGTCAGGATGGAGAAGCACAAGTTGTAGTCACCGATGGCAGTGATGATGATCCATTGACATACAAGATGGCAATGGAGGATGTTGATCAAGAGAAATGGCAGGAAGCCATGAAACTCGAAATGGAATCAATGTATTCTAATTCAGTCTGGAAGCTTGTAGATCTACTAGAAGGCGTAAAGCCTATTGGATGCAAATGGATTATAAGAGAAAAAGAGGAGCTGATGGAAAAGTAGAGACTTTCAAGGCTAGGTTAGTGGCAAAGGGTTTTACCCAAAAGGAAGGAGTAGACTATGATGATACTTTTTTGCCAGTAGCCATGCTAAAATCCATTCGGATTCTCTTGTCCATTGCTGCTCATTATGATTATGAGATATGGCAAATGGATGTCAAGATGGCATTTTTGAATGGCCATCTTGAAGAGACTATTCATATGGTCCAACCAGAGGGTTTTGTGTTAAAGGCCAAGAGCAGAAGTCTGCAAATTGCAAAGGTCCATTTATGGGCTTAAGCAAGCTTCTAGATCTTGGAACATCAGATTTAATGAAGCCATAAAATCTTATGGTTTTGAACAAAATTTAGGTGAACCTTGTGTCTATAAGCAAAAGGAAGGAAATAAAGTGGTCTTCTTAGTTCTTTATGTGGATGACATTTTACTCATTGGGAATGATGTAGGATCTCTATCCAAAATAAAGAACTGGCTAGCCAGCCAATTCCAAATGAAGGATTTGGGAGAAGCAAGCTACATTCTTGGCATCCAAATTATACGGATCGCAAGAATAGGCTTTTGGCGTTGTCTCAGGCATCGTATATTGACAAGGTGCTTATCAGATTTGCGATGCAAAACTCTAAGAAAGGTAATTTACCTACTCGACATGGAGTTCATCTTTCTAAAGAGCAGTGTCCTAAAACACCGCAAGAGGAGGAAGATATGAGACGGATTCCTATGCTTCGGCAGTTGGTAGTTTGATGTATGCAATGTTGTGTACAAGACCCGACATCTGCTTTGCAATGGGAGTGGTTAGCCGATACCAGTCAAACCCAGGATTGGATCACTGGGTTGCAGTCAAGCATATTCTTAAATATCTGAGGCGA
The DNA here is from genome assembly GCA_900491605.1 of Calamus simplicifolius. NCBI lineage: Eukaryota > Viridiplantae > Streptophyta > Magnoliopsida > Arecales > Arecaceae > Calamus > Calamus simplicifolius. The sequence goes on from UESW01004122.1 coordinate 900,071, forward strand.
ACGAGAAACTATATGCTGGTATATTCCAGTAGGATTTGATTCATGTTGGATATATAGATTCTGATTTTTAATCAGATAGAGACTCTAGGAAGTCTACTTCTGGAGCGGTGTTCACTTTGGGAGGAGGAGCCATTATATGGAGAAGCGTCAAGCAAACTTGCATTGCTGACTCAACCATGGAGGCTGAATATGTCGCAGCTTGTGAAGCAGCTACGGAGACAGTCTGGCTTCAAAAATTCTTGAAAGATCTAGAAGTTATTCCAGATATGCATGAACCAGTTAGACTCTACTGGGACAACAGTGGAGCATATAGAGAAAAAATTTCATCTTGTGAGAGAGATTGTCAATAGAGGAGACGTTTCAGTTGAGAAGATCGTATCTGTGAACAATATAGCTGATCCATTTACTAAGACATTACCTGCTCGAGGTTTTGAGCTACATCTTGATGGGATGGGACTTAGAGACATGCCGCATTTGCTTTAGGGCAAGTGGGAGATTGTTGGGATATGTGCCCATAAACAAATGGCATTTATTATTTTGCTGAATATTTGAGAAATTTTTTAATATTATACTTGCATGCATGTTTGATACTTTATAAATATCAAAAATCCATGGATTATATAAATATAATTTTAAATATTGTATATAAGTGTTATATACATAGGACAATATTTAAAGTAAAATAATCTAAATTTATCCATAATTATAAATTAAAGTTGTAATAGGGATCTTTAATTTAAAATTACTAGCGCGATTCATTACATTCTGAATAAAACGATCTTATCCGGATTGTTGATAATGAGATTATCAGAATGAAAGCGCTTTATATAATTTGATTATATAGGACTGGAACATGATTAATTAAGAATCTCTAATAAATTCTGTTGTTAAAATAGAGAATTCAAAATTAATCAATGTGGTCATATTTGAATCGATCTTAACTCTGAGTAATTAATAGACTCCTATTTATTGTATTATATTTTTTGACTTACCAGGTAATGACACAGAAATATAGTGTCAAATTCTTGGTATATTGGAAATATAATAACATAAGTAGCTAAAAATATTAATATACAAGATGAAATCTATTCTTTCGTAAAGAAGTCAGATGGACGGTTCCCATAAGTATTGATTCAGGACTTGAATAATAAGAGCGCTCAATTTATGATTGGATCATAATATATTATTCATTATAGAATCAATGGTACTTATAGATAAAGATGTGATTAAAGAGGTTAACAGAAAATGCCTATCTTCAATCATGAACAGTTTATGGAGGATTGATTTATATGTAGTGACTATATTAATGGACGATTCAAATCCTTTTGAATATAATTAATTTTATAATTTTAAGAGTGCAGTTCCAAATTTTTAGTGGAGTAATTTGGAATTAATAATTTTGATATTTTAATTAAGGTGTTAATTGAATGTCAAAATTATTGGAGCTTAGAATTATAATGTCCATATTTCCTCGGCTCCATTAAATTATGTGAACTTTATGATATGTTGGGTTGAGTTATTAATTTGGAATTGAGAATTCTAAATTAATTTGCATGTAGAAATTAATTAGATTAATTTATATTATATGGTGCGCTAGAGAACACATCGTAGGCATTTTCCACGAGAAGAGTCTATGTGAAAATTAGTTAGTTGTTGGAGAAATAAATATGGGATCATGAGAGAGCCTTTCTCTCTCTCCCCTAATAAATATATCTAACCAACAATTGGTTGTTGGATTGATATACGTTAAAAAGTAATTCCAAGAGTTGAAAGTGATCTTTAAATATTAATTAATTGATTAATTAATAAAAGAGGTTGGTAGTTATTATTCTCTTAGGTAGTATTTGAAATAGGGAATAAGAGGGGATATCCCCTCTTATTCCCAAAAGCCATAACTATAAGGGATAACTGGGAATAAAGTTAACCAAAGGGATAATCAATAGTTAACCATGTGATATCCCCTCAATTTATTTCCTAGAAAATGCAGGAATAGCTGGTTATCCCTCCAAATAAGTGTAAAAAAAGGTTATCCTATGGATTTACCTTTTTGCATTTAATATGATCAATGGGATAGCCAAGGGATATCCCTAGGGATAGCTAGGGGACAAACTCTATCCCGTACACTTATCCATGGATAATATTTTTTCTATCAAAGACTACCTTATCCCGTACACTTATCCATGGATAATATTTTTTCTATCAAGCACTACCTAAGGTAGTGCTTGATAGAAAAAATATTATCCATGGATAAGTGTATGGGATAAAGTTTGTCCCCTGGCTATCCTGGCTATCCCTAGGGATATCCCTTGGCTATCCCATTGATCATATCAAATGCAAAAAGGTAAATCCATAGGATAACCTTTTTTACTCTTATTTGGAGGGATAACCAGCTATTCCTGTATTTTCTAGGAAATAAATTAAGGGGATACCCCATGGTTAACCATGGTTAACCATTGATTATCCCTTTGGTTAACTTTATTCTCAGCTATCCCTTATGGTTATGGCTTTTGGGAATAAGAGGGGATATCCCTTTTATCCCCTATTTCAAACACTACCTTAGAATATAAGATTCACGAGAGAAGAATAACATGGGGATAACGATGATCAACCACAGAGTTCTCTCCTTCAACTTCACTTTATCTCATGAGCTGAGAATGCAAAGTAAATAAAACTCAATTGTGTGATCTCAATCACAACCCAAAGGAACGCTCACTCGTTCGTGTTCATCATAATTTGAAGAACGTTTGGAAAGATCCGTGGTGATGAAAAGGATTTGGAGATTTCAAGATAGTATTGGAGGAGAACGAAAGGTCAATTTCTTAATCTTCCTATTGTTCTTGTTATTAAATTAATACGGTATGGATCGCGCTAACTCAATTTTTTAAGATATGTGATTTGATCCCTATCTTGTTTTCGCTAAGTTATATGATTTGATCCTTATCTTGCTTCCGTAAACATCTCAAAATCATATTGAGATTACCATCAAAAATCATTCCAAATTGACGACTTCATCTCCTCAGCTGGCATGGGAACCAGGAAGTCGGTGACCAATGGGTCGACATTCTCGTCTTGGTATATTAACGACCACTTCGATTCCCACATAGTTGTAATTTCTTTCTATTTTTTTATTTTTGGTCCTTGCGCAAGAATAGGCCATATTTTGTCAACTCTTCCGCTACCCTCCATGCTAGAAACGGTGCTTTGATTGTCCATCGTCAAAGATGATTCTTGATGTGGCTGATCCAACGCCGTTAGAGAACCGTGAAGGAAGGAAACCGACAGAGCCCCCCTTTGGCCTCCAAAGGGCCCTTCGGCCATGGTAGCGTTTATGGCCTCAAAGCCACGTGCACCCAATTGCTCTAAGCTCCATGGCCGAGAGCTCCAAGGCCGAGAGCTCTAAGGCCGAGAGCTCCAAGACCGACACCTCCAAGGCCGATAGCTCCAAGGCCGAGAGCTCCAAGGCCGACAGCTCCAAGGCCGACACCTCCAAGGCCGACAGCTCCATGGCCGAGAGCTCTAAGGCCGACAGCTCCAAGGCCGACACCTCCATGGCCGACACCTTCATGGCCGACACCTCCAAGGACGACGGCCATGGCCGAGAGCTCCAAGGCCGACAGCTCCAAGGCCGACAGCTCCAAGGCCGACACCTCCATGGCCGACACCTCCAGGGCCGACGCCTCCAAGGTTGACACCCGGCACCCCCCAGTGGCCCGGCACCTCCCTAGCCGGCCCCCGGCGTGTCCAAACCAAGCGGCCCGGCACTTCCCTAGCTGGCCCCCGGCGTGTCCAAGCTAAGCGGCCCGGCACCTTCCTAGCTGGCCCCCGGCGTGTCTAAGCTAGGTGGCCCCGGTACCTCTCAGTCGGCCCCGGCACTCTCCTAGCCGGCCCCCGGTGTGTCCAAGCTAGGCGGCCCCGGCACTCTCCTAGCCGGCCCCCGGCGTGTCCAAGCCAAGCGGCCCGGCACTTTCCTAGCCAGCCCCTGGCGTGCCCAAGCTAGGCGGCCCCGGCACCTCCCAAGTAGCCCGGCACTCTCTTAGCCGGCCCCGGTGTGTCCAAGATAGCCGGCCCCCGGCGTGTCCAAGCTAGGCGGCCCCGGCCCCTTCCGACCGGCCCCAGCACTTCTCAGCCGGCCCCGATGATATGGCCGATCAGGTCAAAGAACACGCGAGCCAATTCCTTGGCAATTGGGCTTGACATGGCTTACCCCGACTTCCATGTCGGTTGTGGCCCGTCTCGACCTCCGCATCGGCCACGGCCCGCCCCGACCTCCTTGTCAGCCACAGTCAGTCTAAGCCTTGGTCACGGTGTCGGCGTCGGCCACGGCCCATCTCGACATCCGTGTCGGCCATGGCCCATCCCGACCTTGGCATCGGCCATGACCCATCTCAACATCCGTGTCGACCATGGCCTATCCCGACCTCAGCATCGGCAATGGCCCATCTCGACATCTGTGTCGACCACAGCCCATCCCGACCTCAGCATCAGCCACGGCCCATCTCGACATCCGTGTCGACCAGGGCCCATCCCAATCTCGGCGTCGGCCATGGCCCATCTCGACATCTGTGTCGGCCAGGGCCCATCCCGACCTCGGCATCGGCCATGGCCCATCTCGACATCTGTGTCGACCACGGCCCATCCCGACCTCGGTATCGGCCATGGCCCATCTCGACATCCATGTCATCCATGGCCCACCTTGGCGTCCTCGTCGGCCGTAGCCAGTCTAAGCGTTGGTTACGGTGTCGGCGTCGGCCCCCGGCGACAATCACCCACGTTCAAGCTACGTGGTCCACTTCCATCGAGAATGGCGGACCACGTCACCTTGAGCATGCCCGGCTACGCGCGTGGTGGACTTGCTCCCCCCTGGCGCCGCTAACGACGGACGTGGCCCTACGATCAGTCCCATGACCCGTACTTTGTGGCACGTTGAAGACTAGAAACTAATGACTGTCTGAAGGAGGCTGGGCCACGACGGATAAAGAGGGTAAGAGGGACCTCGACCAGGTAACACACTCATTACACCCCAATGCTCACAGCGAGGGATCTTCTCGGAGCCATCTCTCTCTCTCTTTCTCTTTCGAGCTTCCTCAAGCTCACGGCTGTTGCCCAAACCACTGACTTGAGCGTCGGAGGGTCCCCGCCGGAATCTTCGGCCCCCGGGACTTGCTTGCAGGTGCGAGGAGCTCGCTGGAGGAGGCGACCGGATGCTCGAGGCCGGTGATTTGGCATCAACAGATTGGCACGCTAGGTAGGGGGACGCGCTGAAGGAAAGAAAGCTGTCTCCTTGAGCTATAAGTCTCCGTCCCCTCTAAGATAGCTATGGTGGTGATGCGCATGCCAGAGGTTCTTACCAATCGTGCTGGGGGGCATCCACATCACATTGAGCGACAAAAGACCAGTCTCTCTGTCTCTGCCCCTCCTTTACCACTAACTTCAGCTGCTCTGATTAACCTGCTGGCCATCCTCAATCGGCAAGATCAAGCTTTGAAAGTAGCAGTTCATGAACTACAGAAGCAACGCGCGGGGGCCACTCAGCAGCACCCCAAGCCTCTCACGTCGCCCATGATAGCTGCACCAGTTGGCTAGTGATCCGCTCGTGGAAAATCTCCTCACAGAGAAGCTTATCACCATCAAGCTTCACCTGAGCACCACCGATCTCCCGCCTTCTGTTAGTCTTTCGAGTCATCTAGGGAGGACCTTAATCATAAGATGAGGAAGCATCTGGACAAACAACACCGACGGCTGGAAGAGCTCACTCAAAGGCTCAACAATTGGCTAGAGCAAGCCGAGAGGTGTCGTTGCAATTAATACAAGGAAGAAGATGAGGACAAAAGGCTTTGACTGCTGCTCTTAAGCTTCAGCACCGAAGGCAATCAATCTCTTCAAAGAAAAAGCTAAGCAAAGAGCCCTCCCAGCAACTCCTCCAACCTTTTTACTCTTAGCAACGCCCTCGATGGACTCTCCCAGCCATTCATCTTCAATGACCGCTAACTGTCGAGGCTTTCCTCAATGGACTCCAGCTTTGTCCCAGTTTTCAGCTTCTTCCCAGCCACAGGCATCTCGTCCTGGCCTCCAATGCGAGGGAAGGCCCAAGTAAGGGCAACGACACTTCCAATCCGACTAACATGACTCCCTGGGGGGCAGGTCACAAGCGGACGAAAGTTCTCAAACCCGCAAAAGGAAAACATGGAAGCTACAAGAGCTAAGTACATTGCACTTAAGACAGTTTCCTTCATTAATACTTAAAAATGTCATGCAGGAAAGATCTACCTTGCATCAACATCCAAGGCCAACCTCGCTTTGGCGCACAAAAGCCCTGGCCAGCCAGGCATGAAGCCTGACACCCATCGGCACCTAAAGCCCTACACCAACTAGGCATGAAGCCCGACACCCATCGGCGAATAAAGCCCTGCACCAGCCAGGCATGAAGCCCGACACCCATCGGCACCTAAAGCCCTGCACCAGCCAGGCATGAAGCCCGACACCCGTCGGCAGATAAAGCCCTGCACCAGGCAGGCATGAAGCCCAATCCCGGTCGGCACAAAAAGCCCTGCACCAGCCAGGCATGAAGCCCGACACCCATCGGCGGATAAAGCCCTGCACCAACCAAGCATGAAGCCTGACCCCGGTCGGCACAAAAAGCCCTGGGCCAGCTAGGCATGAAGCCCGACACCCATCGACACCTAAAGCCCGGCACCAACCAGGCATGAAGCCCGACCCTGGTCGGCACAAAAAGCCCTGGGCCAGCTAGGCATGAAGCCCGACACCCGTCGGCACCTAAAGCCCTACACCAGCCAGGCATGAAGCCCGACACCCATCGGCGGATAAAGCCCTGGGCCAGCCAGGCATGAAGCCCGACACCCATCGGCACCTAAAGCCCTGCACCAGCCATGCATGAAGCCCGACCCCGGTCGGCACAAAAAGCCCTAGGCCAGCCAGGCATGAAGCCCGACACCCATCGGCACCTAAAGCCCTTCCCCAACCAGGCATGAAGCCCGACACCCATCGGCGGATAAAGCCCTGCACCAGCCAGGCATGAAGCCCGACACCCGTCGGCACCTAAAGTCCTGCACCAGCCAGGCATGAAGCCCGACACCCGTCGGTGGATAAAGCCCTGCACCAGCCATGCATGAAGGCCGACCCCGGTCAGCACAAAAAGCCCTGAGCCAGCCAGGCATGAAGCCCGACACCCGTCGGCACCTAAAGCCCTTCCCCAACCAGGCATGAAGCTCGACACCCGTCGGCGGATAAAGCCCTGCACCAGCCAGGCATGAAGCCCGACACCCATCGGCACTTAAAGCCCTGCACCAGCCAGGCATGAAGCCCTGCATCAGGCGAGGATCAGCCATTTGGGAGGTAATGCCCCTTTCGCCTTGCTGGGGTGGACCCGCTTCATCTCAGGGGCGAGGGGGCATCTGATGTGGCTGATCCAACACCGTTAGAGAACCGTGAAGGAAGAAAACCGACGGAGCCCCCCTTTGGCCTCCAAAGGGCCTTTCGGCCACGGTAGCGTTTATGGCCTCAAAGCCACGCGCACCCAATTGCTCTAAGCTCCATGGCCGAGAGCTCCAAGGCCGAGAGCTCCAAGGCCGACACCTCCAAGGCCGACAGCTCCAAGGCTGAGAGCTCCATGGCCGAGAGCTCCAAGGCCAACACCTCCAAGGCCGACAGCTCCATGGCCGACAGCTCCAAGGCCGATAGCTCCAAGGCCGACACCTCCAAGGCCGACAGCTCCATGGCCGACACCTCCATGGCCGACACCTCCAAGGCCGACACCTCCATGGCCAAGAGCTCCAAGGCCGATAGCTCCAAGGCCAACACCTCCAAGGCCGACAGCTCCATGGCCGACACCTCCATGGCCGACACCTCCAAGGTTGACACCCAGCACCTCCCAGTGGCCCGGCACCTCCCTAGCCGGCCCCCGGCATGTCCAAACCAAGCGGCCCAGCACTTCCCTAGCCGGCCCCTGGCGTGTTCAAGCCAAGCGGCTCGGCACCTTCCTAGCTGGCCCTCGGCGTGTCCAAGCTAGGCGGCCCCAGCACCTCTCAGCCGGCCCCGACACTCTCCTAGCTGGCCCCCGGCGTGTCCAAGCTAGGCGGCCTCAACACTCTCCTAGCCGGCCCCCGGCGTGTCCAAGCCAAGCGGCCCGACACTTTCCTAGCCGGCCCCCGTGTGTCCAAGCTAGGTGGCCCCGGCACCTCCCAAGCGGCCCGGCACTCTCCTAGCCGGCCCCGGCATGTCCAAAATAGCCAGCCCCCGGCGTGTCCAAGCTAGGCGGCCCCAGCCCCTTCCGGTCGGCCCCGACACTTCTCAGCAGGCCCTGGTGATTTGGCCGATCGGGTCAAAGAACACGCGAGCCAATTCCTTGGCAATTGGGCTTGACATGGCTTACCCCAACTTCCATGTCGGTTGCGGCCCGTCTCAACCTCCGCGTCGTCCATGGCCCCCCAACCTCCTCGTCGGCCACGGCCTGCCCCGACCTCCTTGTCGGTCGCAGTCAGTCTAAGCCTTGGTCACGGTGTTAGCGTCGGCCACGACCCATCTCGACATCCGTGTCGGCCATGGCCCATCCCGACCTCGGCATCAGCCACGGCCCATCTTGACATCCGTGTCGGCCATGGCCCATCTCAACCTCAGCATCGGCAATGGCCCATCTCGACATCCGTGTCGACCACGGCCCATCCCGACCTCGGCATCAGCCACGGCCCATGTTGACATCCGTGTCGACCAGGGCCCATCCCGACCTCGGCGTCGGCCATGGCCCATCTCGACATCTGTGTCGGCCAGGGCCCATCCCGACCTCGGCGTCGGCCATGGCCCATCTCGACATCTGTGTTAGCCACGGCCCATCCCGACCTCGGTGTCGGCCACGGCCCATCTCAACATCCGTGTCATTCATGGCCCACTCAGCCTCCTCGTCGGCCGCAGCCAGTCTAAGCGTTGGTTTCGGTGTCGGCGTCGGCTTTGGTGTCAGCCCCGGCGTCGGTCTCGGCGTCGACCCCCAGTGACAATCACCCACGTTCAAGCTACGTGGTCCACTTCCATCGAGAATGGCGGACCATGTCACCACGAGCATGCCCGGCTACGCGCGCGGTGGACTTGCTCCCTCCTGGCGCCGCTAACGATGGACGTGGCCCCACGATCAGTCCCATGACCCGTACTTTATGGCACGTTGAAGACTAGAAACTAATGACCGTCTGAAGGAGGCTGGGCCACGACAGATAAAGAGGGTAAGAGGGACCTCGACTAGGTAACACACTCATTACACCCCAACGCTCACAACGAGGGATCTTCTCGGAGCCATCTCTCTCTTTCTCTTTCGAGCTTCCTCAAGTTCACGGCTGTTGCCCAGACCACTGACTTGAGCATCGGAGGGTCCCCACCGGAATCTTTGGCCCTCGGGACTTATTTGCAGGCGTGAGGAGCTCGCTGAAGGAGGCGACCAGACGCTCGAGGCCGATGATTTAGCGTCAACAATTCTATTGTTACCAATGTATGACATCTAAAAGCCCCATCACCTACACTCTCGCGTGAACCGGCATAATTATTATTTTTTATTTTAAACCTTTATTAAAACCTAAAATTAATGAAGCAATTAATGTAAGTTTATTATCGTTAGTACTCATTACACTTTATAAGTTTGTATTAAATCGAGACCTTGTACATATGCGATTCTGGTTGGATAGAGTTCGCACTAAGTTCTTTGTCCCAACAGAAGGTACTCATCTTCACTCTCTAAATATTACAATTAATTCAGTAATACTTTTTGGTGCATGTAAGAGAGAGAAAAGTTCTTTTCTACTACACATAAAACTTTAATTAGGTCATACATTAAGAGGAGTTATATATTATGCCATGAATTCAGATATAATTTATTTTATATTGTATGCATATATATAATATTAAGATTATCGATTGTGTTGTGAATTTACAAAATCTAAATTCTCTATCAATTAGCATCAGAACCTTGATTAATCCCATATATGAATTATATGTATATGCAAAATCTTTTTTTTTGTATGAAAGATTAGATCTAAGTTTTGCCTTTTCTCAAGCTATTGTATTAAGGATTATTAATTCATAATTTGATGGATTTCATATATGTTTGTATTTTTCATTGATTTATATTTAAGAGAGAGGAAACATGCCCTTTTCCTCTAAAAACCCTAAATATCCATTTTTCTCAAAACCCGACCTAATTATTTCAATTATTCCTGGATATTCCATCTTATCCCTATTATTTCTAATCGTATTCTCGCTATTTCAGAGTTGTTGTTGATCCTATTTTGATTCCTTATTTGGGCGATCAATCGACCATTGCTTGGATGGCTAATTTACTGCAATATTGGATCAATTGACTTCTACTAGGTTGATGTTTAATGGCGAACGATCAAAGGCAAAAGCTGTTGGTTAGGAAGGTTACAATCCTTCCTACTTATTTACCATGATACACAATTGAAATAAAAGAGTTGATGCCTTCTTCTAGGGAATTACTTTTTGTACCATTCGGATTGCTCAGTGTACCCCCTCAAAATTCTTTTTTTAAAAAAATTCTAAACTACCTCCATCTCTTCCCTCCTCCTGCCCCCCTCTCTTTCCCAACATCGGCGCCTTCCCCTCCCTCTCCTCCCCCCTCTCTGGCACCGCCTTCCCATCTCTCCCCCCAGCCTCCATCTCCTCCCCTCCCGTCCCTTGCACCGCCCCCCATCCACCCTCCTTCCCACTCTCCAGCTTCGGCACCATCTCCTCTCCTTCCTGGAACGGTGCTAGAGAGGAGAGGAATGATGCCAGAGCCGAGAAGTGGGGAGAAGACCGAAGCCAAAGGGGATGGGAGGGCGGTGCCGAAGAGGGGAGGGAAGGAGACGGGGGCCGAAAGGAGGGGTAGGGGGCGGTGCCAGGGAGGAGGAGGAGAGAAGGGCTGTCGGAAAGGAAAGGAGAGGAGACGGGGGCTGAGAGGAAGGGATGGGGGGGCAGTGATAGGGAGGGGGGAGGAGAGGGTGGAGGCGCCGGTGCTAAGGAAGGAAGGGGGGAGGGAAGGAGACGGGGGTGCTAAGGGTAGTTTAGAATTTTTTTTTAAAAAAAAATAGGAGAGTGCACTGAGCAATCCGAGCAGTGCAAATAGAAATTCCTCTTCTTCTTGGCTGAAGGCAAAGGGCAGTTAGGAGGCCGAGGCCCTCCCTTCTTATGGTTGATTTGCTGTCACTGAGCAATAGTTATGGGCCAGCTAGGGATGTCGTAATTCTTTCTCCATCATCCTCAATATTTGATGGGAAAAGTCTTTGTACATCGCCCCCGGTGCAACAAATCTTACATGGACTGCACCGCCTCTCCTGATTGGTCCACGTGGATCCTACGTGGCCTGATGTTGCGGGATGGGATAGCTCTGATACAATATTATGTTCTGATCGTGATGTCCATTAAAAGCACTTTGCCTTTATTTTAAAAATAGTGTGCAGACAAAAATGCCCCTTCCCTCCAGCCTTTTTTATCGCCATTTTTTTTTGGATTACATCCGTGCAAGAAAAACTCTTTCTTCCCCCTAGCTCTGGCTTTCGAGTGTAAGGAATCAGTCCAAGGTTTGAGCAAGATCTTGAGCCCTCGCTCTGAGAGTCCGGTCGAAAAAAAATATTTCAGCTTCGAGGCTAGAATACCTAGCTACTGAAGGCTTCTTCAAAAACTTCTGAAGAAAATGTCATCCGCAGCGGGAAGTAAAAAGTCATTGTTCCCACATCTTTTTATAGTTCCTTTATTACACCAACTGTTTTGGTCGTTAGAGAAAGTTAATGCATTAGGAAACTGTTTAATGCTCAGGTAACATCCTTAAATACCTTGAATTTAGTGTTTTTCTGCACGAATGAGGTACTCTTTTAACTAGGAGGTTATACCTTATGAACTAGGGTGTCATCAGAGTGTTTTGGCCTATATTCCCCATTATTCCCTGTCCATATAGCTCTAGTGTCCTCACTTTACAACTCGAGTGTCCTACTCTTTTAACTAGGATGTTATACCTTATGAACTAGGGTGTTGTCCGAGTGTTTCCATTTAATGCTCAGGTAACATCCTTAAATACCTTGAGTTTAGTGTTTTTCTGCACGAATGAGGTACTCTTTTAACTAGGAGGTTATACCTTATGAACTAGGGTATCGTCAGAGTGTTTTGGCCTATATTCCCCGTTATTCCTTGTCCATATAGCTCTAGTGTCCTCACTTTACAACTCGGGTGTCCTACTCTTTTAATTAGGATGTTATACCTTATGAACTAGGGTGTTGTCTGAGTGTTTCGGCCTATAATCCCCCTTATTCTCTGTCCATATAGCTCTAGTGTCCTCATTTTACAACTCGGATGTCATACGATATTTTCTAGGATGTCGTTATATAAGAACTAGGGTGTCGAAGGATTCTACAGTGTCGTAATATTTCCTTGGGTGTCGTAAGGCTGGGGTGTCGTCAGATTACTTCTGAGGTATCGTAAGTTCAATATAGTTATCATTTGGAGCTAGAGTGTCGTCAGTTGATAGCTCGGGTGTCGTAGGATATTTTCTGGGATGTCGTCATGTTACAGCATATAGTTTAATTTCGGGTGTTATAATATGAGAACTGGAGTATCGTTACAGTCATTCTGGGGTGTCGTAAGTTGTTTTCTTGGGTGTCGTAGTTTTTATTAGGGGTATCCTAAGTTGCTTTCTAGGGTGTCGTAGCGCTTCATTCTTTTCTTTAACTGCTCAAGGGTATCGTAAGGTTTTATCTAGGGTGTCGTAAGTTGTTTCATGGGGTGTCATTAGTTTCTTCCTGAACACTTTCAGCTAGGGTATCGTAATATGTGAACATTAGTGTCGTTAGGTCTTACGTCAATATCTTATGAATGGGTGTTGTCATTTTACAGCTACAGTGTCATTTTTGTAAACTTGGGTGCCGTGACTTCTGAATTCGGCTGTAAGTTCTTGTCTTTAACTATTAAGGCGTGTCATAGTTTTTGACTAGGAAGTCAAACAAGAAGCCATTATTCAGATCATAGATGGCATGTATTACTAGTATCTGGGGTTTGAACATAATTGTGTTGTCATATTTCTTCAACTGAGGTGTCATATTTCTTTAACCTTGGTGTCCTAATGCTTTGTCAGGATATTTTGACAGCTAAATCTATGGATATCATTGTTCATGACTGTGTGCCTATATTTCCACAGACAATGTTGAAATTATAGATCGGAAAGATATCGGCACACTCCCGCCTGTGCACCTTCACCCATCGCTCCAAATGCAGGGGATGACACTATTGTTCCTCAAACTGGAATGGAATTCAATTCAGCAGATGATGTATATACTTTCTATAATAGATAAGCAAAAAGAGTTGGTTTGGAATCACAACAGTGTGTAGCAGGGCCAACAACAACAAACAACTTTGCTTCAAGCACCTGGCGTGTTGGAGGTAACGAAAATCTAGAAAAACAGAGAAGAGTATGAATCATAGGGATACTGGCAAAGTTGATTGTATGGCATGCATAAAAGCAAGACTGAATGGTACAAGTGGTAAGTAGATATTGGTTGAAGTTTCTCTAGAACATAACCATCGGATGTCCATAACATCAACTGGTTATCTACGGTCCCATAGGAGAATCAGCATACCAGAGAAGGCAGAGATCAGCAATTTACATGTCGTGAATGTGCTGACAACTCAGATATGCTCTGCCATAGCAAGGAGAAAAGGGGGCAGAAGACAATTAGATTTCACAAAGAAGGATGCTCGTAATTTCATTTGTCGTGAACGTTAGTCTAAGCTGAAAGAAGGAGATGCTCAGTCGATGGTAATCCATTTCACCGAAATGCAAGTCAGAAATTCCAATTTCTTCTATACCTTAGACCTTAATGATAATGGTCATCTCAGGTCTATCTTCTAGATTCATCCAAGGTCAAGATTGGCATACACATACTTCGGTGATATTCTAAGCTTTGACTCAACCTACTTGATAAATAGATATCAAATGCCTTTTTGTCCATTCGTCAGGGTCAACCATCATGGATAATCCACCTTACTTGGTTGCGCATTGTTGTCTGATGAGAGGACTGAGACATATAAATGGGTTTTTCAGTCATGGCTGGATGTAAATGGTGGTCAAGCACCTATTGCTATAATAACTGACTAAGATAAGGCAATCGAGGCTGCTGTTAGGGAGGTTTTTCCTAACACACGACATTGATTTGTCTTTGGCATATATTGAAGAATATACCTGAAAAGATTGGCCACATTTGCACAGCAAATCCCAAATTTATTATTGATTTCGATGAGGCGATATATGATTTATTGATCATACAGTCATTCGAGGAAAGGTGGACACATCTTATGGAGAAATATAAAGAATGCAAGGCTATAGATTGGTTCAATGTCCTTTACGAATGTCAGGATAAATGGGTCCCAGTTTACCTAAAGGATACATTCTTCGCAGATTTGTAGGACATTGTGTTTGGTTCATGTTCATGTTCAATGCTTCTTTTTTTGACAAAATTATGTACATCACAAAGGAGCGAGGGCATCAATCACTTCTTCGATGGCTTTATAAATTCGAAAACTACTCACAAAGTTCATAGATAAGTACGTAAATGCCTTGGAGAAAAGGTATAAGGCTGAAATAAGGAAGATAATAGAACATTTCAAATGATTGCTTTCCTAAAGACATCCTCGCCTTTTGAGAGGCAAGCTGCAGGAAGGTATACAAGGCGCATTTTCAAAAAATTCAAAATGAGATCCTTGAAATGGCTGCATCAAATACTAAATTGATTAAGGAAGCTGATAACTGTTGTGTATATTATATAAAGTCATGTGAAAGGATTGAAGTCGATGGAATCGGCAAGGAGATGATAAAAGATTATATCGTGTCATACGATAAAATACTGAGGATGTCCAATACCAGTGTCGATCCTTTCAGTTTCAAGGGTTACTTGTGTAGGCATACCTTGTTGGTTCTTCATCAAAGTGACATATTTTGTTTACCCAATAAATACTTCATGAAGAGATGGTTTAAGGACATGAAAAACCAATTCGATGATTTTGACTGCAATACAGAAGATTGTGATAAAAGCACACAAAAATCACGGTATGCAGTGACAATTTTTTATTTGAAATGTCTTAATGTATGTTCTCGATAACATTACGTTATTGATTGTAGATATAGTTTGCTGAGTCATCGGATAATGAAGCTCGCCGAGATAGCCTTCATGTCTGAAGATGCATTTAATTTAGTGATGAATGGTCTCACTCCAATATTCAAATTTGTCGTGGATGCTAACTGTGTAGCTAAGGCAAGTACACAACTTGTTATTCAAGATCCTGAGCAATTAAGATGAAAGGTCACCCAAGAGAGAACAGATTGAAGAGTGCAGTCGAGAAGAAGTCAAAAAGATCAAGAAAATATATGGTCAAGGCATCCATTGACGCTTCCCCAATGCAAAATAAAATAAGAGCTGGTTCAAGAAACAGGCAAACTTGTATGAAGTCAATTAACACCGATGAGGATATAGAAAGAATTGTACCACATTCTGAAACTTTGATGGACGAGTTTGATGCTTATGTATTAAGTCAACTAACAAAGGATCATATATAAAAGACGGGTGTCGTAACTTTGTAACTAGGGTGTCTTAGTCTCATCGACAGAGTTTATTTTAAGCACAGTTGTCGTTGCTTTGTAACTAGGTTTCTTTTTTAGCCAAATGAAGTGCTCATCTTGGCAGCCAAGTAGAGACTCTTGCGTTGCTATTTACAAATATGCTTGCACTGTTATGACACCCTAGCTTTTAAGCGACGACACCCAAGCGGGGACCGACGACATCCCCGATTTAGGCTATACAATACCCCAACTCTAATATAACGACACCGTAACTTTGAATCGAGGACACCCGAGCGAGGACAGTTAAGGCGAGGACCTACAACATCCCTTATTTAGGCTGTTACGATACCCCAGCACTCATCTAATGATACCCTAGCTTCAATGCAACGATACCCATGCAGGGACTGCTAAGGCGGGGACCGATGATATCCCCGACTTAGGCTGTTATGACACCCCAGCTCTCATCTGACGACACCCTAGCTTCAATGCAATGACACCCGTGCGGGGACTGCTAAGGCAGGGACCGACGACATAAGCACGGGTGTCACGGGGTTTTTCTCTAGCGTCCGTTATAAGCACAGATGTTGTAGCGTTGTCGCTAGGGTGTCGTAATACTCCCGACTGTGCACCTTCACCCATCACTCAAATGCAGGGGGTGTCGTAGATCTTTTTTCGACCGATTTCTCTTGGGACATCGTAAAGCTTATCCGTTCAGCGTGCATTTAAACCACTGCGTGACGTCGCCGATTGAATAATTGAAAAGTGCTCATTTCGTCATGCGAGGAGAGACAATTCGATTTACTATAACGAAGATGCTAGCATGGCCGATACTTGCTCCGAATTGGGGATTGGAACACTGAGTTCAATGAGATTTGGTTTTCCGACACTCTCTTTAGTAATGGTTTCTGTCCTCCATCCCCCAACTCAACGGCTATAAAAAGGGAAAGGATGAGTATTGCCTGCAACCACACGAAGGGTTCTATTTGATTGAGAGATAGTTTAAGAAAGCTTCACCCATGACGACATCGGAGGCAGACGAGTTGGTTGTCACCTTTAGCATCAAACTTTGGCTCGATGACTCCGATGAAGATGTTGAAAAGCAGACTGCAAAGGTAACGTTGAAGACCGACTTTGGTGGATCTTAGAGAGCCATGGGTAAGGCGCCATCAGAGAATGCTTCGAAACCCTTTTTGAGCATACAAGTATGAAGAAGAGACAGGGAGGAGGCCATAGAGGTCCGTCTGGAAACACAAAAAAGCATTTCCGTATGACATTGTAAAGAAAATTTGCAATGACTAATAATTTTTATTATAGAAGAACTTGCGACTGCTTTATAACTATGGTGTTTTAATAGTCAATCTGGGGTATTGTAGCTTTATTACGATTACGATTGATTTTCTTCTGATATGTCGTAAAGCTTTTCCCTTAAGCATGAACGGATGTCTTAGGTTTCTAATTAGGGTGTCGTACTATTTCAACTTGGATGTCGTCAGTGGTTTTCGGCCAATTTCTCCTGGGGTGCTGCGAAGGATTTACGAATACGCTTGCACTGTTGACACCCCAGCTCTTGGCCAACGACACCCTAGCTTTAGTGCCGCGACACCCAAAAGGCCAAATCCTACGACATCCCATTTCTCACGAAAGGGCACCAAAGCTTTTAGCGCAACGACACCCCAGCCCTTGGCCAACAATACCCTAGCTTTAGCGTGGCAACACTTGTAAGGCCAAATCCAACGACATCCCATTTCTCACGAAAGGGTACCAAGCTTTTAGCGTGACGACACTCCAGCTCTCGGCCAATGACACCCTAGCTTTAGCGCGATGACACCCGAAAGGCCAAATCCTATGACATCCCATTTCTCACGAAAGGGCACCAAAGCTTTTAGTACAACGATACCCCAGCTCTCGGCCAACGACACCCTAGCTTTAGCACGACGATACCCGAAAGGCCAAATCCTACGACATTTCATTTCTCACGAAAGGGCACCAAAGCTTTTAGCGCAACGACACCTCAGCTCTCGGCCAACGACACCTTAGCTTTAGCGTGACGGCACTCGAAAGGTCAAATCCTATACATCCCATTTCTCACGAAAGGGCACCAAAGCTTTTAGCGCGACGACACCCCAGTTCTCAGCCAAGACATCCTAGCTTTAGCGCGATGACTCCCGAAAGGCCAAATCCTACGACATCCCATTTCTCACGAAAGGGCACCAAAGCTTTTAGCGCGACGATACCCCAGCTCTCGGCCAATGATACCCTAGCTTTAGCGCGACGACACTTGAAAGGCCAAATCCTACGACATCCCATTTCTCACGAAAGGGCACTAAAGCTTTTAGCGCAACGACACTTCAGCTCTCGGCCAACGACACCCTAGCTTTAGCGCGACGATACCCAAAAGGCCAAATCCCACGACATCCCATTTCTCACGAAAGGGCACAAAGCTTTTAGCGCAATGACATCAGCTCTCGACCAACGACACCCTAGCTGCGCGATGACTCCCGAAAGGCCAAATCCTACGGCATCCCATTTCTCACAAAGGGCACCAAGCTTTTAGCGTGACGACACCCTAGCTTTAGCACGACGACATCCAAAAGACCAAATCCTTCGACATCCCTATTCTCAATACCACACTAACGTAGTTTTCAATTTATGACCTCATATATGAAAACTTAAGAAACTGTGAAGTAGAAAAGGCATAAATATGAATAAATTGAGGACACCCCTATTCTCAATATAAAATTTTGCATTTGCATTAAATCTGAAACAATATCAATTTGAATAAATTATATTAAATTATTAATCAAAGAAGAATAAAAAAATTAAGAACATTTTGTGACAAAGTCATTGATCTTTTCGTTCAGGCCCTTTCTCAATATCGTCACAGCTAATTGTCACCGGTAATCTTCATATCAGGATTATCTCATCGAGCAAGATAGTTCATGTATCTCAGACAGTATAGGCCGCAATCCAGCGATCCGACCGGTTGGCTTGGGTTATCCAAAATCTCTTCCATCGGCTAAGTCATCACCTCCTCCTTATCGCAGTATATATGGAATATGTGGCCAAGAATTGTATGCCATTTCTTTGCATTGGCCTTGTACCTAGCATTGCGTTTTAGTGAATTCAGGTGCATGAACACCTTTTTTCCATGTCAACAGCAACCAAATGCCAGTACGAGTTATCCAAGTTGATTATGGTGAAAAGAAACCAAAATTCGGCCTTATCTTCATCGAATACATTGTCAAATATCGAAGCCCCTGATGTTGCAGCAAGTTCATGAGCACTGGATGGAGAAGTCAGACACATAGCGGCTACGAAAACTGATGCAAATATGCACTTATGGTATCGGTCCGGATGCTCTGTCGTTTGCTCATCAAAAACTCTTGGTCGGCATCAATTATCTGCCAATGCAATGTAAACCGATTAATATAATTCTAAAATCAACAACTAGAAAAGGTTCTTGAGATACTTACATCATCTATTATCATATCATTGTTAATAAGACCTTGAAGGCTTTTCCTTGTTACAATGCCACCTAACTTATTGGTGTACACGATCTCGTCGGTTATTCGTTCGCTCAAAAAAAATTTTATAAGAATTTGGTCATCTTCAACTATTGTGTTGGGCTTTGATGTGCCCACTATCTTCGATGACTTTTTAGGATGGGTTATCTCATAAGAATCTCCTATGACCCTGGATGCCTTATGCTTCCTCGGCTCTTTTTTAACCCTCTTAACAAGTGAAGACATTCCAACGATTTCTATGTCCACATCATCACCTTTGGTGCAGGGGTGCCAAGTTTATTATCAGATTTGGACTCCTCTTGGCCCTTCGTAGAGTGCCCCTCCCCCCTCTTCTCCTCATCTTTATTTTCATTCCCATGCTCTGTTTGATCATCCAAGGAATCCCCCTCCAATCTCTTCTCCTCTATTTTTGCATTCCTCGGCTCAGTTGGACACTCGGAGGAATGGTCCTCCTCCATCTTCTTCTCCTCAGTATTTCCATTCCCAAGCTTGCAAAGACACTTAGGGAATGCCCCTCCATTGTCTTCCCGTCTCCCTTGTCCTCCTCATTTTTTGCATTGCTTTTCTTTTTGAGCAGTGAACTGAGGAGGCTCTCAGCAATGGACAGCCTATGCCTGACATCGTCGAGTTGATCCTTAATGCATGCCAATTCAATCCTCAACTTGGCACAGCTTGCGCAGCTATCTATTGGTTCAGGCGATGCTACTGTTTGTTGAGTGACAAGCCAGTGCTCTTATGACAGTGGTACAGTAGCTCCCTCCATCTGCAAAGCAAGATGATAAACAAATTAATATTAAGTGAAAATTTAACACATTAAGTAAAAAAATATG